>JARHVA010000759.1:1672500-2075000 GCA_037957365.1 Torreya grandis
AATATATATAATAACCCATATAACATAATATTTGACCCCTAAAAAACCTAATACTCATGTTTTTACCTATAGGGGTCCCAATTTGACCTACATGGTCAAATTTGGTCAACAAATTGGTGACTCATAAGGGTAGCATGCTTACTATGCTAACTAGATCAATAGCCTTATCATTCCATTGGGATTAGGGAGTTTTATGAATTCTAAAACACAATAAGAGGAACTTTGACCATAAGATTTAATCAAGACAAGACTACTAATTACCTCAACCACATAAAACAAAGGACACACACAAGAAAAATAAACACACATGCGCTTAAAGCACTTAGGAAAATAAAAAAGCAAATAACTATGTACAACAAAAAATTAAACACACCTCCATTTCCATGATCAAAATTAAAGTTTCTTGCATCTTCTTCTTCATGAGATGAATCATAGTGCCAAACATGTTTCTCTTTGGATTGAATACTTGATGGATTAGACATATTTCTTATCACTTAACTTATTATGCTTTCAAGTAGACCATATTCAAATAGGTCCCCAATGTAAATATTTTCCTCTTGGCCTTGTACACATACCTCATATTGCTTCCCACTATTCATCTCATGATGAACTTGCATTTTCTTTGTAGGCATGGTTTCAAGAGGAATGGTTTCTTATTCCTTGGAAGATTGAGGCCAATAGAAGCTTATTTTGACCTCCAAAGGTTGAGGTGAAATTTGCTTTGGCTCTTATATGATATTTTGAAAAATTTCATCCTACTTATCATTGCTTGTAATCAGCTCTAAGGAATTTGTAGACCCCTTGAGAGACTCAAACTCATAAAAAATGTTTTCAAATAGCTACCACAATTCCTCATCTTACCTTTGATTAGCATCATGAAGGGGAAAAATAAGATAATCTCCTTCATCCTCTTAGAATCCAAAAAGACTTCATCCAATATTTATTCTTTGACACAAGGAAGGCATTCTTCATTATCAACCCAACAAGGAGACTCAACACAAGGACTCACCTCTTCCTCAGCATTTAAGACCTCTTGAGGTTTATCAATTTGTATCTCAATTTTTATAATCTGACTTTGCTACTGAAGGGCTACAAGATCTTCCATCTCCTTCTCCTTCTTGGTGATGCAAAGACTAGGCATCTTAAAATCAAGTGACAACTCAATGAGGCTGGCAAAGAGTTGTACTTTCTTCAAGTAAGAGTTCAAAATTTTCCTTAACCAAATATTTCTCTTTAGATTCCCATACCATAGGTCCATCAAGGCAAAGGGTAATGGGGTGAGGACAAGATGAATTCATTGGTGGAGGTGGAACATAGGATTCAAAATCAGATTGAGAATGAATTGTAGGGCATCCTTTTAAAAGATCTTAAGGAAGGGGAGGCAGACCTTAGGCTAAAATAACTTGGTTTTATTCCTTACATCTAACAATGACTTCATTGACATCTAGCTTAGCTTGAGGAATCTCTTGATGAAGGGTATATGGTGTGTGTTTAGGCATAGGATCTTATTTTGGGTCTAAACCTTCCATCACACCTTGAATTAGCAATTTCATCCTCAACTCTAACTCTTCAAGCTACATGGCTAGGTTTTCTTGGAAAAGTCTCTCTTGAATTTGATAGTGATATTCATGAGGATGAAGAGTATAAAAGGGCTGACATGGAACACAAGAGGCCTCTTGAGGAAGGGTGGGAGGGACTTGCATACAATCAAGTTCTCTCTCAACTTCACACTCCTTACAAAGGCTTATATCCTCTTTCTTTCCCCATGACTCCACTATCTTATTCCAACTTAGGATGTTAGGATTAGGAGTATTTTCTTGAGGTAGTGATTCACTTTTAGGAGTAGATGAAGTGTTCAAGAAACTTAGGATCTCCTTAGGCTTGGATTCTTTACCTTGTCTCCAACTTAGAATATCATATCTAGAGGTCTCTTCTTGAGGTGGTGATGTAATAAGAGAGGGAAATGAGGGTTTAGATTCCATTTTCTTCAATAATGATATGGATTGTTTCATCTTATTATTATCAAACTTAGTCTACCTGTCAAGATTTACTTCAAAAACAAGGTTTGTCTTCCTAACTCTCTCTTCTAGCTAATTAGGAAAAAGATGGATTTCATAAGCTTGATTGGGCTCATGAATAGGGGTCAAGTAGGGTTGATAGAAATCTTAGGGAAGTGGATATGAAGGTTGATAGATTTGGTGAGGATTATTCTCATGAATTCTTAGCCTATCTTCTAAAGATGCAATTAGGCCACTCACATCTAACATTTTACTTTTAGGCCTTTGTCAATTAGCTCTCTCAATAGGTCACCACTCTCTTTTGAACATATATAATGCATCTCTCACCTTATGAATGAAATTACTAGGAATATCTTGACCATGTCCCCTTAGTGTGTCAAGATCCAACATGTACTTCTCATATCCCAAGAGATTTTGCTTGAAAGTGGAAATGGACTGATTAGAGAAGTGACTAGGTTGATTAGGAGAAAGATATGTAGGGTTGGTAAAACTAATAACAAGGCTGATAAGGATCATATTAGAGTTTATAGGTATCATGAAAATGCTGGTAAGGCTCATACAAAGTCTAATAGGGAATGCCATAAGCTTGTTAAACCTCACTAACTTGTGTAAAATAATACTCAACACCAAAGTCAGCCATGAAACTTCATTAAGAAGCAAGAACACAAGGAAAGATTATCAGCAAAATTCAAAATGAATAATTGGTTTGCTTGAGAAGATAATGTAACTTTAGAGTCACCATTGATGCTTAGATAGATGCCTCTAAAGGCTGATGTGTTGAAATACAACACCAAAAATCTTTCAACTTCTTGGACTAAGAGTCCCACTAGGCATGCAAAAAATTGTCACTTAGATTTTCATCCTTTGAGGATATGTCTCAACTCTCCTCATCCAAGTGGCACAATTGAAACACCTCTAGGCTATGAGTAGCCCAAGAATGAGGTGAATATCTAGATAGGGCTAACTCCCTTGATGTACCACTTGTAAATCACTACTACACCTAAACTTTGTGAGGGAAAAGGGGGAGAAAACTGAAAGAAAACTAACCTAATGGAGGTGATATAACAAATTAGTTGATGAATACCAACTAGTTTCATGTTACACATGAGAAAAAGGGACTAACCAAACAACACTTCTCCAATCTACATCTTCTCATATCAATGTTTTATTATGAGGTTATGCTGAATGTTTAGGCTAGGAAGACTAGACAAGAGGTATATAATAACACTATTAAATAGGATAAGTCACTCAACCTTGACACTTCCTAGAACACTTTGCATGACCTATAATAAGAAGCTTTCCAACTACAAATAGGTGAGAGAATGAGATAACATGCTAAGGAAACAAGAGTCATCACTAAGAAAGATCAATCATCCAAGTAAAACACACTATGAATAGTCATGGAAGAGGTAAAATTAGTATTATTTATTGATACATGGTATTCAAATGAGTAAGGTTTTACCATACTCATGTGGATCATGAATTACAAATGCCAAAATGGCTAGTTCTTATAGAACTTGAGAGAGAGAGAATAAGAGAGACGTCCAAAGGTCATTAGGACACTTGTAAATCTAATAAAATGAGTTAATTGTGCATAATAAGATAGTGTGAAATTTATCATGAAAATTTAGGAAGCACAAGTGTCACCCCAAGTCATGAAACTCTTGAAATGTGCCATAGGAGTTCTCATTCTAGCTTAGAAAATTGCCTTCATGATTAAGCCCTATTTGAACATCCCAAAATTGCCTAGGGATAGGTATGATGATTGGAATGAAGTGTAAGGATTGTATACATGAATTTTGATGAATGATTTATAGTTTTGATCATCTGGAATCTTTGTAAAATGAGTTATCACCATCTATAGTCTAAGAAATTCCTCTTTCCCACACCTTACACACTTGGCCTCAAAATTGGATTTAATTAATCATGAAAATCATTAAAATGGGGTGAATGACATGTGTCAAGACCCTCCATGGCCTTATAATAATTAGGGACACCATAAAAATCCATCTACTTCAAGTTTTCACACTTCTCACCATCATGCTCACTATCCTAGTTTTGACTGGATGAGATGAAGCTATTTGTTAGGGAACTTAAGATTTTTTATGAAGTAATAAATTATCATGGTGAGTTATCTTGATTATTAAGTTTCCCCTCCATGTGATTGGAATTTTTAGACTCCTTATATAACTTGAACAACACATTAAAAGGTCAAGAAAACCCTATTTTTTACCCCATCCATACAATTTCGTATAGTTCATCCTGATGGTAGGAAGTCTAACTAAGTCCTCTAAAACCTCAAATCATCATTATGGGCCAATTATTAAATTTATATGCATTATCCTCAATCTTATCATACTAGTCATAAGCAAGGGTTTTGGCCTATTTTACCCTCTTAAGCTTCATTCATAAAGTTTTGACATTGGAATTGCAAACCAATTTCATAAGATCACGATTCAAGACCCTTTCTAATATCTCCAACCTTCTTATATTTCCATGAAAATATTTAGAGAAGATATGAGTACTCAAAGATGCCCTATCAAGCTCTTTTATCCATTTATATAGGCCTAAATTATCATAAAGTCCAAAAATGACCTTTCCATGGCCTCCCATACATTCCAATATATATATATATATATATATATATATATATATATATATATATATATATATATATATATATATATATATATATATATATATATATATGTATATGTATATGTATATGTTGACCCTTTCTAGATTTGGGTAAGATTTATAACCAATTTTAAAATTTTTATAGGATGAATATATATATATATATATATATATATATATATGTGTGTGTGTGTGTGTGTGTGTGTGTGTGTGTGTGTGTGTGTGTGTGTGTGTGTGTGTTGACCCTTTCTAGATTTGGGTAAGATTTCTAACCAATTTTAAAAATTTTATAGGATGAATATATATATATATATATATATATTCATCCTATAAACATATCACAATTGGTTAGAAAGCTTACCCAAATCTAGGAAGGAAGTTGACCCCTCATTTGGCTTTTAGGCCTAAACCTTACCCACTAGGCCTGACTACAACTCTTGTGGGCTTGGACCACCTATTGAGTTTCACCATTTTTTTATTTGTCTCTCATGTTGGTCTGGATTCTATCCAAATTTCCAAACATTCCTAAAAAGTCTCAACAACTCCTCGTTTATTCTTTTGTCACTCTTTCGTAAACCTATCAGTTTATGCATAAGGGGAAGTACCCTCTATCTAACACAAAATAAAGGGTATTTTACATATTTACTCAGATAGTTTGAATGTTTTAGAGGTTTATCCAAGTGATGGATAAAATCTTCACTAATTTTTATCCTTTGATCTATCCATTTGACCCACAAACTCCTTAGATCTCTAAGGCAGACTATTTGAAGGTAGATTGTGCAAGGTGTAAGATGTAGACTATGTCTTGCTTGATTGAGGGTCTTTTTCATATATTTTCACATTATTGGTGTATCATGAGGGATACATTTACATTTACCAAATTCTTACCATGCTTTCTGACCCATGTTAAACTCTTTAAATCATACCCTTGAGTTGACTGCTTAAGGTGTAGACTGTGTGTAGGGTTCTCAATATGTATTGTGTGATGCATCATAAGAACCCTTTATCATCTTGTTTCCACATCATGATGGTATCACAAGGCCATAATAAACATATTCAAATTATTCTAGTCCTCATTTATCCCCCAAATATCTCATGTACCCTTTCATACACTTGAACTCATAATATTATGTGGGAATTTGACCCTTGCTATAGTGAATGATCTATAGGTATTTATGCATATAATTAGTGCTTGAAACTTAGATAAATTGTATAAATATATCCTTATATCATTTTAGGACAATTTTACACTTTTTTAGACCCATTTTACTCATCTTTGTGTTATACCAACACTCATACTTCACTTTTGAGCCCACTGTTACCTATAGTCAACAATGGTTGACCTCCTTAAAACAAAAGGCTTGTAGATTGGAATTATATTTTAAAATGTATACCACATTCTCTTTGGGATTCCTATAATCAAATTTGAATCATCCTTTATATACCATTGTATGTGTTTTCATACTTAAGTTTCTATCTTATACTATATGCTCCTACAGTGAGTTGTAGGTGTGCATTCTCAAATGGTAGAACACCTATAAGTGTGCATGAGGAACAAAACACCACCTATCATCTACTCTTGATGATATTTTAGATCATTAATGTCACTTTCACCATTTTAAAACATTCACATATGGTGGCATAGTCAAGTTTGTAACTTTGGTTGAAAGAAGGTCTCTTTTAGGATCAAACCTGTAGATAATACTACCTAAATTTAGTGATTTAAGGTGCATCTTGGGATCCTATAACATGAAAATCAAATCATCAAATCATCTGATTTATTTTTTAATTTTTTCTCCTATGATAGGTAAACAAGGAAAAGTCATTGAGAGTCTTAAAAACTCTTGACAACACCTTTATAAGATATCCACAAAATGGCTTGAACCTATGTTTTCCTCTTTTAGGGAAAATGTCCCTAAACTTAGTCCTTGAATCCTTGAACATGGTTTCTAACTCTTTTTTTTAAATATCACCCCTAAAATAGGTATACAATGTTATCAATACATGTTATGATATTAATAAGTTTATCAACATGTTCAATTTCCTCCATACAAGTACCTTCATACCTCTACTAGTGCCACCTGTAGGTGGACATCCCAATGTATAGGTAGTATATATGGAATAACAGGTAGTGAGCAAGAGATATAGACTCTTTTTAATTTTCAAGGACATTTTTCATCTCAAATGACATTTCTCAACAATAAATCCTCCATTAGAGCAACTGTAGGTGCATATTAAGTTGTTTGGAAGCAGTGATTAGAAAATGGACAAAGTGCATTGTTTAGACCTCATGAACAAACCACGAATCTTTACCAATTACCCAAATGGTTTATCATCATTATTATGGTATTACAACCAACTTAAAATATCTATTCCAACATGATTTTCTTCCTTCATGGTACCTATACACATTCATTAATGGTGGAAGATTGTATATGTTGCATATGAATGCAAACTCATGAATGTGATTTGAAGAATGAAATTGAAAGGTAAAGGGAATAAATATATAATTTAAAAAATTTAAATGAACCTAAAAAACCCCATAAATCCATTTTCAAAGCATGAAGATCTAGAAATGGTGGAAAACTAGACTATCATCCCAAATGAAAGCAGTCTTCAAACTTGAGATGTTTGATCATAAAACACCTTGGAACATGAAACCAAGAATGTAAAACATTATAGGATGGAAAAAAAATCATATGGAATCAAAATCATAAAATAGATTGTACATAATCATCCAAAAAAGAGCAAAACTCATAGGGTACACAGAATGGTAAGCAAAAAAACATAGTTAACTTATTAAAAATGGTTCATAAAGCACAAGCCACCATTCCTCTATAACCAAACATCAAATGGAAGATAAATAATTTTAAAATATACCCCTGATATTAATTTTTTTGAAACATCCCCTATTGGCTATACCAAGTACAAACTTGAAGACCATTTTTGCTTGCCAAGCCTAGTGGAAAGAGAGAGAAGTAGTTTTCTTCATTTCTTGGAGTTTCTGATCAAAAAAATCATTGAAACAAGTGTTTATAATACCAAGGGACACTCTTGAAATATATTTAGCTATGGTAGGTTGTACAAGTCCATACACCTCATTAAATGCTCATGTTTTTAAAGAAAACTACCCATTCTTCAAAGAGCCTAGCACTTTTTAGTTATGAATAGTTTATTAAGGCATAATAAGAAACATGGAATGTGAAATCACCCTTATTAAAACCTCACACTTTCCAAAGAGGCTGTACAACTCATTTAATGCTCTATTTATGAGCCCCAAATGACTCAAAATGATATATTAGCTAATATGACTAAGTCCAAGGATAATGTGATATGGAATAACATCAAAAGACATATAATACACCTATTACATAATATTATACCCTTAAAAACACCTAAAACTCAATTTTGTACCTATAGGGGTCCCAATTTGACCCATAGGGTCAAATTTGGTTAACAAATATGTATGGTGGGCTTGATAATAATATTTGCATATTGTTAGACTACAACCAATACTCATAGTATGATGTATCGGGCCTAGTTATAAGGGGAACTAAAATGAAACCATTAGAATAAAGTCTTCATAAATTCTAACACAAGAATATAGTAGTCATGCCATTTCCACAAAAAACCATTCCATCATAAAAAAAAATTCATCTTTGTGAGCACTAGAGACATGTTGGTCTTCATTACCTCCATCCTAAACTTTGATAAATTCATCTTAAAGTTCATCATTGCTTGTCCCTCAAATTGTCCATGTATACTAATTATATAAAGTCAATAAGTAAAATTCAATTCAATGTTTTTCCCTCAATAAAAATACCTGTTCTGATATATATGCATCCATGAGTAGTGTTATAATTCCCTTATTGTAATTGATGTTTAAATAACATGTGAAATATAGTGTAATTTACTTTCATATTAAGCCTTAAATCAGATTTTAAAAGGAAAGGATAAGGTTGGGATATCTAGAGAGCACATTTGAGAAGAAGCTTAGGATTGTTAGTAAGGTCATTAGTTCATGTGCAAAGAGATTATAATGGTTATTGTAGCAGGACTAAGGCCAAGGTTGAGGTCAAGGATAAATCACCTAAAAAGGACTCAATGAAGTTTTTCAAGGTGAAGAAGCTTGGATAAGGAATAAGTTTCCATAATATTCAATGCTAAAATACTAAATAGTGCATCATAGTGATAAAAATGGACTAACAGGGCTTGGGAAGTATTCTTTGTTAGTAAGTAATTATTCAGTGTGTTACCTAATGATGAAGAAGCTAAGTAGTCACTACTATACTAGTTGTTTATTTGACAAAAGTTATAAGTTAGTATCGACTTCCTAGTCTAGAGACATATGGATGAAACTTAAGATACTTAATAATAGATCTAGGCCATGTTTGTGTCTTGGACATGATAAGAAATGGTTTCCATTAGTGCCATGTTGATTTGTATATTGCATATATTATAACTTTCACCTTTTTCTCCTCTAAATTTTATTTTAATATTGTTTGATGAGATTATATAAAATATAACAAAAGACTATACATCATGGAAAGTGTCCAAAATTCTTCATATATCCAATATTTAGTTATCCATAGCATCTATTAACAGGGAAACCACAAGAAAAATAAAAATTATGTGAAGGAAAAGCCTATTATATTCATCCTTTATATATCAAGAATAACTAAGTGACATCAAAACTCTATACATTTGCTTTCAGCCTTTATATAGATTTTTTTTATCAATTGTACAAACTAGTGTTACAATAATGTGTAACTATTTAATGGAAGTCTTAAGTACACTTTCCTAACATAAATAATAAAATACAAGAGCATAAGACAAAGTTGTCATCTCTCCAAGACACAGGAATCAAATGTTTCATCATTGAGCCCCTTTTCATCTCAATGATCCAAAAACATACAAAGGATTCAAATATTTCACCTTTGAGCACATTTTACTCTTAGTAATCCAATAGCACCTAGAAATATCTCTTAAACATGTTTTCCATTCTTAGACTCTATTTGAAGATGATACCAATATGTTGAGGAAAGTGATATTTCATATTTTATATCTGGTAGTAAGTAATTGAGTTGTATTTTATTTTCATCTAAATTATCCAAAGATATCTCAAACATGTTTTACAATAATTTTTTTTATCTTTCTACCATCACAAATTATAGTAACAAATTTCATCAGATAGCTCTTCAATACATCTCTGCTTTGTTTTGCAACCCTGTCATGGTTTTTTCCTATTTGATTTTTTAGTAGTCTATATACCTCATATCTATACCATCATAAAATATCCATATACCTTAAGTAATATTCCATATATAATTGAAATGGATTCAATACAACAACCCTATAATGTTTTTTATTTAAATTTATTCTATCTGATACGATTTCCAGAAGATTCAAACACTTTTTTTAGCGTTGGAAGCCACCATCTAGCTTGAAAGGATCTAATTAAAATTTCTTATTCAATATATGTATAGCCTAAACTTTACGTTGGTGTTGGGATGTAGCAGTGGAATGTTGTTAATGGAATGCATCCCATGCACAATAAAAAAAATTTCACTTTGGTTACTTGATTAATGCATAATCCTTGTAATGTGTACGATGTTTCCAATTCAAAGCATGATCCTTGTAATCTTTGTAATCCATGAAATTTTAGTTCTGTTTGAAAAGAAAATAATAATAATTTTTCTAAAATAGATGATATTTAATAGAAATGTATATATTTTTATAAATTATGGGACCTATTTCTTTGCAAAATGCTTCATAAAATTTAGTTATGTATACTGCACAAAACATTGTGGTTTGACTCTTCCATTAGACCACTAAGTAAGTGTACTATTGAATTTTGTTGGTATAGTTTTCAATAGGGTGTTGATTGAATTTGGTATTAATAAAGTTGAGGATCTACCCTATAAATCTTATTTCTATCGATATTATTGGACTTAATCTCATAGGATTATGGATTGGAGTTGAGCATGACAATCGTGAAGCTTCTATGGCAAACTTGAGAGGATAAATTGAACATCATAAGGGTGAAGTTGCATTTAAACAAGTAATATTTGAAACAAATAAGGGGAATCTTTAGGCTCACTTGAAACCAATAATAATAGTAAGGGAGAAATCATAGGATTAATTGCAATCAATGACCAAAGTGAGCATGTAACAATAGGTTCTATTGGACTCCATGCATAAATTATCATCAAGCCACAAGATTAGTTACCATTCATGACCAAATCACAATCCAAATGCCATCATAGTTAGATAAATATTTAGGATTGATTATTGGAGGGTAGCTAGAGCTTGGCTTTAGTACTCCAAAGATAGAGAGACAAGTATCACACAAAATTACTAAAATTATTTAGTCACTAGATTGGTGACCTAAATAATTTTTTACTGAGATAAAAGATCAAGAGACATGTTCAAGTGCTAGTACAAAAGACAAAATAACTATCTGTAACTTTTATCTACTTCTTTAGGTATTGATATTATGCAAATATGAAATTGATTTAGCTAAAATATAAATTAGTTTAACATTTCTTTAGGTCATGGATGTCTGATTTTTGAGTCAGTGGGATACTTACCATAAATTTGAGTTAATTCATGTTGTTGTCTTCTTAGGAGGTTATGTATTTTGAGCCTTAGGGTGATGCCTCCATGCTTTAAAGTGTGCATATTATTATGTCATTCTAGATTTTAATACATAGAGTTTATATAACTTTTAATATTTATTAAAAAACCCTTAATAAAATCAAAATACATAATCTTCCTCAGAATCAAGGATATATCAAATGTAGGCCTTGATCTAGCACTATTTGATGTGAGTTTACTAGTCATATAATTGTGAAAATTTGGAATTGACTGCCAACAATTCTATAATAGTTGTTCAAATTTCAATACTAGTAATGGCATATAAAATTTAACCTCTAAAGTCATTATATCCTACATTAGTCATGGATTGCATGTAATGAGCCTATTATTTTATGGAATTGATATATATATATATTTTTTTTTAGTATTACTTATATGATCTTATATGTAAATAGTGATTTAGATCCAGAGTAGAAGTGTTCAATTTTATATAAATTGGGAAGATTATAAGGTGTACACTAAAAGTTAACTCTAAAGGTGAATTTGGTCATGAAAGGAAGGTTTCTATGGTTTATTCAAGAACACGGCCTCATTTGATCACATTTTGAGGCCAATGAAAGTTAGCTAGGATTTAAATGACTCTGAAGGTTCTTGGATTCCATTTATTAACAAAGATTTGAATGGATTTACTAGTAAATAAATGGATTGCACATTTGATCTGAATAGTAACAATGTGGATGCATGCAAATAAGAACTTCCTCTAAACTTCCTTAATCCTCTTTACTTTTCCTTTTTACAATTTAGATATTACATTTAAGGCAGAATTTTATAGATTTCTTACATTCTTTCATGAACATATATTTTTTTAGGAATGGTTGCATGCCGATAAATTTGGTGTCCATATTGTACATTTTTTCTCTTTTCTTTTGTATCCTTTTAGGTTTTTGATAGGTAGTTGGATACTAAGCTAATTTTTTCCTGCAAATGATCATATATAGGGGAAATAATAGTATTAAAGAAAAAGAATCAGTCAATAAGGCTTAAAAGCAATATCATCAAGTTGAGAGTTCATCCATCTACAAGAAGAAAAGTTCCAAAGAAAGATTTATCTTTGATATGTTCTTGGACAAACCTTTGTTTGTAATTTTCTATACAAACATTAGTAAGAGTAATTCCAAATCTATATAATAATCTAGTCCTTTCTCAAGCTCTTTAAAATTATTTTGTAATACAATCAACTCCATTACAATTTTTTGGGGTTGATATAGGTGTTGGTTCCTAGTCGTAAGCCTCTTTCACTTAGTCTTGCACACTTGAATAAAATGACAAACAAAGATGAAAAAATTGATAGTATGTTGTTGTATCCAGGGAAGGGTTTGGCATTAAGAATGGACAAGATGTAGAAAATGACTTAGAGGTACCGATAGAGGGTATGATCAACACCTTGTTACTTCTATCTCTACTTAAACCAAGGTGATAAGACCTATGGGGTAGCTTGCTCACATAGAGAGATTTTGTAATTCAAACTCCATGGGGATTATTGGCACAAAGATACACACATGTGACTAGGTCACAAACAAAATCATTCAATCCACCTAGGAAGGGTTGTCACATGGAATGAAAAAATACACTAAGTCACATACAAGCTACTAAAGATAAATGGGAAAGTGACTGCAATCTTCATTCTAAATAAATTTTCAACAATAAGGGGTGAAAGGAAGATTACAGTGCTAGGTCTTTGAATCACAAAATGCAAACAAATGTTAAGTATGCAAGATTCTATGCACCTTCAAGGAAAATAACATTAATAGTATGCAAAGGGTGTATTATTTTTAGGGTAGGATAGTTAGGTAGTAATAAAAAGGGGTGGTGTGTTAGTGTTTTTCAAATAACAGGGTTTCTTTCAACATACATGACATCACTTATTTCAAAGATGTAGGAAAACTAAAATGCAAGACATGGAAACTACAAGGAGAAATTTACATCCATTGGTGCCAATATAAAGTAAATGTTTGAATGATCTCTAAAACCCTATAACATAAAATGAAACTAAAACCTCAAATACTTTCTCTTCATAAATTCATGAACCAAGGGTGCCCTGGAAAGGTATTCAACAACATATTTCCAAATATAACTACAGAAAGGGATTTATAATCTAGGTACATGCTCAAAATGATAACCAATAATGAACACAAACCCAAATACCCAATCAATAAATGGTTTCAAAAATGTCATTGCATTTCATTAAGAGGATACAATAAAGAACCACAAGTATTTTCCATTAACTTGAAAGAAAATCTTACATAAACCAATGTTTTAAAATGCTACCATGGGGGTAAGCATGGTGGATTTTCTCCATGTTGGACAGGGGAGACATATGGAGATGCTCTCATATCTTGCTAATGGTTGTACAATTGCAACCACCTTAGAAAGAGACACAAAATACACACAATAATGATCCCAAAATTTGGAAGAGCCTATACTTGGAGAAAAACAAGACCAACAACAACAACAAATAGAAGACAAGCATTCTATTTATACATTTTTACCCTTTTCAAATCTAAGAATGAGGGTTATAATTTGTAAAAGTGAAAAACACTACTCCAAGTTCTACCAAGATGCTCCTATCTAGAATATGCCCTTTACCATGCCTATAATCTTCATGTATTTTTAAGGAAAATGATTGTTACAACTACCTCTACAAGGAATGATGGAAATTTACAACAAACCCCATGATTTCTTGGTTGGAGATGCTTTCAAATGAGTTGGAAGGAGAATATTCATGGTGGAGTCAAAACAAACCATTTGTCTTTATGTGTAACTTCTTGAAGATGCCCTTTACCACCTGCTTGCACATCTGGAACCTCTTGGATAGTTTCCATTCCTTTTATACATGCCATGGAACAACTTGTTCTTGCTATGATGGCATGGGAATATTTTGGTCCATGGTTGTTTGAAAAATATTCTTTGGAGTGGCCCACCTTGGATTTATAGATTTGAACTATTATTCCATAGAGGTGATCGAACAAGTAAACCAAATAAAAATACAAAAACCTAGGTTATTTTCAGCCTTTTAATTTCTGGCTCTAAACTTGCATTTTCACACTTTGCACTTTGCACCTTTACTTTTTACACTTTTAATTTTTTAGGTTTTCCTTCATATTTCCCTTTTTAATGCATAAATTCATTATTTTCACTTTTTGACCTTTAAAGGAAATTTTGGTCCCTTTAAAATTTTTGTAATGTGCAATTTGCATGATTACAATTTACATAGGTATAATTTACATAGTTAAAATTTACATAGGTATAATTTGTAATTTGCACAAGTGTAAAATTGTAAAATCACATTTCTCATCAGCATTTCCTTGAAGCTCCTCTCAAGTTGATTTTTCCCATGTTTTTACTAGAAGGGTTGGGAGAGTTGACCATAATTTGTATTCTATATTTTGAGACTTTGCCTTTTGCATGCTGGTTTTCCCACTAAGATTTCTTAGGGACCTTGGGGCCACATTTGTATTTTTTTTTTTAAATGCAAATTTTGGATTTTTTAAATTTAAATCCACTTCTAACCACCTGGTTTAGCATAACACAATGTTGTAGGGGATTTTTCCATAATTTTAATTCTTTCTCAAATTTCCATCTCTTGCTTCAATAACTTGTCATTATCTTTGCAATTGTGCCCTACTGGGAGAGGTTGTGAGGGCCAATAGATTAAATGAGTAGCTTTGTCAAATAGAGTGTGGATTCTAATGGCAAAGTCAAATAACCATTTTGTTTATCATCTTAATAACCCCTGAAGAAAGGGTTCCACATAAAAATAAGGAATTTGAGAAATTCACTTTCCAATTTTGTCTTCTAATTTGCTCAATCCAAAGATCTTGATATGTTTCTCTTCTTTCAACTATAACAAACCCTTCTTTATGTATCTCATCTACTTGAAAACCATTATTATGGGATCTTCTCTCTTATGATCCTCTATAATAATCATCCCCAATAAACAAAGACATTTCTTTTTCAAAAGGGTAGTACCATTACATTTCAAAAATGCCCAGTTATAGGAATTTTAGATATTGCATCAAGATTGAAAACCTGTTACTTTCCCTTGGTCTCCAGAAGGCATACTTTCTAATTTAAATTTTTTTATGAATTTATTTTCAAGTTCATGGGATCCTTTTTGATTTATCCCACTCATTCACTTCTTTTTGCCTTATTCTACAGGATCTAGAAGTGGGGATGCACATTGCAATTTGTACCTTGTGTTGGTGAAAAATGCACATTGACCTCCATTCTCCACCAAACTTATTTTATCTTCCCTTCCATGAAATGGGGAATTACAAGAGCATATTTCACATTGAACCTTGATGTTTAAACCTTTGGTGGAACCTATATGCCCAAATGCAATTATTTTAAAATTAGTTTTGCCCAGTTAGTCTTTTGGTGGAAATGCATGGTGTTAAATGCAACTTATCATTGACTGCAGTCAACATGAAAACTTTAATAACCAACCACATGTTCTTTTCTTTGCATCCACACATGATCTAGAAAGGGGAAGGCACTTTTCACTTTGAACTTTTCTAAGTGCAATGCGAACTTCTACCTCCCATCTCCACCAAGTTCCCTTAGTCTTCTCTTGGTAGGATGTAGAACTTTCTAGGTAGTTTACATTTTTTGAAACATTGCTAAAGTGCATCGTATTTCTAATTTTTCACCAACCTTTTCATGTTACCCTTAGTCAAAGTGAAGTCAAAGATGTGAGTTCCACTGGTCTATCTCTTTTTAACCATGTGTTCCTCATAATCCAACTCATAATTTAAACTTTTCTCTATCCCATGGCTTTCATCCATATGACAGGGGTCTTTGATGTGGCATGGTTTAATAATTCTAATACACTTAAAACATTGGTGTGTTTCTTTGTTTCCACATAATTCCATGTGGGATCCCATTTTCCATGCCATTTTCTCTAAAAAATGGCATAAATACATGGTGTTATTTAAAGCACCAACATTTGCACTCACTCAGGGTTGTACACCAAGCTCCATTATTCCCATTAATTAACATTTCAAGGCCTTGTCTTTGGCCTCTATAAACAACTAAACTCCACAGTGCCCAAGGATTACCATTTCAGGCCATTGTCCTTTAGATTGTATTAGCAACCAGACTCTACAATGCCCAGTCATTACCATTCTAGGCCTTCTTCCTTTATCCTGCATTAGTAACCATGCTCCGTAGTGCCCAAGGATTATCATTCCAAGTTCTCATCCTTTACCTTGTACTAGTAACCAAGATTTGTAGTACCCATTCATTACCATTCTAGGCCCTCATTCTTTAGCCTACATTAAAACCAAGCTCCATAATAGCAAAGGATTACTATTCCATGCCCTCATCCTTTGGCCTACATTAGTAACCAAGATCTTTAGTGCCCATTTTTTACCATTCTAAGCCCTCTTCCTTTAGCCCATGTTAGCAACAAACTCCATAATGCCTAATAATTGCCATTCTAGGCTCTCATCCTTTGGAATGTGTTAGCAACCAAGATCCATAGTGACCATTCATTATCATTCTAGGCACTCATATTTTGGCCTGCATTAGAAAATAATCTTCACAGTGCCCAAGGATTACCATTCTCAACCCTCATCCTTTGGCCTACATTAGCAACCAAGTTCTATAGTGTCCATTCACTACCATTCTAGGCCATCCTCCTTTAGCCTTCAATAACAAGCAAGCTTTGTATCACCCATTCAATACTATTCTAGGCCCTCATCCTTTGGCCTGTGTTAGCAACCAAGATCCACAGTGCCTAAGGATTACCATTTCAATCCCTCTTCCTTTGGCCTGCATTAGCAACCTAGCTTTTTAGTGTTCAAGATTACCATTCTATGCCCTCATCCTTTGGCATGTGCTAGAAACCAAGCTCTATAGTTCCCATTCATTATCATTCTAGGCCCTTCCAAATATGGTAGCCCATTATCCCAATAAGGTTACATGATTGTGATTAGACAAAACACAATTACCATCCTAGACCAACAACTAATCTTTGTTGATCCCATCTTAGATGAGCTTATTTATAAAGAGATCATTATTTAACCATAGGTTATTCTTCATCCATTGTCAATCTTCCCCCACTTTAAAAAATCCAAGCTAGTCTTTGAACCACAATAGATCCAATCATTACCTCTCCAAGATCCATTATTCAAAAACCAAGATGTGTCCAAATATGAGGTTTTACAACCAAGTGTAAGCCAAGGCCAAGATAACCAACCAATCCTTGATGTTTTTGTTGAAACACTTATTTTTCAAGAGTTAACATGTGTTGAATCTCCATTTGACCCTTTCCATTTGGTGGAGGAGTCTAACTTTGACAAGCCAGTCTTTGTTGAGTCACCCCCTAATGATTATAATTGATTTTGGGTAAATCATTATTTGACCATTGCCCTATTTTTAAGGAGCCTCACTTTGAAAAGATAGTCTATATGAAGTTGTTGATTGACTATTTCCCTTTTGTTGAGAATCTTCACTTTGACAAGTTAGTCTTTGTGGAGTCCTTCTTAGCTGAGCATATTTATAAAGATACCATTATTCAACCCTAGGACATTACTCATCTAATATCAAACATTCAACATAATTTTTTTTTTGCAAAATGAGAAGAAGAATCAACATTAAAGTCAGGTTCTATTTTTAAACCTATATCAAATTTAAAATTAGAATTAAAATCAATATTAGTCTCAACATCAAATTCAAAGTCCCTGGAGTCAAACTCAGCCTCAAAATTAGAATACATTCATGGATGTTATGACATTGGCTACATATGCCTTTTAAATCAATTTGAATACATTTATGATCCTTACACATTTTTTGAGGATGATTACTTCATAATCGAAATAATTTCTCCTAGTATCTTCTATGAGGATTGTGTTGCCTCTTCCCATTTCATTATCATTCCACTTGCCACTAACACCTAACAACCTAGAAATTATATTGACATTACACATCCCAAAAGTGTTTATTGGGATTGACATAATCACAAATTATTAAATTATATCCATTTTGGCATATTAGTTGTATTATATCAGGGGGACCAAGACTACATTCATGCAAAAGAAGAACAATCTCCTAGTAAAACCTTTGCAAAGGCACAAGGGGGAAATCAAAGTTTGAACTCAACATTTTATAATAAAACCTTGTTTGAGGTGATAGAAGATAATCAAAGTCAAAAGTCAACATTCCTTAGTGAAACCTTCTTGGAGGTGCTATGAGACAATCAATAAAACTAGATTTTTTAAAACCTCTTTGAGGAGCTAGTAACTGATCATAATAGTTATTCAATGCTTGATGAAGACATTATCAAAGATAACATCAATACAAGTTTCATTTTAAAACATAATAAGATTTAAGCATCTCTCAGACCCAAACAACAACAAAATATGATGGTCCTATTGAGAGCATATTCAAAAGTCTTTGGCCTTGCCATAAATAATTTTTTTTGAATTCAGAATCAACAACATTGTGTGTGCCTAAAAATATCAATCTTCATTTGTTGACCAACAATTATACATTCCATTTTGATCCATTTATTTATTCTAGACCTATATTACAATTTTAAATCAGACATTTTAGACAATGTTTATCCCTATTTACCATCCCTGGACACACTTTCCTTTATAGAAGCTACAAAGACACCTTATCTAGAAGTTTGGAGGAAATAAAATTGATGACCAATGAGGATCACAATAATACCATTGGAGTCCAAATCAATAACCAATTCCTGATAGGGTAGCTATTTAGAAAGGTTGTGAGATAATAACTTAAACATTTGACCATTCTAGTTATATCATATGTTGATCAAAACTATCATATCCACCTCAACAAGAATAAAAAATCCTTTACTTTAACTTGCCCTTGTCACTATTTCATACCTTACCATTTACCTTACATTGTCACTTGGTGAAAACCCTATTACCATTATATCCCATTGTTTATTTTGGTTGTATCATATTTTATTTATGACATGCATCTCCACATAAATGAGAACAATATAATCACTTATTATGCCTTGCCCTTTGCCTTACCATTTCCCTTGCCTTTTGCCTTACCTTACTGTCCTATCATGCCTTAACCCCTTGCTAGCCAGTTATTTTTACCTAACCTCACCTATCACATTTGGCCTCGGTTTTGATTCAATTGTACTTCAATCATGTTTAATTGTTGATGATAGATTTAGTTTCGATAGTTATTTCATATTAAATGTTTGAATCATAGTATATGAAATTAGTATGATAGTGGTCCTAGCAATTTCATCTTTCATTTTTTGTTACATTCCCTATTTGTACTATTAATTATAACTACCTATGGGAAAATTAGTATCACTAACACTTTGTTGTTGTTTCCTAATTATAACCACCTATGTCCAAATTAGGAGCAATACCTTTACCATGCATTATTACATCACCTTGCCATTATTATTACCATACCTTATCATTTGTATGTACTTGAACTTACTGGTACTTAGTTAGATGCCTTTTATTTAGGTATAACTATAGTGACTTGAAGTAATACATGACTATGTATCCATCACTCGATTCACATTGAGGTTAGCTCAGTCACCCCTTTGATACACTCTCTCCATTTTGTAAGTAATTTAAGGTTGAATGGTCTCATTATTTTAGGAGCATGTTTAAGCCATACTTTCATCATTTTACAAGTTGGACCATTATGTGTCTCATAATTATGAGTTGATATTCCTATAAAATTCTAAAAACATTGAGATGGTTTAAAAACCCCTAAACATTTTTAAAAGACCTAGAAAATTCTTAAAAATCACAAAATCATGAAAATCGGATTAGAATTTCCATACGAGATACAAAACCACCAAAATTTTCTATGATGGCCATCTTATTTATTCAACTTAATTTCTATACCACCTTGGTCTTTTTGCTCCCATTTATAGGATAACTACATCAACCTGAGGTCCATATGAAATGCAGGAAACACTTAGATACATAGGGTATCTCAGGTTAGCTCGACCTCCCCTCTTTCTTTTTCAACCACTTCTTTGACTTAAGGATTCTAGGAATCTTAACTATTTCACAAGTAACCACTTGTCCTTTAGTTTCCTCATCCTTATTGGTCATATCCATATTCTTTTGCCATTTTTCAAGTTGATGTTCTAAGCATTGTGCATTCAAATTTGATGCACTAATGACCACTTGGATTTTCTTATGCTCTCATCATTTTATTAAAAACCATTACCAATGCTCTCACCATTTTAAAAGATCATTATCATTTCAATCTATATATCTAATAAACACTATGAATCAACAATTCATTTCATTAGTGGATACTCATCTCTAGACTCTTAGTGTAGTTTTAGCCTAAACCATGATCTCACACTTACGTAAATTATTTATGTTGGTAGTTTCATGGTTGTGAATGTCATCCCCCTCTTTTCATATTCACTCACTATTTTATAAGTCCATTCTCATTTTCCTCTATAAGACAAACTCGTTTTCTATCATCCATTTTATTTTATCCCATATCCTTGGAGAACTACATTTGGGTTGAAGTTCACGTTGCATATTCTATCCATGGAACTATATAGGTAGTGTCCACTTGCCTAATGAATTTGGAATCATCTTAGCTATGCCTTTATTTTATTATATTCCCCCCATTTTGTATTGTTGTCTCTGATAGCCTAGGGGCAATGTTTGCCATCTTGTTTGTGTCATTGTTCCATATAGCTTAAGGATAGTTGTTCACCATCATAACCTATGTTGTTACTTCCCTATAACATAGGGGAAACTTTGTTTTATTTTTTCTTGTGTTTTTTTACATGTGTCATTTCCACCTTGCTTAAATTTTACCCTATTGCCAAAAGTAACACCTCTAATACACATGAACAAACAATTTGTATTATGTTTTTACTAACATTATGACTAACTATATTTATATAATATCATTTTGTTAGCTTAGTTTATTTATTTGCCTCTATGTGTTTATAATAATTTATTTATTTTACTTTTATTTGCTTTGTTTTGTTAATTTATTTGTTTATGTTTGTTTGTTTATTTGGTTTATTAGTGTTTTGTTTGTATAGTTTGTATAGTCTATTTGTGTTTAGTTAATTTATTTATTTAGTTTGTTCATTTGTCTTTACTTGTATGTTTGATTTGTTTATTTTACTTATTGAATTCATTTATTTGTTTGTTTTTTTTATTTTTTGTTTTTGCCTCTTTATTTTTTCCTTGGTTGTCATAGTGCTATTACTTTTTATCTACCCTTAAGTTTTGATTATTTGTATCGTGTACTTAAGTTGTGAATGTCTGTATTTAGTCCCACACTTGGTTTATTCATTATATTTACACTTGGTATTTGATTTTTCATATCTTATTCCTAGGTTATTTATATTAGAATTTAAACTAAATTTTCAATTCTTAGGGTATATATTGTCATTATGGTTCATAATTATAATGCATAATATCACAAGTTACAATAACAATAAGGCATATAGAGACTATCAGATCAATGAAATGGAAGTAATTCTCTGAGATCACAAATTAGCATATCCCAAACATCACCCAAATGTAGAGTAATTAAATAAAAAAATGAATTATAACCCCTGATAGTTAGGATAAGTATATTTGTACTAGTAGGTATCCAAAATTCATACCTATCCTACGTATCAGCTCATTTTCAATCCATGATTACAGGTTCATTATGTGAGCTTCCTTGGCCCCACTATGTAAAATCAGTAGTTATCCATTGTTCTTTCATCACATTCACTCATTTACCATCATGGTTGTATCATTGCCAATGCAGATGAGGATCTCCACATTAGTAGGTACAATCAAATCATCCGCATTGACCAGTTCTTATTCTTCTATTCTATTCCTCATTCCATTTTCTCTCAAATCTTAGGTAAACTACATTGGCCTAAGGTTTATTTGAATTATATAGATAGTGTTTGGATACATGATGTATCTTGGGTCAACTCAATCATCATCATCATCATCATCATCATCACCATCACCATTTTTCTTCCAACTATATCTTTCATCACTTTGTGTATCCTCATGTGCCTAGTTGTTAGTGGCTTCTTCAGTCATTAAACCATCACACCTAAATTTTCACCCTCTCATATTTAATCTATGTGATAGGTTATATCTTTAAGTTATACTTCCCAATCTACCCTATTGGGGCACAACCATTTTATCATGATCAAATCCATCCTACTTGGGAAAAATAATTTTTCAATTCAATTCATCATAATGATTATAATCACCTTTGAAAAAATCATTATTTATACCCATCCACCCTATTAGGGTACACACTTGTGCCACTGATTATAACCATATTTATGCAAACCAGTGTCTCAACCTCTGTTACTAATTATAACTACCTTTGGGAAAATAAATATTTTAATTAATGTGTGTGAGAATTATATCAATTGGATTAATCCTATCCATGGGTTAATTTAATTTTTATTCTTTCTTATTTTTGAGGGATCATCCATCAATCCTATGTGTTGGTCACTCCCTTGATGGGACATCATAGGATTCCCACAATTTGATTGTAACATCATTTCATCATTGCAAGGATTTTTTTAATAGATTTTTAATTCTTTGACAAGATGCTACTATGCATGTGTCTTACAATGTCTTCTCAAATAGGGGTAAATTATAAACACTCAATTTTAGCTACTTTCATGCATAAACCAGGATTCAATTCAATTTTTAGAAAACAAAATAATTTAAGCCTATAAATCACGTAAATTTCATAAATTCATCTACGTAAGTGATTTAATCACCTAGAAACATGACAAGGATTGTTTATTTTAGGTATTACCCTATATTCACTAATAACCTAGTTTGGTTTTAACCCTAGTCAAATTATGACTTAGTAATTTAACACTTTTGGCCTATTGAGATATTAATTCAAATTGTTTAAAATAATTAACAAAAGCCAAAAATCATTAAATAAGATTAATTACATTATAAATCTTAATTAACTTACTTAAGTAAAATTTCCAAGTTGAATTATTGAATGTCATTTATCAAAAAATCAATTTTTAGCTAAATTTGAAGTCAAAGGTCAAGGGAACTAATAAAGAGATTTATTAATTTATAAATATTCCAAAAAAGGTGAGTCACAACCTTAAAAATATATAAATTGAGTTATCATGGCTCATAAATATTTAAAACTGATATGTCAATATTTCATGAGTGCTTTGACCCAACCCAAGGTTAACTTGACTTAACCTAAACTATTTTAGACTCAACCAAAGTTAGAATTTAAACTAACCTTTTTAGGGTTAGTGTTAGTTATTAGATCTATAAATACAATTGCCCACACCATATGCCAACAAGATTTTGTGTGTAAGGTTATTATGAAGGAATGCCTTGAAGAAGCCATTGAGAGTAGTGATATAATGCCCATTTTATGCCAAATTTCACACCAAGCCAAGCCAATATCAAATAAAATACATAAGTACCATTGTATAAGTGTTATAACTATGGAAAAACATTAACAAGAGTCTCTAATGTCATAGACCAAGCATGAACATCCTTATGTCAACATGTGGACATCAAATTCGACACAAGAGGTAAGATACTTATGTTTTTTTTCTCTATTTTGTGATGTTGTTCATTATGTTATGCTCCCTCTAGTTCTCAAGAAAGAGTTTTTAGTTCTAGTATATTTTTATGCATGGATTGTTATCATTTTTACTAACAAGGATCTAATCAACATTTATGTACTCTTTAGATTCCTAAAATACACATATCATTGCTCTATAATGAATATTAGTATTTTCATGAAATATTTTTTTATAGATACTCTGTATCATGTGGCTTATGATCAAAAAACTAAAAATATCCAACTTACCTTAGATGGTTAATTGGGTGAGTCCTTCAAAATTCATGAAGAAATTCATCTAAAATAGTTCGAGTATGTTCTAAGATTTTTATTAAAAAATTCATCTCCACAAGTTCATCTTATCTTCCTTATATTTTATAAATACACATAATTTATTTAGGATCCACATAGATGAAAGAAATATTTCATATTTTTTGCTTAGGATTTTCATTCTTATGTTCATATATTATGTTACTTGTTATAATGTTGAACTATTTTTAAATGTGTTGTAAATTGGTTTAAGTCTGAGAATATGCATTATCCATTGTTGTGCATATGGAGTTGATCATGCATGTAGTTTTAGATTTGAAATCAATATAAAGTTTCTGATGTTTAGATTTATGGTTTGAAAATTTTTAGTTTCCTATTTAACTGGAATGTGTCAAATTTGTGGCTCATGTCAATTTTGTAAACTCCATGTTAAATACCATATTTGATGGAAACAAGTCTGAACAAGGATCAACAAAGGAAGAACAATGATATTTTTAAATTATTCTTAAGAGCATGGTTTATTTTTTTGGAAACCTAGTAATATGCATAAAAATAGATAACATAATCCTTTGTTGGTGGCATTGGGTTTGCGGTAATGTTCCCATATGTGAATCTATATTTCACTTATATGTTGCATGCTAAGAAATTTGAGATGACCCTGATTCATTTGATTTTTTCTCCCTATATTTACCCAAGAAATAGTGTGTTGAAGTGGTGAGAGATACACATGAAACTCCATTTTTGTGTTTTGTGTCCACATGGTGGAGGTGTTACATTCATGAGTAGTTTTTTTATTGGCATTCCTCTCCATTTCATTAGTTTATATGATTACTTCACCAACTAGTTTTTTGATAAGATCATATTATTTTTGATGGCCTTAAATAACATACTAGTTAATCCTTCTTTTAATGCATAATATGCAACCTATTATTTTCAACTTTTTAGCAGTTATGTTGGCTTGACCACAGGGTCAAGTTGCCAAGCATTGTTAAAAGTTTTTCTAGTAACATATACATTGTATCTAATAATTTTAAATGATATTGAATTCAAGGGAAATGAATTTAACTAATAAAATTATTTGAGGTTTGAAGATCTATTTTATTTTTCATACGTGATAGTTGTCTAAGGTAAAATGAAGCAACTAAACCTTCGATGGTTGAACAACTATCAAAACAACTTCACTTCTCAATGAGTCATATCACATCACCTTCTCTAAGGATTCAACTATAATTTCTAAATCTCAATATCATATCATTTTTTAGAAAATACCTGCTTATCTAATTCATACCTTCCAAGGATTAGATAAGGCACATGTAACCTCAAAAAACATTGACATTATTCCATCAAATGGAACCAACTAGTGTGTAACCTAAAATATTAACCTTTGCTAACATATTTATTGCATTTATTAAAATAAGATCATTGAATTAAGAAAGGGATATATTTGTTAAAGATTAATTGGTAAGGGTCATGATTCAAAGAGCTTATGTCATCTTCTCCAAACATGAAAATCATTATACATTTTTATTTTATTTTTAAATAATATTAAATATCTAATGGTGTTTTCCAAAAGTAAGGAGTAATCATTTTAACTATATATTAATTTAATTTTTTATAAATATTTGTATAGATTTTGTTGTTCAAATTATTTATGACAATTTGTTATTGATACTTAAGAAATCAGACTAGCTTATTAAAGTAACAAACATGATGGTGCTGGTACATGTTATGGGAAGCTATCAAGTATATTTATATTTGTTTCACTTGTAGTTATACAATTAGTATTTTAGTTGCATTATAAAGACAATAGTCATTTTGGATTTATGAATCTTATATGCGAGTTCATTATTATTTGAGCTACTGGAGTTATAATTTCTTTTTGACTTATGTTTTACGCCACTAGATTGTAAATTTACATTTATTTGTATACTTGCAAGTTTTAACTATACTGGTGTGTGACTTGAGTGAAACAGTTTTGGTAAAGAATTTTAACTTGCCACCAAGATTTTGGCTCCATTTAATCACTTGATCAAGCTATGTTGGTAAGTTATTTTATTTATTATATATATGTGGATACATGATCGATCAAAAAATCAAGTGATATGAGATCACCTTAAAACATAATATAAGCTCGATAAAAAAATTTGGTTGATATAAGATCACATCAAAGATTTTCATGTAAAAGATTTTTCCATTTTGTTCTAAAGCACCTTGCCTAAGATACAACTTTCACTTATTTCATTGTTATCTCATTTCCTTTATTTGGGGATTCTTATGGATTCTTTGGAGGCCTTTCCTTCACACCAACCTCTTCTTTTAGAAGTTTTACAAGTGCCTTATCTCTTTGGTTATTTTCCATTGTATATTCTCAACATTTTGAAGGGTTGCAAAGATAAAAATAAGTGGAAAAATACATGACATTATGCATAACATCAATCATTGGCTGGTATTTTGGATGAAATACTAGATGTAAAAGAGTGACCTATATAAGATAAAAAATAATCCTTTCCATTAATTATTCTTTTCACATTTGTCTAACAATTTGGAATAAATAAATTATTAGTTATAAATACTCTCATGCATTCTCTCATTAGAAATGTATCAATGCTACTAAAAGAAGAGAATAAATATTGAATTTATATTATATATTTTATTATAGTTACCCTATAACATGTGGCTTATCATCAACATGTGGAAAAGATTCAACTTACCTTGGTTGGTTAATTGGGTGAGCTCTACAAACTTTACGAGGAAATTCATCTAAAATAGTTCAAGTATATTTTGAGATTTTTTATGAAAAAATTCATATCCACAAGTTCATCTTAACTTATTTATATGTTTTAAATACATAATTTATTTAGGATCCACATAAATTCAAGAAATATTTCATAATTTGTGCTTAGGATTTACATTCTTATGTTTGTATATTTTTTAATTGAACTTAAAGGTGTGGATTTTTTTAACTAGAGACCCTAATCCCTAGAAAGAGTACAACCACCAAAGAGAACAAAAGGACTAGCTAACTCCCCAATAGAAATAAAACAAAATAATCATATTAACATCTAAAAATTTTCCAAAAAAATCCTCGAAATGGCTTAAGAAACAACAAAGACTAAAATTAGTCAAAAAAGAATTAAAAGCCTTCTACATGTCCAAGTTTCCTGCAACATCCTCCCAACAACTTTTCATACATTTTAAGTTCGAGTCAATCTGAAGAAGTAATTTTTCCTTATCTATGTCTTTAGAGAATTCACTACATTGAATGTACTTTCCCTTACCCTTAGAAGAGGTCCTCATATCAAACAATTCTCCCATGTGAGTTCTTAAATTATCCACATTTTGAATTCCTTCATACATGGTAGCCTTACTACATTTAACCAAATAGATGATGTTATTTTTAAGTTTATCATTTTCACATTCTAGGATACCAACCCTATCTTTGAGCCTTTGAATATGAATGATGTGATCATTATCAACATATTTTTATGTCAATCTATCATTGTCTTGTTGAAGCTTTCTCACTTTTTATTTGAGCTTAGACAATTCCCTCATAAACCACTTCATTATCTATTTTTGTAAATCTAATTCTTCTTCAATTTTATCTATATTTTAATTACATTTTAGAGATTCAAACATGGTATTAAAATTTTAATTTAGATCATGGGATTGGGTTCTTGGTTCTTCCAACTCTTTTCCTTAGGGAACTCCCTTACTTTCATCTTGCCCTTGTTAGCTTTATTAGTTGGAGTATTATTTTTTTCCATTTCAGACACATTTTGTGTATTGTTATCCTCATTATCTTTAGTCGCATCTTCAACCATGATAGATTGTCTAGTTGAGAGCCTAGTTTTGCCAGTGTTTACAACCTTATGACTAGTATCAGATGGTATTTTCCAACACTTCTTAGCCAGGTATTAATTACTAAACCTTGATATTTTGGTGAGTTCCTACTAGTTTTTTGTTCTTTAACTTTAGTAGGATTACTTCCTAAATAATTAATTCAAATCTTTTGCATTTTACTAAATTCCTCTTTACCTTTGTGGGGTTTGGGAAGTTTAGTGGTAATTTAATTCATACCTCTAAAATATTTATGAATGAGGAAAATTACTTCTTCATGCCTCATAATAATGTATTTTCCCTTTCTAACCTTTTCAATGGAGGTTTTCATAGAAAGTAGAATGTAGAAAAGTAAACTCAAGGGAATAACATGTCTAAATTAATTGAGAAAGATGAATAGAGACCAATGCACAACATTGAACCTACCTTCCAGATTAATAGACTACATGAGATGAAAAACCACATATCCATATGGTCTCAGTAGGGATTCATGATAAAAATTATTATGCAACACCTCCAAAGTTTTTCCTTTTAGAATAAATTGTTTATCTCCTTATTTTAATCTCTATATGTTTTATACACTTTTGTCACCTCCATCCCTAGTCCAGTGATGTGAATAATTAAAGTAAGACCTCATTGATGTTTAATATTCTATTATCCCAAAAGTCAATAAATAGGGTTGAGACATGTTTGTCATGACCTACTATTCTCTAGATAAAATTTGTCATTCCCCCTATTTGGAGAATATCCCAAACTTCTTAATTATTTTTCACTTCCTCTTGTTACATCTTGATTCCTTGCCTCACAAACCTAATAGATTATTCATGGAAATCTATAGTTGTAAATTTAGATTTGTCTATTTTTAACTAAGTTGTGAGATATATGTTGTTATGGGATAGTAAAAAAATTTCTTACGTTACATGATTTCATTGCTATGAGTTAGTTGTAATGTATGTTTACATTATGATCATGTTGATTCATTATTTTAGTTATATTTTATGATGAATATACATCATGTTGTTATCATCTAACTACCTACTTGTTATGAGGTTGATTTAGGAGATCACATCCCTCATAGTGTGATGGAAGGAGAAAATCATCAGAGAAGGTGACTTAGATGGAGAATTCAAAGGATGACATAGAAACTAGATAAAACCCTACACACACCATAGTAGTTAGCACATGTTAGAGTGCATAATGAAATGGGTGACATAGTGTGTTTATTACTATTTGCATTAGATAGTTGTTTGCTTATGATTTTCTAGCATAGTTAAATGGCTCTATGGAACTCATTTTGTGTCACTAGCATGTTAGTCCAGATTTATGCTTGGTGATTTTATATGTTTATGACCATTAATATTTTGGATATTAGCGTAATTGAAATTAATTTAGATCTATTGATTTAATTAATTTGTCAAGACATTACAAGATGCTAATCAAATTAGTAAATTTATTGATTTTTATAATTAATATTAAGATGAATAAAAATTTGGAAATTGTTAGTTTAAGAGGAAAAAAATGGAAAAAGGAAATAAAAAGGAATACAAATAAGAGAAAAATATAAAACAATTAATAAAATAATTAGAAAAAGAAAATGAAAAAAATATTTTAAAGTAAAAAAAATTGTGCCCTTATTATTATGGAATAAGAAGAGAGGAGGATATCAAAGAAGTTATAGAGGAAAGTTTGGATAAGGTAAAAAGGGTTTGACAGACAGAAGAGGGATGACATTAGAAGAAATCAAAAATAAAGTGAGGCCAAAGGACAAAAGGATCATCAACAAAAGTTACCAAGTAGGTAATGCTTTTAATTCTAGTGCATGTTAATATGTAAATTTTGGGTTGAAAGATGTCCATAAAATGTCTGAAGGTGATTTGTATAAATGATAGATACAATAACCTGTGTATTTATATGTTATTATGGAGAAATATTATCCATGTTAGTTGACCAATGTAGTTAATCATTTGATTGTTTAAACTATTTTAACTTAGCCATAGATCAATTTAAAAAGAGTGAACAAAAGAGCTAAATGTCTTAGTTTATTATAGTGTTTAGTATATACCATGTTGTTGGATTTAGATCCCTATATTAGCATTCTATCAAGAATTATTAGCCTTTTATCACTAATTTTATTATTAAAATACTTGTATCATGAAATATATGGCTATTGAGTCCTCATTAAATCCCTCATCAAAGACACCTCTCATTATGCTTAGGCATTGGATTCTATTCAAAATCACTAATGGTATAACCCTCATGTCTAATAAGTTGTAGATGATATCCAACCCAATGCAACCCACAATTTATTTCTATTAGCATATGCAGAGATTTATGCCTCTTAGAGGATGAACTATATCTCTGTAACAAATTTTGGTTCATCAACATCAGTGGTCTCTTTTAGGTTCTTTATGTTGGGTGTGAAGTCAACACGGGAGTTATTCAATAGATCTATTTTGGTGTTAAATTTAAATGATTTTATATTATTCTATTTTTGTTTGGCTATGAGTAGCCATCTTCCTTTGTATTAAACATATTTATTTGTATTACTATCTTTAAATCATTGATAAGAAAGGATGATATAAAGCACCACCATGACTAGAATCAACAATCCTACCACCATTGTTGAAATTACACAATTATTTCAATAAAAAAAAAAGAGATATGATTATGTGAAGTTTGGAACTACACATTGACTCATTATAAATATAACATGTTTCTCCACAAATTATTATTTGTATCCATCAATGACATTAATAAATCCCAACTACTCTCTATCTAATTTCTTATCAAAAGAAAATATTAAAATATATTATATGTTTGTTATTAAGCTAAAATATCACACCTATTATAATATCTTTGATATTTTGTTATATATCTTAAGGTTTTTTTAGGGAAATATGAATAATGAATTTTTATAACTATAGTCATATAAAATTCAAAAAATTGGTAACTTGAGCATGGATAATGACACCCAACCCTTAGGTCCCTCTTGCTTGCTCTCCTAACCCTCTTAGACTTATTTTCACTAATTACCAATCATTCATAGCCTTTAAAACTTGATCTTAGCTCACCCAAACTAATCTTTTCAATATAAATCAATCCCATTAGGTCCCATCTACTTAGGATATTAGCACCATACTTGGACTATAGTGTTGGTGCCACTCTTGTCCACTTGTGACACTCCTATCCAAGTGAAATTGTGGCCCAATGATCAATTCCTTTTGATTTCCCATCCTTATCTTTATTATCCTAATGCAATCACATTCAACCCATGACCAATAGATCCATATAATATCCCATTCAAAGATCATTTGGAAAAGGTTGGAAATTATCACTAAGTAAGCAAGAATACAAGACTACTCAAGCAATCTTCCTTATTCTATACATACAACTAGCCAATACACTTACAAGTTTATACAAATCCTTACACCAGTCCCTAGCCACCTCAAGCACATCTAGTTTAACATTTTGTATCTTTATACACATAATTTCACAAATCACATTAAGAGGGAGGACTACATATGGCTTGATCCCTCTTTAGAGTATTGATATGTAGACAACGTGCCCACACAAGGGGTATGGATCCACATCCAGTGAATCTTACACAAACTAACCCCCCTCTTTCTTGAAATGAATTAAAGCACAATGGAGTATAGGGTTTGAAGAGAAAATCTTCTCTACAGGGAGCTCTATATATTTATATCTACAAAAACTTCATAGATAGGGTCATGCAAATATAATGAACAAAATCCAAAAAACTCAGATCCTTAGGACAATAGTGGTAGAGGTGGAATACAATGTTGGTACCACTCCCTTATAGTTATGGCACTCCTATCCAATCACAAAATAAATTTGAAATATCTATTTGTGATAGTGTCCCAATCTTGCACAGTAAATTCTAGCCTTTATCTCAGTCACATCAGTCAATTTCTAGCTAAGTCTTCCATTCCATCTCTTATTACTATTTTTAGAAAGGACAAAATTACAATCTAATTTACAAAAATTAGTAGCTTAATTATTGAATATTTATTTAATAATTTTACTACTCAGACCCTTTAACTAAATTAGGAATAATACACCAATATTCCTAAAACTATTAAATCATTTGGTGAACTCAACTTATTGCATTTGTGCACAAAAACCCTAGAAACCCTAAGGTAAATTTCTTACTAATTTTTTCCTTTTTTTAATTTTTTACCTACATAATAAAATAAAAAATTAGCATTAAATTTTAAAATTTTGTAGTAATTTTAAAATATTTTTCTTTCAAACCCTAGTTGTCCATACTAGGTCTCGGTATTTTCCTATTAATTTTCAATTAATTTCTTGATTTTTTACTAGCATATTAAAATTAGAAATACACTTCAAATTTCAAAAATTTCATAGTAATTTTCAAAAACTTATTTTTCAAAACCCTAGTTGCATCTACTAGGTCTTGTTAAATCATAAATTTTCTAATAAAATTATGATTTTTAACCTGCATATCTAACTTAGAAATTCACTTTAAATTTCAAATTTTCATAGTAAATTTCAATATAATCATCTTTCAAACCCTAGTTTCATATACTAGGTCCCATTGCTTCTTGAGATATCACCTTATATGTTTGTCAACTCCATATCCTTTTTATGCTCAATCTAGTTCCTTATTTAGATTATATCTATTTTATTCTTTTCTACTATTATCCAAGTTATTTTCTTTATTACACCTAAGTCTCTTGCATCTCTTCTTTCAAGGTGAAGTGCAAGACTTAGTGGAAATCCTCTTAAATTCACCTAAATTCCTACAAATTGACCATATTAAATGGATAAAAAACCAACTTAGGTTCCTGTTATAAATGCTACACATCTAGATTACACCAATTTCAATGAGGATAATTTAGAAAAAGAGCAATATAAGAATAAAAATGATGATACAAACACTAGTGTTCAGCCACCACATCAGAATCTTGATCAACTTCCACCAATTATTAATAATGAAGTTGTCCTCAATAAAGATTTGATCCTATAAAGTTTTTGAAAAAGACTTTGGGACCAACCCTGAGATCTTACTCTTATTTTAAAATCTATCATGGAAATAAAAAAGGCTAAACAAGTTGAGTCTTATATTCCTTCAGATCAACTAGTTTACAAATGACACTATAGGGGTAACTATGTCTTAACAACCCCTTGTATTAGCCTAACATTCCTCTATGCCACCTACTATAGCTAGCACATCTTTGTCTCCTGATGTGGTAGCCCTTATGCAAGAGATAAAATATCTTCAATCCAAGGTACTACATATTGAGCAAGGTACCTCTAGACCTATGCAATATTTTAATTCATTTGCTCTATTGAATACACCATTGGTACATCACATTACTTCTACACCCTTACCACAAGGTTTTGTTCAACCTGAGCTTACTCTATATGATGGAAAGGGTGATCTAGAGACACATTTGAGAGATTTTTATATAGCATACTTGGACTATGTACCAAATGACTAGATACTTAACAAACTATTTCCATGGAGACTAAAGGATTATGCTTTACAATGGTTCTACAATCTACTAAATTAGTTGATCAATGCATTCAATCCTTTTGCTGACATGTTCTTATCTCATTTCAGCATTAGCATTGGTGATAAGATTTTGTATGCCCAAGTTGTATAAGAGAAACAAAGGTCAAATGAGCATCTCACAGATTATGTTATTCAATATGAGACTATTTTGGCTAAGATGACTAGCCCCATGGCCGATCAAGAGTTAAAAGATCTCTTTAAATAGAGTATTTTACTAGTTTGGCATGAATCAATTATGTTCAAAAGATTCTCTTCATTCATTGAATTGTGTCACACACTAAAGGAAAGAGAAGTCAAACTAATTTCAATGGGAAAACTAAATTAGACAAGTATCTTATAAATAACAAACAAGAGTAACAACAAAGTCCCATACAAAGTTAGGGTCAATGATAACAAGAGTAAGAATCAACTAATAGTTAATACAATTTTTAAGCCCCCTCAACATATGGTTTTATCAGCCCTTCCTCAACAAACCTTTACCAATCTACCAGTTTATCTAGCTATAGTTTTATAGTAGATATTGGAATGTAACATCATCTCTCCCTCCTATTTAGGAAGTTCACCCAACAAAGACTCTTCCAAAGTAATATGATCAGCATGCATTTTTCAAGTTTCATAGGGCACTCAGCCATATAACAAATAGATGCATTAGTTTGAGACATAAGATATAGGATTTGATAGATGGAAATCATATCGATCTTGACACTTCAGTCAAGCCTCCTTAGGCAAATCAAACATAGGATAAAATAATAAAAATATTCTTAGATCCTTTTTTGAAGTACTCTAAACAAGAGAAAGGGGATACATCAGGGGTTCATCATGCATATCATGCACATTCCCCACTAGATATATATAGGGCACCTTTAGTTGAGACACATCCTTTAAGCAACATGATTGGTGTATACAATTCCAAAGATCTAGATAGACCTTCTATCTCCTTCTTAGAGTAGGACATCATCAATGATGATTTGTATTATCATGCACTCTTTATCAAAGCTTACATTCATAATCATCCTAATCATAGTGTTCTCATAGATAATGGATCTAGTGTGAACATGTGCACTATGACATTATTGTAGCATTTAGGATATTTAGAGCAAGATATTACCCCAATGTACATAGTATTAGTGGATTTCATGGGCACATACAAAGCTCATTGGATGAGATTATACTTCCTCTACAGGTTAGTCCAACACATGTGGCCACACCATTCACTATAGTTCCCAGTGTAGGAGTTTTTGATATGCTACTTGGTAGACAATATATTGAGAAACTTCAAGTAGTACCTTCTATATCTCATATATGTGTGAAATTAATTCATACTAATCAGGTTGTTATAGTTGGTAGGGTTCTATATGAGTTACCACTCCCCACTTTAGAGCCATCTATAGTACAGTCACCAATTTTAGTTCTACCATCAGTTCCAATTTTGCCACTAGTTATAGTTCCTCCAATTCTGATTCAGACATAGTTGAGACATCCATCGCCATCATAGAGAGTTCAAACACCTCCATAATTTTAGGATTATAGATAGCTTTTAGCTATAGTGTTTACACCCAAGGTAGTATCATGGAGATCGCATGCATCTACTCACAGAGCACATGTTTAGAGAGATTATCTTACTACCAGATGGGTCCTTAAGAACCCTTCAATTGCATATACTTCATAGATTTATATGGGGATCCCAAAGTTGGTTTTGACTTTAGATATTTGAAAGCATTTACAACATATATAGCTTTTAGAGCCATAGTCTCAACATTTTCATCATGCTTCATGATCATGCATGATTCTACTCCTTGATATAGGACACCATGATAGGGAGTCTCCAATGAGAATCATAGGTTAGTATCATCTTTTCATGACTTACATATACATAGTTTATTATGCTTGATTATACATAGCTTATATAAAAAATACTAAAAACAATACAAAATTTAAAAATTGTTAAAACATTCAAATATTATCAAAAATCTAAAAACATTAAAATATGTCAAAATAACAAAAACATTTTGATTATATGCATTATCCATGCTTTAAATTTTTACTATCATGTTAGACTTACATTTTATATTCTATGTTATTGTTTGTCAGTTATCTACATTACCATGCTTCACTTGATCTTCTTTGAGTGTGTGCAATGATATCCAAATCATTGATTACTTCACTCTACCCATTCAGGGGGCATCTTACTTCTACATTGAGACATACATCAATATAAATACCCACTAAGGGCATATTATAGATGACAACACCATCCAAGTTATGTCATTCCTACACCACACACTCTAGTTATCATGTTAATGTACATTATTTACTAGCTTACACAAATTACTCTATCGACACTCAAGAGTATATAGCAATTATGTATTTCTTAATATATACCCAGTCTTGAACTAACATGTTTGACATATATTCACATTATTTATTTGATTAGTTATCACATGCTTTCTTTTATTTCTTAGCATATCTTTATGTGATTGCATTTGCTTGATTCTTTTTTGTCTCCTATATGTGCCTTAGGACATTTTCCAATGTTCTTTGATTCTATTATTTTGTATGCCTTAGGATATCTGCCAATGTCCTTTTCCTTTACTCTTCTATGTAATTTTGGATTTCATGCCATTCTTACTTGTTTAAATTGTATGTGTATATGGAATTTGAATGTGCCTTGTATGCTTACTTTCTAGTTTGAGTGGCATGTGCCCATGTCCCTTACTTTTTTGGTCCCTTGGCCAGTCTTATATGCTTCTTGTATTTTGCCTTATGTGTTTGTTGCTTATTTTATTCTCATTATTTTTAATGCCATGATACACATCATGCATTTTTTTTTAATTTATTGGATGCCATAATGGACATCATGCTCCATCCATTCTTTCCAACTAACAAATAACCAAACTTCTAGTTTTAGTCTATAATTTGTACATGTTGTTTTATTTTTATATCTATCTAGGCATACCCCTATTGATCTAATAATATCTCATTAAAAACCATGATATATCTTGAGATATCTTGTTGATTATCATTTCTATATCATGCATCTTTACATCATAACACACTTTCAAGGATTTTTATTTTGAGGTCAGTCATTGCAGGGTCTCCATTCCTACCCTTAAAAGAGGGGGCAATAAATAAGGGTTTTATCATAGAGGTCAGAGATCCTAATGGTCAAAAAAGCAATTTTTAGATTACCCAGAATAGCAATCAGACATCAAACCAGTTAGAATAGAGTAGATAGATAGTGAAAATGTTACAATAGTTACCATATTAGACCTAAGACAATGGTACCCAACTTGAAATATAGCATCAGTGCCACTAGTGCCCACTTTCAGCACTCTTATCCAAACAACAAAAAAATTAGTGTTTTGAAGTAGGAAAAAAAGTAGGTTCAATTATAGTTTTGCATAGTCAAACCAGTTCAAAATCAGTAGTTTTTAGTGCACTTTTGTTTAGAGAATCTAGATAGAGAGGGAACTATGCATGGCATGATGGATCTCGCTTCTAGTTTTAGATATGGTAGTTGATATAACTTCCTAATTAGAATTCATGTTCTAAACACTAGTGATTTAGGGTAATGTGTGCGGCACATTTATTTTCTTTCCTTTTCAATTTAAGTATTACATAGACATTCTCAACAGTTGTGTGCCTTATTCCATCTGTAGGTGTTTGGCTTCATTTTGGAGTTGTATTTCACACAATCCCAACTTCTTCATTTTGTAGTGGATTTCATATAAGCCTAGTGCACTAGTTTTGAATTGGCTTTCATACAGGCCTAATTTCCATCTTTCAAAGTGGCCAAGAGTGGCCTAGTTTCCATCATACATTCAGATATCCATGCCAACATTATCAGATCACAATACATTCATGGGCTTCAGGAGTCATCCCATACAACACACATCCATATCAGTATTAGCTGATATCTTCAGTTCACGGTGTAACGATGGAGCCAAAGGACTAGCTAGCCTTTGTATTCTTGAGCCACCTATTCAAAGGGATTAGACACACATTCCAAACATTGATCAACACACACATGATCACTTAACTTCACTTAGTGGGTGATGATGGAGCTAAAGGGTCAATCTTTGTATTCTTAAGCCACTTTTGAGAAATTGAGCACTCAGCTCCATTGACAATATTACTCTTAGTTCAACACATATTCAACATCACTTAGCATCACTCAACATCATAATAGGTTTAGTATTGGTCTATGTACCTATTGAGGTGTATTCATTATTTTCTCTTCCTCTCTCTCTTACCCAACTTTGTATGTTTCTATTTTAGATATAGTGTATCTATTAAGAAGTGATCTACTTTCTATTTTATCTTGAAGATTCACACTTCAAAGTGTGCTCTATCTATGAAAAACCAGCATCACAATAGCTTCACCCTTGTAGGTAAGTTTAGGTACATTTTCTATTTTTCATTTATTCTAGTATTTTGCACTGTTGCATCAATAAAATAAGGGGGGGGGGAATGTAATCATATAAAAATCAAAAAATTAGTAACTTGAGTGTGGCTAATGAAACCCAACCCTTAGTTCCCTCTTGTTTTCTCTCTTAACACTCTTAAGATTATTTTAATTGATTCTTAATCATCTGTTGCCTTCCAGACTTAGTCCCACCTCACCCAGACTACTCTTTTTAGGACAAATCAATTCACCTAGGTCCTATCTACTCAGGACAATAGTTCTATACTTATATTATAGCATTGGTGCCACCCCTGTCCACTTTCAGTGCTCCTATCTAAGTGCAATTTTGGCCCAACATACAATTTCTTCTAGTTCCCCATCCTTATTATTTTTGGCCTAATGCAAGCACATTCAATCCATGACTAATAGATCCCTATAAAATCCCATTCAAAGATCATATGGAAAGGGCTGGTAATTATCACTAAGTAAGCAAGAATACAAGTAAGACTACTCAATAAATCTTCCCTATTCTTTGTGTATAGCTAGCTAATACACTTACAAGCTTATTCAAATCCTTACACCAGTCCCTAGCCACCTCAAGCACATCCAATTCAACATTATATATCCTCATATACATAATTACACAAAGTACATCAAGTGGGAAAACTACATATATTTTGATCCCTCTTTGGAGTATTGGTATGTAGACAATGTGCCCACATAAGGGGTGTGGATCTACGCCCAGTGAATCTTACATACACACTAAATCCCCTCTTTCTCTAAATGGATCAAAGCACAATGGAGTATAGGGTGTGAAGATAAAATCTACTCTACAAGGATCTCTACACACTAATGGCTACCAAAACTTCATAGATAGGGTCACACAAACATAGTGAACAAAACCTAGAAAGCTTAGATCTTCAAGACAACAATGACATAAGTGGACTACAGCACTAGTGCCACTCCTATTCAATTTTGGTGCTCTTGTCCAATCAAAAAATGAAGTTTAGATCTTAGTTTATGATAGTGTCTTAATCTTGCATAGTAAGTTTTAGCCTCTGTCTCAGTCAGATCAGTTAGTTTCTAGCTATGTCTTCCTTTCCATCTATTATTACTATTTTTAGAAAGGAAAAAATTCTAATATAATTTACATAGATCATTAGATTTATTATTTCATATTTATTTACTAATTTTACTACTCAGACCCTTTAACTAAATTAGTAATAATACACTAATATTCCCAAAATTGTTAAATCAATAACACATCCAATGTAGGTCAAGTTAAAACACTAAGATTCATAGTGAAGACCTTGTGTCATATCCGTATAAGTTATTAGTATAATTTATAGCTTATATATATATATATATATATATATATATATATATATATATATATATATATATATATATATAAAGTATAAGCTATCTCTATATATCTGCAAATGTATAGTTCACATCCTAGCAAATAAAAATATAAAATTCATATCCATAAAATATATATCCATAGATGTGATATAATCATGATTATGGATATATTGGCTTCACACAATATATAATATGTTATGACTTACACACATATATAAGAGGTTATATTACATGTAATTCGTATACTAACATTAGTAGCTAGGGCATTGTTTACTTGTATATTTGGAATCCTTGTCATGGTCGGTGGCACCAAGTTGATAGATAAGGTGTATCAATTTTCTCTACAATATGTTTATGATGACATATTAAGGAATATATTATGTTGTGTGTTATATAAATTATATCATATGATATATTATATAAGTTAAATTGTTGGTATTATAAGTTAATATCATAATATTGTGGTATAGTAATATTATTGCCAGATAAAGTCATATTACTATTTAAGGATTATATTATTATAAATACTATAATATCATGGGTTGATACAAGATGATTTTCACTAAATATATTACCATCTATGTTACATGTGGTATAGTAATATGTTTAACTCAGTAAATCATAAGTTACATGTATATACTGTGATATCACTTAATATTATGAGTTATATATACTTCATATTCATATTATGTTAATATTATATTCATTTACTTCATATATTGACTGCATTTTTTTATCTGTGGAATAATGTTAATATGAATGAGTTATATGATACTAAAGTTATATTGATCAAGTATTTGACTAAGAATCATAAAGGCTAATGATGTCATTTATATTACTAAACATACTTATACATGGACTTAAGCAACCATATGAAGATTATCAGGTCATATGTCTAAACTTTCAGTTAAATGGATGGTTAAAATGAGTCATAAAGTGCCTAAGGGACCAAAACTATAATCATGTGAGAATAATTTCCTAGAAATGGAAATAAGTGTTAAATATAAAGGTTATAATGGGATTATAAGTTATCTATTCTTTGAAAGTATTATGACTGGTTGTCTAGAATTAAGTAGCATGTACATAAAATATTAGATTTTATTATTACTACTTGTGTTATAGAATTGGATCTACTTATGGAGATTAGATTAAGTAATTTAACCATAGGGTATACATGGGTGGCATAAAACCCTACTTGTTAGATTATTATTTATGATTATGGTTTAGTTATTTCTTGAAACTGTAAGTTTGGTTATTCGTAATTATGTTATTATGATCATAGAGAATGAACTATGATAGTATGGGATGTAATAGAGTACTACAGTATAATTTTATGCTATACCTAGATGACACATACTGTATTTGTTATGTCTAGACTCGCACCTATGTTTGATTGATTAAATATATGCATGTTGGTCATCACTATGAATAACATGTTTTGTGACAGTTAGTAGGACTTTATGTATGTGTGCATATAACCTGTGAGAGTGTAATGAATGCTAGGATAAAATATTATGGGTTTCATGAAAAATATGACTTGATTTTTTATATTCTAGTTGCTTGAGTAAAATATTATGTTTCTATGTATTTAAAACTAATTTATATGATTGATTGTAGAAAATAGTATTTATGCCTTCGAATACTAGACTATGGTAATATGGGTTATAATAGGGTGTAGTATGTTTAGAAACTAATTATGGTAGTTGAAATATATATTTAAAAGTGTATATCACCTAGGTGGTATAAACTATAGTCATTATTTTTAGTGTGGGATACTCAATAATGTAAAATTCATGCATACATTTGATGAAATAAAAGTATGATTTAATTACTCCTATGTTTAACATGTTATGTGATGTGATTTCTAGTAGGAAGTAAATTGTATGAATATTGTGGTTAAATTATGTTTAACCAATATTTCATTATTGATACTAATTAAGGAGTGAGACATACTTCATTGGCTGACTAGCATCACAAATCTAGATGAAGGCAATCTGATCAAGTGGTGTGTTTGAATTTGATTGATCTATAAATCACTATTACTTTTTATTCTTAAAACTTTGGGCCAAAGTATGTTTAGCGAGAAATTATAATTTCATGAGTATGATTTACATGTTTGTGTGATATATTGTAATAAAATAGGTTTTCTATGATAGACTACATGTTTAGTTTTACAAATAATATAGCATATGGGTACTTGCTTTCTCTCTGGATTCCTATGCCATCACTATCTACTCATCAATGAAGGGAGGGATATTTTATGATGGGATTATTGTAGGGGATTATTGGTCCATGGTTGGTGTGGAAAAGCATTGGGATGATACTCTCCCTCCCCATAACAATACTACTTTTGAAATAACACTTGAGATTGCCACAGATACTAAAGAGTCCATATAACTCATACTCTAGGGAGTCATGTATCTTATTTATGTACATTATAATATATTTTATTTATTATTGGAAACATTATCATGAAGAGTTATAATTACTTATTTACTATGGATTGACAATAGTGGATGTGTATTGTACCAATAGTGATTGGTTATTTTAATTACTTCTTATGATTATATTATGATGCATTTTCATATGTCGATAGTGATCAATGACTATTGGATGTCACGTGATTATTTATAGATATCACACTTAGATTATTTTATATGATCACTACTTATATTCTCATAGTGTAATATATTAATATTATATGTGTTGTTATAAAAAATCACATGGTATCAAAGTTGTGGCTTGAATTATAGGACCTAATGAGTCTATTAGAGTTTTCATGTCTTTTTGTTCACCAGTGTAAATCTAGTGACATGAAGTATTACACTAGTTTTTGTTAGATTTATAGTGCCTCCTCAGTGTAGAATCGTGTTATACTATTATTTGAGTTTTGAGACTTGGTAGATTATCTTATATGGCTAGGTGACTATTATAAATATGAGACATTCATAAAATGTGTATGATACATTGAGTGTGTACCTTAGGATCATTATTACCCTCTTAGAGTTGTTAAAAGGTTGGTTTATCAAGTGTCTCTATGGTAATTTTTGTATAATATGTTTGGGTAGATAAGTGTATAATAAAGTTCTTAAGTCATGAACAAGAGATTCCTATGATAGTTTGGTCACTTAGATCAAACACCTTGAGTATGATTACATATTTATTGATAATCTAATCACATATATCATGTATTTTTTATGTTAGGAGTATTTAGAAAGAATTGGATGCTTCTCACTTAAGAATATGTGCTTTAGTTTTGTGTCTTATATACATTAATCTTAGGAGTGGTAAATCTTATAAGACCATTTTTAGTTGAGTACAACCTAGAGTAATGGGAATTTTCTCATAGTAGAGTGTTGATGTCTTAGTTGAGAATGCCTTTATGTTAGGAGTTTGTTTATGGATTTTCACCTTTATGTTATGTGTATTTGGAAGAAGTGTAAACTTCTATAGTTAGAATCAAGGTGGGTTGGCATTCCCTCTCTTTCCTTTGACATCATTATAAACCACTAAGTAGATTCATGTTTCTATGATGTTGATTAAATGTTACCTTAAACAGAAACTTGTTTATGAAATGTTGTTTTAGATCATATTCCCTTGAGTTCATGGGATAGTGTCTTCTACTTCTTGTTGAGAGAGAATTTGTAAGATTGGACAGATTGGTGCATTTATGTGGATTAGGTTTTTTTCCTTCTGTATATGGAAGCAGATTATGATACTACTCATACAAGATTGGTAAATGAGTAGTGATTTGGAAACTCAAGTTACAATGTTTTATTTTTATGATATAAGGGTATTTAAGGGTTTTTTTGTTAGGATGTAGTTATCTAATTTACACTTGTGACTTTTTAGGGTCACTACTTTATCTATTTTTGTGAACTTATACCACATGGAGTGGTGAACCTTAAATTTATATTGGTTATAGATCAAGTATTATAAGTTGGATTAAAATTACTATGTTATTATATAGCCTTGATTTGATTGATATTAATCTTATCTTTATTAAAATCATGTTATTTTGTAAAGATGTTTATGTACCTTCATTGAGAGCAAGTAGGGTATAGGTATGCATAACATCTTGGTAGTCTAAAATAGTTGAGATAAACTTTTAACAGATTGAATACTAGATGATAAAGTAAGGAGACATTGTCTTGTTTGTTACCCTTATAATTTCTTAAGGATGGTGTAATTTTTGACCTTTGTATGTTATGAGAGTATTAACATTAATTCATCTTAACTATGAATATAAAACTATAGGTTAAGCTTTGAAATAAGATGCTAGTTATGTTTGGCTAGTGGTAACTTAATACAATTATGGAATGATTGTATGATTTTTCTTGTATGTATGCTAGTACATTTAGAATTATTTAGCATGTAATTATAATTTTATTTGATCTATTAGTATAGAATTATAATTCATTGGACCTTGTGCACATTTTAGATATAATTAGGTCATGGGTACCTAAGGGAAGAGTGGTGAATTAGGAAAATGAGTACTAAGTGATAGGATTGGATCCTACTTAGCCTCACATTGACTCGGTAGTTACTGAGTTTGGATCTAACAGATAGACTTGTTCAATCCAAGATTTGACAAATAGACTTGTCAAATTTAGTTGTATATCCATATGCATGTATGTGATGGAATATTTATTCATTAATTTTGTATACATTGGAAATGTAGTATTTCTAATTCCTATTCATCATCATACTTGTCAAGAGCTCTATGGAGTAGTGCTAGTATTGATGTGTTATACTTATCAAGAACTACGCAGAGTAATAATATTATTAACTTATATACATCATTCTTACCAAGTTCCCTAAATAATTTTCTTTAGAATGAGAAAAACACTCTCTAGGTTAGAGAGATGTGTAGATGGGCTGCAAGGTTTTGTGGAACTCTTCCTAGTCATTTATTTTTGGATTTTGTGATGATCTCATGTGCTTTTGTAAAGTCAATGAATATTTTATTGAGATATGTGGGACCCTTCAAGGTAACACAAGTGATCAGTCATATAGTATATAGGGTTATCTTGATGGTTATAAACCCCTCGATGTTTAAAAATAAACAAATCAAATTAGGTAATATTCGCAAACCATGTTTGCATAATAGTGAGATGTCACAAAACAGGGTCTTGTGGGACTAATAATTTGAGAATAGTGGAACTTGAGAGAACTAAGGTGAATTATATAGGTAATTTCACATTATTTACTATATTGATACTTTATTTTATGTTATTTTTTTGTTGAATAATCTTTTTAACTTAGAATATATGTTTGAATGAGTGTCATCTGGGACAATGAGCAGATTTAGGGGGGAAAGATATTACATCTTGATTCATTTCTAAGCAAATTTACTAGATTATCTATAGATATCTATATTTGACAAATTTATATTTAACTATTTTTAACTAAGCTATGAGATATATGTTGTTATGAGATAGTAGGAAATTGCTTAGGTTACATGATTTCATTACTATGAGTTAGCTATAGTGTATATGTTTACATTATGATCATATTGATTTATTATTTCATATATATTTTATGATGAATGTGCATCATGATGCTATGGTCTGACTACCTGCATGTTGTGAAGTTGATGTAGGATAACTCATCCTTTAGAGTATGATGGAGGGTGAGCATCATCGAAGAGGGTGATGTAGATGGAGATGTTAGAGGACGGTAGAGAAATAAAATAGAACCTTACATACACCATAGTAGTTAGCATATCTTAACATGCATAATAAAATGGATAACATAGTGTGTTTATTACTATTTGCATTAGATAGTTGTTTTCTTATAATTTTCTAACATAATTTAATGGTTCTATGGAACTCATTTTGCATGACTAGCATGTTAGTCTAGATTTATGTTTAGCTGATTTTTTTTTGTATGATTACGTTTATGACCATTAATATTTATGAGATTAGTGTAATTGGACTTAATTCATATTTATTGATTTAATTAATCTATCAAGGCATTATGGGATGCTAATCAAATTAGTGAATTTACTAATTTTTGTAATCAATATTAAGATGAATAAAAAAATTGGAAATTGCTAGTTTAAGAGAAAAAATGGAAACAAGAAATAAAAATGAATAAATAAATAAAAGAAAAATAGAAAATAATTAATAAAATAATTAGAAAAAAATAAAAAGAAAAAAATATTTTAAGGCAAGAAAAACCACACCCTTCTTATTATGGAATAAGAAAAGAGGAGGATAGTAGAGAATATATAGAGGGAATTTTGGAGAAGGTCAAAAAGGCATGACACATAGAAGAGGAGTAGAGTTAGAAGAGATTAGAAAGAAAGTGAGGACAAAGGACATAAATATCATTAATAGAGGTTGCCAAGTAGGCAATGCTTTTAATTCTAGTGCATGTTAATATGGAAATTTTGGGTTGAAATATATCCATAAAATATATGTAGGTGATCTATATAAATGGCAAATACAATAACCTATGTATTTATATGTTATTCCAACAAACTCTTATCCATGCTAGTCGACCAAGGTAGTTAATCATTTGATTGGTTAAACTATTTTAACTCGGCAATAGATCAATTTGAAAAGAGTGAATAAAAGAGCTAAATGTCTTAATTTGTTATAGTGGTGAGTATAAACCATATTATTGGATTTATATCCCTTTATTAAAATTCTATCAAGAATTGTTATACTTTTATCACTGACTGTGTTATTATAACACTTGTATTGTGAAAGATACAGTTATTAAGTCCTAACTAAATCCCTCATCAAATGCACCTCTTGCTATGCTTAGGCATTGGATCCTCTTCATAATCATTAATGATATAAACCTCCTATCTAATAAGTTATAGATGATATACAACTCAATACAACCCAAAATGCAATTTTGTTCACATATGTAGAGGTTTATGTTGCTTGGAGGATGAAATTCAGCTATATAACAACTTTTGGTTCATCGATATCAATGGTGTCTTTTAGGTTCCTTGTGTTGGGCATGCAGTTAACAAGGGAGTTATTCAATAGATCTGTGTTGACATTAAATTTAATGGATTTAATATTTTTTTATCTATGTTTGGCTATGAGTAGCCATATTCCTTTTAATTAAATATATTTATTTATATTACTACCTTTAAATCATTGATAATAAAGCATCACCATGACCAGAATTAGAAATCCTACCACCATTATTGAAATTACACAATTATTTTAATTGACAATAGAGAGATCTGATTATCTAAAGGTAAATGCTGCACATTGACTCATTATATATATAACATGCTTTTCCATGAACTAGTATTTGTAGCCGCTAATTGCCTTAATGAATCCCAACTCCTCTCTATCTAATTTTTGATCAAAAGAAAATAATATAATATCTTTTATACCTATTATTGAACTAAGATATCGCACCTGTTATAATATCTTTGGTATTTTTTATATATCTTAAGGTTTTTTTAGGGTGATCTAACTAATGATTTTTGATAACACATTCAATGTAGGTCAAGTTAAAACACTAAGATTCATAGTGAAGACCTTGTGTCATATCCGTATAAGTTATTAGTATAATTTATAACTTATATATACATACATACATACATATATATATATATATATAGCTATAAGGTATAAGTTATCTCTATATATCTGCAAATATATAGTTCACATCCTAGCAAAAAAACATAAATTTCATATCCATAAAATATATATTCGTAGATGTGGTATAATCATGATTATGGATATATTGGCTTCAGATGATATATATATATATATATATATATATATATATATATATATATATATATATATATATATATATAAGTTATAGCATAGTATATATTGTTTGAAGCTAATATATCTGTAATCATGATTATACCACATCTACATATATATATTGGATTCTGATGATATATAATATACTATGACTTATATATATATATATATATATATATATATATATATAAGTCATAGCATAGTATTAATCGTTTGAAGCTAATATATCTGTAATCATGATTATACCACATCTACAGATATATATTGGATTATGATGATATATAATATACTATGACTTATATATATATATATATATATATATATATATATATGAATGAGAGAGAGAGAGAGAGAGAGAGAGAGAGAGAGAGAGAGAGAGAGAGAGAGAGATTGTGTTCTGTGTAGTTCATATACTAGTGTCAATATTTGGGGCATTGTATACTTGTATATTTATCATCCTTGTCATGTTCGGTGGCACCAAGTTGACATATAAGGTGAATCAATTTGCTCTATAATGTGTTTATAATGACATATTAAGGAATATCTCATGTTATGTGTTATATACATTATCTCATATAATATCTTATATAAGTTAATATGTTAATATTATAAGTTAATATCATTATACTATGTCATAGTAATATTATTGCCAGCTAAAGTTATATTACTATTTAAGTCTTATATTATTATAGATAATATAATATCATGGGTTGATACACGATGATTTTCACTAAATATATTACCATCTATATTACATGTGGTATAGTAATATGTTCATCTTAGGAAATCATAAGTTATATATATATATATATATATATGAGAGAGAGAGAGAGAGAGAGAGAGAGAGAGAGAGAGAGAGAGAGAGAGAGAGAGAGAGAGAGAGAGAGAGAGAGAGAGATTGTGTTCTGTGTAGTTCATATAATAGTGTCAATATTTGGGGCATTGTATACTTGTATATTTATCATCCTTGTCATGTTTGGTGGCACCAAGTTGACATATAAGGTGAATCAATTTGCTCTATTTGTGTTTATAATGACATATTAAGGAATATCTCATGTTATGTGTCACATACATTATCTCATATAATATCTTATATAAGTTAATATGTCAATATTATAAGTTAATATCATTATACTATGGCATAGTAATATTATTGCCAGCTAAAGTTATATCACTATTTAAGTCTTATATTATTATAGATAATATAATATCATGGGTTGATACACGATGATTTTCACTAAATATATTACCATTTATGTTACATGTGGTATAGTAATATGTTCATCTTAGGAAATCATAAGTTTTATATATATATATATATATATATATATATATATATATATATATATATATATATATATATATATATATATATATATATATATATATATATATATTACTTCATGTTATCAGTTATCTATAATTCATACTCATATTATGTTAATATTATATTCATTTGCTTCATATATTGACTAAATTTTGTTATATATGGAATAATGTTAATATGGATGAGTTCTATGATACTAAAGTTATATTGATCGAGTATTTGACTGAGAATCATAAATTTTAATGATTCCATTTATATTATTGAACATACTTTTACATGGACTTAAACAACCATATATATATATATATATATATATATATATATATATATATATATATATATATATATATATCAGGTCATATGTCTAAACTTGTCATTAAATGGATGGCTAAAATGAGTCATAAAGTGTTTGACGGATTGAAACTATAACCATGTGAGAATAGTTTCCTAGAAATGGAAACAAGTGTTAAATATAAAGATTATAATGGGATTATAAGTTATCTACTATCTGCAAGTATTATGAGTAACTATTTATAAGTAAGTATCGTGTACATAAAATAGTAGCTTGTATTATTACTTCTTGTGCTATAGACTTGGATCTACTTATGGAGATTAGATTAAGTAGTTTAACCATAGGGTATAATTGGATGGTATAAACCCATATTTGTTAGATTATTATTTATGATTATAGGTTGGTTATTTCTTAGAACTGTAAGTTTGGTTATTCATAATTATATTTTTGTGATCATAAACAATGAACTATGATAGTATAGGATGTCACAGAGTACTACAATATAATTATATGTTATACCTGGATGGTACATACTATATTTTTTGTCTATATTCACGCCTATGTTTGATTGATTAAATAGATGCTTGTTGGTCATTAATATGAATAACATGTTTTATGATAATTAGTAGGACTTTATATATGTGTGCATACAACTTATGATAGTGTAATGAATGCTAGGATAGAATATTATGGGTTTCATAAAAACTGTGAATTGCTTTGTTATATTTTATTTGCTTGAATATAATCTTATGTTTTCATGTATTTAAGACTACTTTATATGACTTATTTTGGAAACATAGTAGTTATGCCTTAAAACTTTAGACTATGGTAATATGGTTTATCATAAGGTGTAGTATGTTTGGAAACTAATTGTGATAGTTGAAATTTGTAGTTAAAAGTATATTTTATCGAGGTGGTATAAATTGTAATCATTATTTCTAGTATGGGATAGATAATAATGTAACGTTCATTCATACATTTGATGAAATAAACGTATGCTTTGATTACTCCTATGTTTACATTGTTATGTAATGTGATTGCTAGTAGGATGTAAATTGTATGAATCTTTTGGTTAAATTATGTTCAACCAATCTTGAATTATTGATATTGAGTAAGGAGTGATATGGGCTTCATTGGATTACTAGCATCATAATGCAAGATGAAGGAAATCCTATCTAGTGGTGTGTATGAATTTGATTGATCTATAGATCACTATTATTTATTATTCTTAAAACTTTAGGTTAAAGTATGTTTATTAAAACATTATAATTTCATGAGTATGATTTATATGTTTTTATGATATCTTGTAATGTAATGATTTTTCTATGATACATTGCATGTTTAGTTTTAAAAATCATGCAGTACGTGAATACTTATTTGTCTCGCTAGATTCGTACACCATGACTATCTACCCATCTGTGAAGGGAAGGCCATTTCCTTATAGGATTAGTGTAGAGGTTCATTGTTCCATGGTTGGTGTGGAAAAGTACTCAGATGATGCTTTACCTCCCTACAACATTACTACTTTTGAGATGACACTTGAGATTTCTACAGATACTAGAGAGTCTGAGGAACTCATTCTTTAGAGAGTCATGTATCTTATTTATGTACATTGTATTATATTGTATTTATTATTGAAATCATTATCATGAAGAGTTGTAATTACTTATTTACTATGGATTTATAGTATTGGTTGTGTATTGTACCAACAGTAGCTAGTTATTTGTAATTACTTCTTATGATTATATTATGATGCATTTTCACATTTAATAGTGATTAGTGATAGTTAGATGTCATGTGTTTATTTATAGATATCACACTTAGTGTATATTGTATGATCACTATTTATATTCTCATGGTGTAATCTATTTATAGTATATGTTTTATTTTTAAGAAATCACGTTTGTGTATTTTAAATCTAGTGGGGTTGTTACGCCTCTAGCATCTTGGGTTTGGTTCTGTTAGGGATCCTTATGAAAAAAAATGATATAAATGTAGCTCCTTGACATGAAATATGGTTTTTCTAGACTCCCCAAATTTGAAAGGATAATTCACCTTGAGTGTCTCATGTCAGCCCACTCAAAACCGTTATTGATGTGCTTCTAATATTAAAAAGTCTTGAAACTACATTGTCTTCTTCTTAGAGAATCTAGAAACTTCTCTCTAGGAACTTTGAAGAAGAGAAGAGGAGTAACATTAATTAGGAACATATTAATACAAAGACACTTAACCATAAAGTTCTAATGAACTTTATTTTTATAGTGGAGAAGAATCCCACATTATTAACCATTTTGAACATTATAAATAGGAGCTTCCTCATCAATCCTCTAGAAAATATATTAAGGTAAATCTTCTCTCATAGTTTAGATAATAAAACCAAAAGAACTAACTTCCTTTTTGGTGAACCAATCAACAACCTTGTTACCTTCATGATAGATGTATTGAATGATCATATCTTTCCTAAATTATAAAATAGATATAGACTTATTGAAAACATGTTTACTACTCTAACTCACTATATTTTTCTTAGAAATATGATTTATTATATTCAACAAGTTTTCCTTAATGATAGATGTTGAAGACCCAATTGTTTAACCAATTTTAATCCCCAAAATTCAGCAAGATATTTTTTCTAGTGGTTGATTTCAATTCACATATCACCAACATAAGTAAAAAAAAAACCATCCTTGGTGGTCTCTCAAAATCCCTCCTCCTCTTGAGGGCCCTAGATTCCCCTTGGAGGCTCTGTCAAATTTTATATTTTTCTATTAAATAGATAGAGGTTTACATTTAGTCTTATTTATAATTTCATCTCTAGGATCACTCTTACCAATATGTATAGAATCAATTTTCCAATTTAAATCTAGTTGTTTTTCAAACATTTGTAAGATTTTACCTTTTCTACTAGACATAACCTTAAAAAATTTCACAATAGCCCCAAAAAAATTACTAGCTAATGTCATACTTGTGCACTTTATATTCCTAAAAATTTTGTGATTTCTTTCACCCCAAATTCCTCATATGACATGAGGAAATGTGAGCTTTCATATTTTATTTAAAAGATCATTTTGAGAAGGACACTCACGAGACTACCAAAAGTTAGCCATAAAGCCAATGAATACCCAAAGGACATTTAATTTTTTAAGTAATAATTTCCACACCTAATTATTAGATGGACAATTAGATGAAAAATTATTTCATTATCATTTTCTCAAAAAGGACACTTTTTGATCAAAATGAAACCTATTTTCCTTAAATTATCCATAAATAACACTTTATTCTAAACAACCACCCACCAAAAAAAGTTAAATTTGGGAATATGGTACTTGTCCCATAATTTATCATAGTTCATAACATTTCTTTGAATATTAACCACCAAACTATACCCATATTTAACTTCATATTGTCTGTCAATAGATTCTTTCCAATCCAATTGATCTTCATTGATGGTTTGTGGAAGATGATGTGTTCTCAACAAATTATTTAGATTAGACAAAATATAATTATTTTCCTAATTTAAATTATCAATACTCAAAATTTTCCAGCTTCTAGTACATTATATAATCTATCAATAATTTTGTACCTTACTGTCATATTTGTTTTGAATGTGATCTTAAATTCACTACCATGGTTATATCGAGTTTAGAGGTTGGTCTAAAATCTATAGATATTTCCATAAATTGACATTAATACCATTTCTTAGTTTCCATTTAGAACCTAAGGAAATTGACATGAATAAATTCTAGAAGTGAGATCTCCAAAAAAATTGTTCATCTTCAAAAATACAAATAGGATTTTTGCCATCTAGGTATTTGAATCCTAAAATAGTATCCAAAGTACTGTTGCTTTTGAGAAATATCCAAATGGATCTTTACTTATCCAATTTAATCTTTGAATGACTAAACCTCCTTTACTTTTGTCTATGCAAATATTTTCCCATGACACCAAATGAATTCTATTTCTCTCTCTACACATGTCCATAAAATGTTCCTTTATATTTTATTAATCTTGTCTTATATGATGTTAGGCAGATTAAAAAGAGATAGAAGATATATCAGAAGACTCTAAAAAAAACTTTTGATAAGAAAAAGTTTTCCCACCTGAGATAGAATCTTCCCTTTCCATCCAACTAACATTTTTTGAAATATTTCTACTTGAACATTCCAAGATGTAAGAGGGAGATTTATACTAAAGAGATGTATTCCCAGATAGGAGGAAAGAGTTTGTTTGGTTTGGCAACCCAAGATTTGAGCTATTTTGGTTTGCCTTCCCAAAGGTGTATTAAAAAATAAAAATAAACTTTTATGAAAATTTAACTTTTCATTATAAGTTTATTCATCCATAATCAGAATTTAATTTCAAAATTTAGATTTCTTAATCGATTCATCTTCCAAAAGGATGGTATCATTATCAAATTGTTGATGGGATACCAAGTCCACATTCCTAGATGGTTTAAAACCTTTTAGATATCTAATTATCACAATATTTGAAATAAATATGCTTAAATATTCAACCATAATGATGAAAAGGAAAGGGATAATGGATCTTCTTGTCTCACTTCTTTATAACTTTTAAAAAACCCTTATGCCACACAATTTACAAGAATTGAAAACATTCAAGTAGAGATGTAAAACCTTATGATTTTCTTGAACTTGTATTCAAAACCAAATTATCTCATTATTATATATAAAATTCTCTAGTCTAATATGTCATAAGCCTTAGCCATGTCAAATTTTAACATTATTTTAGAACTTTGACTTTTATCCATAGAGTGTACATATTCATGAACAACAATGATCCTATATTGGATTTATCTACCAGGGATAAAACCTCCTTGTTGAGCCTCAATTATAGATTCTATAAGTAGTTGTAATCCTAAAGAGAACAACTTAGTAATAATATTATAAATGCAATTAATAAACTAATTGGGTATAAGTCAAAAAAAATAATAGCTCGTTCCTTATTAAGAATCAAAACATTAAGTTATTTTAACATCTGATTAGAATCAATAAATTTTTTAATTGCATCCACCACATAATCTCTAATGATATCCTAGAACTTATAAAAAAAGGCTTTTGGAAATCCATTTGGACTTAGAGATTTTTTAAGGTTCATTTTGAAAATAAAAAATTTAAGATCTTCATTAGATGTAGTTGAAATAATAGCTCAATTATCTTCTTAGGCTACCAATTTTGAAATAACATGCATAAATTCTCATTCAAATATAATGTTTCTTTTGAAGTCATTCTTAAACATTTTTTTGAAGAAACTTACTCTCCTAATTAATGAGATATTTATTAGAAGTGATTTATTCATATTTATCTATTATTTCTTTAATTGAAATATGAGGTCTATAATTCAAAGTGGACATATGCAAAAAAATAGTGTTCCTATCCCCCTCCTTGAGCCAAATATTTATTGATTTTTGTCTCTATAGACTCTTCTCTCTCATAAAAATTGTGTGATACTAAAAAAATAACTATTTTTATTTATTTTGATTATCTATATCATACCTATTACTTTCTATTTTAGACTCAGGCACATAAATTTTAGCTGTTTGAGCTTTTTCTAAATAAGAATATTTCTAAATACTTGTTTATTCCATTACCTAATTTTTATTTTGACATTGTTAATTTTTTCATCCAAATAGTACATGGTTTAACCATTCACTACTACAGGGGCATCTTAGGAATGCCAAAGAAATGAACTTGGATGTGATTTGTGTTGGAATAATGAATAGTTAAGCTTACCTAGGGTTAATAGGGTAAGTTATTTATTACCTAGGGTTAATTTTATTTACCTAGGATAATTTGTTTTATTGTTGAGAATCTCTCAACAATATATTTGTCCATAGTATTTGAAAAAAAATAGTTTGTTTTCTCTATTTTGTAATCACAACAAATAGTTTGTTGTCGTAAAATAAACTATTTGTATTATATATACTTTACAATCAATGAGAAAATAATGAGAGATTAATGAGAGAATACCAAGAATTTTTAGGATTGTCACCTATTTTTTAGGTGAGAGAGAAACATATTTTATTCTCTGGTATTATTTTACAGGTTATTTGTTGTGGGTTCTTTCTCCTAGATTGATCTTATGGATCCTGTGTATCTCCTGCTCTTTCTTTCATGGTATTAGAGCCAGGTTCCAATCCTGGGACCTATGTATCTCCGGCTCATTCTTTCATGGTATCAGAGCTAGTTTCTTGGGCATGCAAAAAGCAGACTACTATTGCATTATCCTCTATTGAGGCTGAGTATCGAGGTGTTGTCAAAGCTAGTGAGGAGACACTTTGGCTTCGATAGTTGCTTGGAGAGTTTGGATTCACATAGCAGGGTACTACTACTCTTTGGTGTGACACCCAAAGCACGATTGCTATTTCACGCAATCTTGTTGAGCATCAGTGGACAAAACACATTGAGATTCACATGCAGTTCATTTGACATCTTATTCAAGATGGAGTTCTTTCTTTGGAGTTTGTGCCTACAGCTGAGCAGATTGTAGACATCTTCACTAAACCTTTGGCTTCTCCTCATTATCTTCAGTTGTGAGTGATGCTTGGGGTGAAGGAAGTTGTTCTTGGGGGATATTTCCCATGAAGTCCTTCCTTTATTTTTCATATATTTTGATTGGTTTGTACATGGGTACCTTATCAAGCCTAATAGCCAGGACCCATATTTTTTTGTCATTCTCCCTGTGTTTTGCTTAAGGGAGGGTGTTAGAATAATGAATATTTAAGCTTACCTAGGGTTAATTTTATTTACCTAGGATAATTTGTTTTATTGTTGAGAATCTCTCAACAATATATTTGTCCGTAGTTTTTGAAAACAAATAGTTTGTTTTCTCTATTTTGTAATCACAACAAATAGTTTGTTGTCGTAAAACAAACTATTTGAATTATATATACTTTATAATCAATGAGAAAATAACGAGAGATTAATGAGAGAATATAGAGAATTTTTAGGATTATCACCTATTTTTTAGGTGAGAGAGAAACATATTTTATTCTCTGGGATTATTTTTTAGGTTATTTGTTGTGGGTTATTTCTCCTGGATTGATCATGTGGATCCTATGTATCTCCTGCTCATTCTTTCAATTTGGAGCCATGACAATGAGTCAAATTTGAATTTTGAGTTTTCTCACCTTTTCTCAATTTAAATTTTCAAACTTGAAAGTGAGGGATAAAGAGTGATCTAGGTGGGTTAAGTGAGTCATAAAGGTTTTTAATTTGTTGAAACAATGTTGTAATGGACCTTATGGTCTTAGAAAAGGTCCTAAGAGTGAATAGAGACATTATTTCATGTTGATAATATAAAGTGGTAGTCATGTTAGGCCACCACCCTCTATGGGTTTTAGAGTTAATGGAAGTGTATTTTTCAATAAATGGTTATATGAGTCTTGTTTTAGAGTTTATTTGATTATGGAAAGGATATATATTGTGGATAATTCTATAGGAAGGACATTATGTGAAGAAATAAGGTAGATAAGACTGAGATAAGAAGGAAGGTCTGCCAAAACCATGATGGGATAATGGACTATGTATGTCTTTATTGATATTGAAATAAATCTTCAATTGAATATAGTAATGATTTAATTGTTGTGTACAATGAATATGTGATGGTTTTTGCATGACTAATCTATTTACCCTACATTGTTATATGTTATTGTGTTTATGCACTATGAGAAAGCATTAGTTAATGAGAAGGATTTATTTTATAAGAATGTTTGTGAAGGATTTGGTGAAGTGAAAGATTAAATTCCTTGTGGTTTAAATCAAGTTATATATTGAATTCAATATTGGTGAGTTGTTATCTAAATAAAGGTACCCTATTTTATGAGTAGGAATAGTTGTATAAACCCTGAGTTGGTTTTGAGTGTCAAGGACTGAGTGTCTCTATAAAATGCAAGAAGTAGTTTAAATAATCTAGAAAAAATATATCTAAGGGTTGATTGGATGCCATTATATCCCATATGCTCTAAGTAATGTTAAAAATATTCACTAAAGGTAAGGTTCTTGAATGAATAGACTAGATTTTTTATAGCAAGCTCACTATATGAGACCATGTTTTCATTTTATGAATAAGAAGGATCTTTGCATTGTTTTCCAAAAGTTTTGGGGTATCAAGTTAGGTGTGTTTAATTTTTATGAAATATTATTAAAACTCTCATTGGAAATTGATTTCAATTTGATCAATTTATTAAAGTACAAACTTGTAACAATTAAATTCTTGTCATAATCAAGCATGTTTTGATCTAGTTAAGGTATAGTAAGGATTGATTAACATCTGCTAGTGATGGTAAAGGTTTCCCTAAGTCTAGAAAAAAATCACAAACTTTATTAATATTCTTGAAACCTTTTTTAATGTTTGTAAATAAATTTTATTACCTCTCAACTGAGACAAAGGTCTAAAAACCTTAGAACTAGGGTTTGGAAGTGTTTTCCCCCAAAAATATCACTCATTTTTGGGACAACATTTGAACTATTTTGGTTCAACAGACCAAAATCCTCTCTCCCCTTCTCAAAAATTGTTCTAGGCATTCAAATTATCCATTTTTCAAGATTTTTTAAAGTTCTACGGACTCTGCAGGCTTGAAACTATGGACTCTACAAGCTCTTTTCTACGGACTTTGTAGGCTAGGAAATCCATGGACTCAAATCTATGGACTCTGTAGATTAGTTTCTACAAACTCTTTAGGAGAAAAATAGGTTCAACACTTAGCCATTTTTTCTATCGTGAAGAAACTATGGAAGCTACCAAGTGTCATCTACCGAGACACATTATGATTTGCTTCTTAAAGCAGCGAAACTTGCCACGTGTCCCTTGTAAGATAAATGGATTGCATCAAGTGTCAACATTTGCATGAATCCAAGTGAGTCCCAAGTGTTTCTACAGTATTTTTAAAGCTTAGTAGAAGCCACCACATGTCATCTTCTACAGGACTCTCAAAAGGCATCCAAAGTCTCTATAAGATAAGCAGATGTTGCCATGTGTCCTCATCTATTTCACAGTAGAACATGCCACATGTCCTCATCTATTTCACAGTGGATGCTACCATGTGTCACCAATTGAGATTGGCAAAAAATCAACTGAGGCAAAGCCAAAGGAAAAAGTGCCCTTGTGGAGGCCAATGAACCAATCTGAGTTCCCTTGCAAAGGGTAGCGAGCAAAGGTGGACACAGGGAATTCCTTTAGAAAATTTCCCATGGCAAAATGGTTAACGCAAAAATCCTTTGGACTTTTTCTCCAAAGGAATTCACTTGAGAAGAAAGCCCTATGGAAAGCAGAGACAAAATGAAGGAAGATTTCCTTCAGATAGATTATCTGAAAGAATTCCTTCAGAATTTTTGTCCAAAGGAAAAGTCCACGGAAGATAGAAAACCTGTCGAGGAAATAAAAGCTTGAAGGCCACCTAAAATATCTTGAAGGGTAGGTACCCTTGTGAAAGACTCTCACCTAGGAAAGTGGACCATTTCTCAAGACCTTGAAGGGCAAGTTCCCTCCAAGAAAGATCAAACCTCAAGTTGCAACAGAACGTGCCACATGTCCCTTATAAAATTGTAGTAGAAGCTGCCATGTGTCATCTATCGAGACATAGTTTCTAGTAACTTTCAAAGTAATGAAACGTGCCACATGTCATCTATAAAGCTCGATAGAGGCCACCAAGTGACAACATCCTTAGCTTCTTCCTTTTGTTTTGTAAGGACTATGGTGGGTCTCAGGTGAGTGGTTAAACTCGAGCAAAACGTGCCACATGTCATCATCTACATGAATCCAAAAGAGTCCCAAATGTTTCTACAGTGTTTCTATGATCTCAATGGAAGCCACCACATGTCATCCTCTGTGGGATTCTCAAAAGACATCTAAAGCCTCTATAAGTTAAGTGAAATCTGCCACGTGTCCCTCATAAAGTTGTAGCAAAACGTGCCACGTGTCCTCAACTATTTCACAGTAGAAGGTGCCACGTGTCACTTATTGATAACAATGGAAAGTAGCCTTAAGCAAAGAAAGAGGTAGCAATGGATGATTTCAAAGGAAGATTTAAAGGTTCAATCAGTCGGTTCAAGTGGTCAGTTAAAAGGCGTGCACCAAAGCCCACAGGCCAAAGTACCCTTGTGGAGGGTAGGTGATGAGCAAAATAGACATTTCTCAAAGCTTGAAAGATAAACCAATGAACTGATTGAACCTTGAACCAAATTGGTTTAAAGGTTCAAAGGAAGCTCCAAATAAAGAGCAATAAAGTGATTGAACCGTTGAACCATTTAACCTTGAACCAAAATGGTTCAATGGTTCAAAGGTTCAAAGGTTCAACATTGATAGTTCAAAGGAGTGTCCTCTAAAATAATAAGTGATCTTGAGGAGGGCGGTGAACTAAGGATAGGTACCCTTGCAGAGGGTATAAAACATTCAATCAAAGACCAAGAAAGCAATTGAACCAAGAAAGCGATTGAACCAAGGAAGCGATTGAACCATTGACATCCCTGTAGATGTCAAATTTAAGATAATGAAATATCCATTGATTTTTTAATATGGCACATATCCTATGAACAAATTTAGTGACTGGCTAAAAGAGATAGCCTGAGAGCTCAGATCACACAGATAAGGATGAAATACAACAAGGAAAGTGGGAATGATGGAGAAAGATCAAAAATATTTGTGCATAGGATATGTTTCTAGAAGGTAAAGAAGCCCACCAGGTGGACATCAAAAGAGCGTGAAAATTCAATGGTGTGGCCCATTTTCTGCATTGAGTAAAGCAAATAGCTACACACACATTAAGAAACACATCATGTAGCCTATATTAAAGACTGATGCTCGATTCTAGAATAGCCCATGGACAAAATTTAAAATTCATTAAAGGCATTGAATGCATCATAACACATTTTGGTGAAATAAAGCACCCAAGTCTTCCTTGGAATACTATATATTGGCCTCTCTCTTATTGTTTTGGAGATCTCTCTCTATTATCAAAAACAAAACTCTACCAAAATTGAAAGGCATTACTAAGACTTTGATCTCAGATTGTTGATCATATTTCATTATTTGAATAAGAAAACAAGTGACTTTTCAGATTTTATGTGGAATAGCTTGGTTGTTGGGGAAATTTTTCTTACATCTATTTCCTTAATACATTTTTTGTCCATTTAATTGAATAAGCAGAATTAGTGAAAATAATCAGGAAGGTGTCCTGAAGCCAGCTGTGGAGAGACTTTGTGCTTTTTCTTTCTATTCCATGTGTAAAGGTTCTTGGGATGACTTTGTGCCCTCATTATCTTTTGTATTCTATTTCTATGTCAAGGACTTTGGGATGACTTTGTGCCCTCATTGTCCTTCATATTTCACTCTTTGGCAGTTGAGGTGGAGACTTTGTGCTACATTTCATCCTATTGTGTTACTGCGCCCTATTACAGTTACTTGTCACCACCCAAAACGTTCCTATTGTCTGGTGAACAACAATTCTGAAAGAGGAGGAGTGTCTTCTATCATTTCATTAGGATTTCTCTTTTGATTTATGAACATCATCTCTAAAAAAAGAGAGATGGATGGTTTATCCTACCCCTAAGTGTTATTTTCTACTTATATATATAGTATATAGCTCCTGCATATTTACAAGGAACCTCCCCTTGATGAGAGGAGAGATTTGTCCCCTTTTGATGTAGTAAACCTACACATCTGGCTGACCAATTTCCCTATGCTTTGGTTGAAGAGACCTATTTTTCTCATCAATTAGCTGATTGACAAAATATTCACCCAATAAGAAGTTTTAGCAGGAATCCACTGGTGAAAATCTACAAAAAATTATGGTTTGATAGTCCTAAGGGTCCTTGAAAGTATTTTAAAGTTTTTTGTGAGATTGAGTATTATTATGTATTGTTTGGAGCTACTATTTGTAAGCTAAGTCTTTAAAGACCTAATAGGCCTAAACAGGGGCCTAAAGGCATGTAGAAAAAGTGGTTGGTGAAATGAGTTGAGGAACAAGACTTCATAATCAAATTAATATTGGAAAATGGTACTTAGATCAGGTGATAGTTTTCCATTAGACTACCATACATTTTCATATAGAGAGGATTTCAACAAAAATAGGGCTACAATAAGTGGTTTAAAAGTAGAGCAAAGTTGTTTATGATGATCTTAATGCATGGTAAAATAAAGTATAAGTGTTTTGATAAATATACATGTTGCATAAGGTATGATAAGATTTTTTATGAGCATACTCAATAAACCAATGACCATATATTAATCAAGAGACTTAAAGAACCAGTAAATGCATGTTGTCAAAGAAGAAATAGTGAAATAAGATAAATGTGGGATCTAGTCATTAATGTGTGATGGGATTGAGATAGTTTGTAATAAGGATATTGTATGTTTATGTATTTTGGATCTTGATTATTAATAAGTTTTTGTTTTGTTCCATTTGGATAAATAGGCCTAGTGTTGGCCAAGAAAGATTTGCACTTTACAAACAAAAATAAGGAGAATTTTAGGATAAATGGATAAAGATCTACATCATTTGGTATTAGAACCATCTAGATGCTCTAGGAACATGTACATATAGGTATGAATTTTGTGATTAATGCATGTTGCATGTTGATCAAGATCTTTCAGGTAATCAAGCAAGGAGGAAGTAGCAAAGAGTCTTGTTAAGAAGGCAGAAAAAAAGAAGGTATGAGGTAGTTTGTGATTAATTTATTGAATGAATGCATTTTTGATGATGAGTGATAGGTGAAATAAAGAAAATAGGGAATGGTAAGGTGGCATCCTTGAAATAGGAAGAGATATTAAAATCTCAAGTGAGAGAAACAAGCTCATAAAGAGAGCTTGAGAAGGAGAAGATAGTCTAAGTGTGAAGGACAAGAAGTTGAAAGGCCCAAGTGTGGTCTGAAATAAAAGGTTCCAAGTGTGAACCAAAAAGAGCTGGTCTAAGTGAGGCCAAAAAAATAGATAAGAGAGATAATTTACCCAAGTAAGGTACTCAAGAGGATGATGAAGGGAGAACTAGAGAGAAAAGTGGGAGATAGGGTTGAATTTGAAAGCCACAAATAAATAATGATGGAAAAAGAGATAAAAGAGATGAAAGAGGCATTGGCCAAGATGGAAAAAGGGTTGTTGAGGATGTGGAATATATATGGACCCTGAGGGTTGTTGAGGGTAGTTGTATAAACCCTGAGTTGGTTTTAAGTGTCAAAGACTGAGTGTCTCTATAAAATGCAAGAAGTAGTTTTAATAGTCTATTAAAAATATATCTAAGGGTTGATTGGATGACATTATAGACCATATTATCCAAGTAATTTTAAAGAAATTCATTGAAGGTAAGGTTATTGAATAAATAGACTGGATTTTGTGTAGCAAGCTCACTATATGGGACTGTGTTCATTTTATGAAGAAAAATGATCTTTGCATTGTTTTCCAAGAGTTCTAGGGTATAAAGTTAGGTGTTTTGAATTTTTATGAAATATTATTGAACCTATGGTTGAAAATTTATTTCAAGTTTATCAATTTCTTAAAGTACATACTTGTAACAATTAAATTCTTATCATAGTCAAGCATGTTTTAATCTGGTTAAGGTATAGTAAGGATTGATTAAAACCTACTAGTGATTGTAAAGGTTTCCTGAGGTCTAGACAAACTTAAAAAACTTTACTAGTATCCTTTAAACCTTTTTTAATGTTTGAAAAAGAATTTTATTACCTCTCAGCTAAGATAGAGGTCTAAAAACACTAGAACTAGGGTTCAAACATTTTAGCAAGAATCCATAGGTGAAAATTGTAAAAATTTATGGTTTGATAATCTTGAGGGTCCTTGAAAGGATTTTAGAGTTTCTTGTGAGATTTAGTATGGTTCCACACTATTTGGATCTGCTATTTGTAAGCTAGGTCTTAAAAGACCTAATAGGCCTAAATAAGGGCCTAAATGCATGTAAACAAGTGGTTTGTGAAAGAAGTTGAGGAACAAGACTTTAAATTTAGATGAGTCTTGGAAAAGGGTACTTGGATTAGGTGATAGATTTTCATTATAATGTCTTAAATTTTTTTATAGAGAGGATTTGAACAAAAATAGGGCTACAAGAAGTGGTTAAAGGCAGAACAAATTTGTGTATGATTGTCTTAATGCATGATAAAGGAAAGTATAAGTGTTTTGAAAAATATACATGTTGCATGTGGGATAATAATTTTTCTTATGAGAATAATCAATAAACAAATGACCATAAATTAATCAAGAGACTCAAAGAACTAGTAATGCATGTTGTCAAAGAAGAAATAGTGAAATATGAAAAATGTGGGCTCTAGTCATTAATGTGTGATGGGATTGAGATAATTTGTAATAAGGATATTGTATGTTTATGTGTTTGGGATCTTGATAATCAAGGATTTTTTGTTTTGGTCCATTTGGAAAAATAGGTCTAGTGTTGGCCAAGAAATATTTGCACTTTGTAAACAAAGAGAAGGATAATTGCAGGATAAATGGATAAAGCTTTGTATCATTCACACTTGTATACCACCATTCCATTACTCTACCATATATCTCAAGATGGGTGAACCACATATTCTCTATTCTAAATGGATATATATTCTCTTTAGGAAATTTTTATACTATATTCAATTCCAAGGGATTATGATCTGAACCTACACCATGTAATGACATTAAAATGAGAACCTGATGAGCCAACCAATTAATAGAAATGAATATTCTATCAAGCTTGAATTAGGTTAAATTTTCTCCCAACATCTTATTACTCCAAGTGAATTTATAACCTTTTAATTCCACATATAATAAACCAATATCTATAATGTGGGAAGAAAAATTCTCCATACTATCTAGAAAAAATGATTTCCTCATTTTTAATCCCATAGATAAAGGGAATAGTTGAAATCTCCATCCATAATCAAATAAAAATCCTTACAATTATTTATAAAATATCTTAAAACATCCCATACTTTTCCTTGAGTATCAACTGAGTTATGTGCATAAATGTTAGAATAAATCCATTGCCTACCATCTAATGGATCTTTGAAAAGAACTACCAAGTGATTAGACAACTTGAAGAAAAGCCTCCCCAAAATATTTATTGATGTCACATAATGTAATAAGACCCCCTAAAGTACCCATAAAACTAGAATAATTAGCTCTAGCATCCTCCCAATATGCATTGTTATGATTCTCAAAGAAAGCTTCATCAATTTTAGATTCTTGAATTACCAAAATAATAGTTTTGTGACTTCTTATAAAATCTCTAAACACTTTTTGTTTAGAGTAACTATGCATTCCTCTAATATTCCAAGAACAAATCACCATAATTAATTAAAAGGATAAGGGTTACCTCCCTTGAAAAGAAGAGTGGATTGAAGTCCATCTATAATTTCCACATTTATGATCTTTTTAAATTCTTTTTTGGATGATTTCCCAACATTGGGAGGCATAAAAATAGTAGGTCCATTGATCCCTCTCCTGGTAGTGATCGATGAAGTGAACTTGGTTTTGATGCTATCTTTGGGAGTTGAAGGGATCTCTTGGGAATATTTTGTAGAAGAAGCAATTGGTCAATTTATAACTCTTATTTTTTTTCCTTGAAAACTTATTTCTTAATTCATTGACATCATGAAAATTTTCTTAGTCCTCTTATAGCATCACTAGGATATCAAATTGATTTGGATATTTTTGTAAATCTTGAGCTAATAATTCCTTCACCCTATCTTCTATATTTTAGATTATTAAATCTACCTCATAGATGATCAACACCTAATTAATAATCAATCTATGTAACCAAATTGTTTTTTTAATTTATTACCTCTATATGTTTTTCATTTTCTACTTCAACTTGCTTACTTTTTTACTAAACTACCTATTATAAAGTAATTTATTCTTCTAAAAGTGTCGCTTTACCTTTATTCTTATCCTATTCTAAATTAACTTCAAGTTTATAGGATTTTATACTTATTTAAATGACACTCCTCTTTTTATGGGTTTGAGCTGAGTTGATTTATGTTGAAGAACTATGGGACAAACCTTGGATAGATGTCCCAACTTATGACATTTTTCACAAAGCATAACCAAAATTTCAAATTCTATTTTCTGGTTATGGACCCCAAAATGGGTATGAAGAAACATTGATAAAGGAAGTTATTTATTTAAAAAGGTGTTTACACATAAATGAGTATGCACAAGTATAGATATGGCTTTTATTGTTGAATAAAAGGTGATCAAATATCCAAACATCTTAGCTATGCTGATGAAAAGGTCTTCCTCCCAAAGTTCAATAAGGAGACCATGGAGATGTTCCTATCTAGATTTTGTTTGTATATTATGTTACATTTTATAATGCTTAAATATTTTTAAATATATTTTAAACTAATTTGAGTCTCAAAATATGCATTGTCCATAGTTATGTGTATGTATTTGATCATGCATGTAGTTTATATTTTAAATTAATTTAAATTTTATGATGTTCAAATTTGTGGTCTAAAATTTTTAAGTCTCTTATTTAGCTAGAAAGTTTCAAATGTGTGGCTCTTATAAATGTTTTAAACTCCATGTTACACATCTAACATATTTTATGTAAACAAGTCTGAACAAGGATTAAGTCTGAACAAGGATCAATAAAGGAATAACATCAAGATTTTTGAGTTACACTTATGAGCATGTTTGATTTATTTGGAAACCTTATAATATGCATAAAAATAGATAATGGAAATATTTGTTAGTGGTTTTGGGTTTGAGGTAGTAGGAAATTACTTGGGTAAATACTTTAAGTTATATTCACATTATTTGTCTTGTAAAGATTCCTTTGGTTGATGACTTTAAACTCATGTTTATTAATATTGAAGGAATTGTTTCTTGAATATGTTTTAATTGTGGTATTAATTGATAAAATTTTTTTATATATAAATTTATAGTAATTAAGGAATTATAGTTCAATCTTGGTTTCACTTTTAGTCTTTTAGATGATTTTCAATATTCTCATTTATTTACTCATCATCATGGATTTTGCATAGTGAAACTTCTCTATCTATTTATTTTTGCATGTTTTTCTATTTCATGTTGGCCAAAGAGGCATATTTTAACAACATGTTTTAGTGTATATGTAAGTGAAAAGAGACTTATTACTAGTGATTTTATCTTATTTATGAGGTACTGGTAATAAACTTAGTCAAACCACTTTAAAGTTGTATCAACTCAATCTACCTTATTTGATTATGAAAATGAAATAAAAGGATTCATCTAGCTATAAATTCTTGCTTTCCAAAAGTTTAATTTTTTTCTTGGATATGTATGTTTTATAGCTTCCTTAAACCATCATAATTCAAAGATAAAATAAACAAGATAAGAGTCAATAATTTTTGTGGCATTTTTTAATTCCTTTTGAGGCCTAAGAATTTATTCCACTAATTTTTACTTCACTAATTGAGCTTCTTCCATAGTGGAGTGATAGGGACATCCAAAATTATGGGTTTCAACAAGGAGAGCTTCTCTCCTTCCCCATATGCTAGTTAAAAGCATTGAAGAACATCTAATAAATTTGGAGTAGGAACTTCTGTGTTTACAACTTCAGGTGTCCTTAAGATTCAATCCAAATATATAGTTTTATTTATAATAAATTCTTTATAGATTGGTAAACAATTTTTAGACCTATTTTAATTTGATTTGGTAGTTATAAAATAGAAAGATGGTACAACAATATAAATAAACTAAGGATCATAGAGCATCTAGATAAATCACATAATTATAGGAATGGATTTTATAGAAATATATTGAAGTGTATGCCTCTCACATTCTACATAAGGGTTAACAACATGTAGGTACCCTTTTGTATGTTTTTTTGATATAATAGAATGCTTGTAGACCGACCTGTGGGAAAAATATTCCACCCAAATTGTATTCAATAATTGTTTTATAATACTAATTGTTGTCACTTCGATTCACACCCTTGAGGAGATGCCTAAATCTCCTCATCTAAGTGGAACCATGGAGACATTTCTCTTATTGTGGGTGATAATAGTGAGAAAGGAATCTATAGATAAGGGGATATCTCCCCTTGATGCACCTTTAAATCTCTCTCTCTCTCTCTCTCTCTCTCTCTCTCTCTCTCTCTCTCTCTCTCTCCTCTCTCTCTCTCTCTCTCTCTCTCTCTCTCTCTCTCCTCTCTCTCTCTCTCTCTCTCTCTCTCTCTCTCTCTAACTTAATAGTTTGGATATGGAAAGGGATTAAGAGAAATAAATAAAACAATGAAAGTTTGATACACCAATGTATAATTTCCTCTCAATTGACTGAAACCACTACTTAAAGACAAACAAGGTGTTTTTTACATAAGACTCACAACTTAGGATTCATTATCACATCAATGTTTCATATGATATATTTAAGAAGGTATAGGATTCTTGGGAAGGGAATGAATGATTCCAAAGAGGGCTACAATCATGGACACTTCTAGGATATATCTAAACTTAGAAAAGAATACTAGCAAAGACCTACAATAATCTCCTTTTTTCAAGTTGGTAAACCATCAAGAGTACAAGCTAGAAAAGATAATCCTTCACTAGACTAGACCAACAAGATTCAATTAATTACTAAATATTGCAACATATGAGTGGAAACAACACTTTTATATTTCTTTAAGAGTTCTTCAATTACAAATCTATCTAGATTTTTCCCAATAACCAATGGAGACTACTAAAACAAGTCAAAAGAATGTGTGTGTGTGTATATATATATATATATATATATATATATATATATATATATATATATATATATATATATATATATATATATATTGAGAGATAGATCAAGCAAAATAAGTTCAAGAGTCACTTGGACATGTGTCCATATGTGAAAATCAGTTACAATTGCATGTGGAAGAGAGGTGGGGCAAGATATGCCATGTCAAGAGGTATACTTATTTGAAACCAGTCATAAGAATGGTGAAAAGTGGCATAAGACCTTTAGAATTGACATAGGAAATGGTTTCTATCAAAAATCATCTATGAGCATTCGAAACTAAAAATAGAGGAGCCAACACATAACACTTTTGAGGGAAATGGGACTTATGGTGATAGTTAGAAAATGTTTTTCTTAACTGCTAGCCATCCTTTAAACACCTATGTTTGTTGATTTCATGGAAGCTCTTTGATTTCATCAGATGCTATTAATGACTTGAACCATCAACCTATCTATTTTTCTTGCATTGTCTACACTAGATGCTCAAGATTCAACCATTTATTACCTCCACATTTGATCTCATGTTCTCACCAAGTCTTTTGACATCAACGAATATTTTTCGTGGTTTGAAATTGATGTTTATGGGGCTTTCACCTTATTTATTCATTTGAAACACTTTCCTTAGACTTAAGCTTCTTTCAAACCTTTGTCAAGTGCTATTTAACTATGTAAAGTGCCCTCCAAATCATGAAAAGTGCCCTTTTGGGACCTTTGCATATGACACTTTTTATTAAAAGATATCTTTTGGGAAAATTATTTAGGCCACTTGGATTCAAAGGTGTCCTTCAGAAAGATTTGTCTTAGCCATTTTTCTCAAAATAAATCTTTCAGGGTTTTTGCTTTTGACCATTTTTATGGATTGTTTTCTAGAACAAATTCCTTTGGACTTTTTGTTTTGGAATTTTCTCCTGAGAGAATTCATTCAAATCTTTGCATTGAGTCCTTTCCTTTAGGATTTTTCCCAAAACAAATCCTTTAGCTCTTTTTTATACATTAATTTATTTGGGCTATCTAATGACCTTTCAGCTTTTGAAAATGGACCATTTAGTTCTATGAAATGTTCCTTTGGGTTTCTTCAAGTGGACCTTCAAAACTCTGGAATGACCCTTTGATAATTTTAAAAATACCTTTCCTAAAAGGAAACATACCCTTTGAGGAAATAAAAAAGTACCATTGACTTTTATAAAATGACCCCTTTGACTTCTTACAAATGACCCTTTGGTAATTTGAAAAATACCCCTTCAAAAGATTGAAGTGCCCTTCAAAAAATTTCAAGTGCCCCTTCAGCTTTTGGAAATGACTCTTAGAATTTCTTGCAAATGAACCTTTTGAAAGGAAAATACCCTTTGGATTTTTTTAAATTTACTTTTCAACTTTTCTATTTGGTCCACTTCATGAAATAAAAACAATCTTTCAGACTTTTGAATAGGGCACCTTACTTCAAAAATACCCTTTGAAAAGATTGGGATGCACCTTTTAGAACTTATGCATTTGAACAATTCTTTCAAATAAATTGTGCAGACAATTTTCTTGAAAGACTTCTGACCCCTAGCTTGAAAAGGATATCTTTTAGGGAAATTTTTTTGAACAAATTCTCTGAGACAATTTCCAACACGTTAACAAAATACCCAAAAATGAAAAATTTGAAATAAATAACACTTGTACATTTTTTGTGGGTTTTATGTGGAACACCTCCTCCATGGGAATTTGTACATAATAGGAAAACCCAAAGTTAAATGACCGAGCTCAAATTGTTAGGTTGTGGAGCTAAAAGCTTCACTAGGATGCAAACAAGAGAAGTTACGGAGGATACAGAGTTGCAGAGAGTTGCAGAACTAGTTGCAGGGAAACTAGCATTGGTCTGATCAACCGACATTGATCATACAACAGTGGAGAAGCAACCGGCATCGGTTACCAGTCGACCAACATTGATAATGTAGGTGTCGGCGTCGGCAGCCTATGTGTGAACAGGCAGTTTGCATGTTGATCCCGGAGAGTCTATTTTTGGACTATTTGTTTGCATGTCAAAGGTTAGTTGTAGTCTTGAGTTGCGTGTTTAATTATTGTAAGTATGAGATCTATATATGGACTCATGGGCTGTATTGTAAAACTTGTGCTAGAGAGTAAGAGAACAATGGCGTGTTCCTCCTAGTGCCACAGTACCAAGGTGGGTACTAGATTGGAGAATCAGTAGGGTTCTTCATATTTGTATGATCTTAGTCAGTAGGATAGCATGGCTTCTTTTGGAGATCTACAATGGTGAGTAAGGTCTAGTGATTTGCAGGTAGCAGCAGAGAGCAAGAGATCTACTTGGAGTACGGTTGTGTACTTGACATACTGACAGCGTGTTACTGACTAGTTGGAGAGGTGAACATCAATTATGTATTGGAGTTGATTGTTAGGACCAAGAGAGAGAGGGAAGAAGGTCTTGAGGTGTGGCGAACCTTTGAGGTGGAAGAAGTGGCATCTTCTTTATTGTATATTCTTCTGAGTGATTATTAATACAATTGTGTATTGTCTCTCATATTCTTGTGTTGTTTCATATTTCTAGTTACTTATTGATTCTGGTTAAATTCTGTGTTTAGTTGCTAATACAAGAAGTAATCATATGTGCTCTATTGTTGGAGCAAGATCTTGACACGTGGTATCAGAGCATGTTTATTGTTCTAGGTTCCTGACAAGTGGTATCAGAGCCTTGGTTGTAGGTTCAAGAGCTGATACCATCAATTGGTATCAGAGCTTTTAGTTGGGTTGACTAACAGGTGGTTTTAGATCTAGTAGTGTTTTTTGATTACAGGTCACTCGTAGGGGTTTAAAATTGAGTGGGAGTATAGCAATGGTAGAAGATAGTAAGCTACGAATGGAGAAACTAAATAGCACAAATGGTCTGATTGATGGAAAGAAAGAGAAGGTAAAAGGAGATTGTTGGTCGGTAGAAGATCAGCGTGTAGAAGCAGATGTTGCAGGGGTCGTTGCACAAGTTGCTCTGGATAAAGTAGAATCTTTATTTATAGATTCTTTTGCCTCTTTCCATGCAGCCTGAAATAGAGCATCTTTTCATGGGTATGTCTTTGGAGACTTTGGAGAGATTTATTTATGGGTTGGAGAGCCTTGTCAGATTATTGACGAAGGGGAAGTGAAGCTGAAATTGCAGACGGATGACACATAGTGGTTGAAGGAAGTCATGCAGGTACCAGTCTTGGAGATGAGTCTAATTTCTTTAGGAAATTTGGGTGATGGGAGATGCACTGTAACTCTCACATCAGATGCACTTGAATTAGATGGTGGTAAGAAAGTAGGTATCCTTTATATATCTACTTATATCACTGATTCACCTTCTGTTGCAGAGATGTGGCTTCATGGGCTTGGTCACATATGTAGGAGGGGAATGCAGGTTCTCAAGTGGAAGACAGATGTTTTTGACAAGCTAAAGAACTGGAAAGCCTTGGTGTTCATGGAGGAGATGACGGACAGAGATCAGGTGAGGGAACTGAATTATTCTGAGCAGGGCTATGTTGATTTGAACAAGATTTTGATCCATGGAGAGCTCACGGGTAAAATGTTATCACTCACAGATGAACACAGGTACCAGCATCGGTCATACAGTAACTGACATCGGTAGAGGGAAGACCGACGTTGATCATGAAGGAATCGACGTTGGTAGGAAGGGATATTAGTGTCAGCCAGGGAAATGATGTTGGCAGTCAGGGTCAGTGCAGGGAACCGACATCGATCGAGAGCAGACTGGGAGATGGCTGAGATCAGTCACTAAAACGGATATTGGGTAGACAGCAAGCTATCAATAGGTCTCAAATGCTCATATCGAGGTCAGAAAGGGTAAGTGAACCTCATATTCATTGTTCACCTTCTTTATATTGCTTATTGATGGTCAAGAACCAGGAAGAAGTGAAGAGGCAATGCAGGTAGAATCCAGATACAGTGGGAGCTTGGCATGGATAAGGAGTGAGTCCTTGGAGAAGAACCAAACAGGTGTTCATTGGTAGAGTTGTCAGCTGGAAGTAAACACTAAGAGACGAAATGGATTCCCAAGTTAAAGAAGAGAGTGGATGGACACATGAGACAGAAGGCTATGGTATATGGTCTTGAGGAAGTTGTAGGACAGTGCTACAGGTTTGATAGGTGGATGACTAAGCATGGCTTCAGTCAATGTTAGTGTAACTATTGTGTTTGTCTTACCAGGTGGATGATGAGTTGTGACATTATCCAGTTACTGTATGTGGGTAATTTGCTAGCAAGTTTTGTACATACAGGAATTTGCTGAGCTAAGGGTAAGTTAGTTTAGAGGTGTGTCATGAAGAATTTGGAGCAGCAAAATTCTTTGGCATAAGAGACATGGAGATTTTATCTCTAGCAGGAGCTGATGTGAAGACGGTGTTGGTGGGGTTCATGATGCAGGATGCAGAATCAAAAAGCACACCAAGGGCTGGACAGTTCAAGCTTAGCTTGAAACAGGGTTCAAAATCATATGAGGTCTAGTGTAGACCTGAGTTTTTCCCAAGTAGTGGGGGTTGTCAGAAAGTATGGAGCCAATTCGGGGAAGGAGTACTGGAGGGTAGTTTAGTGGGACTAGCAGCAGGTTAACATGTTATGCAGGGTCAAAGTTTTCACTACATGGATATGTAGGTTCGGATATGGCAGGTTACTTGAATGACAAGTACAACATCACAGGTTGTGTGGTGGTTGGTCTTCAGGATTGATCTTGAAGAGGAATACAAGCCAGGGAATAATTTAGATGATGTACAGGTACAAGTATAGGTGTAGCTATTTATCTCCAAGTGGGAGATTGTTAGGTTGTGGAACTAAAAGCTTCACCAAGATGCAAACAGGAGAAGTTATAGAGGATGCAGAGTTGTGGAGAGTTGCAGAACCAGTTGCAGGGAAACTAGCATCAGTCTGATCAACTGACGTCAGTCATACAGTAGTGGAGAAGCAACCAGCATCAATTACCAATCAGCCGACATCGGTCATGTAGGTGCCGGCATTGGCAGCCTGTGCGTGAATAGGCAGTTTGCATGTTGATCCTAGAGAGTCTATTTTTGGATTGTTTGTTTGCATGTCAAAGGCTAGTTATATTCTTGAGTTGCGTGTTTAATTATTGTAATTAAGGCAGTCTAATTATTTTAAGTATGAGATCTATATATGGACTCATGGGCTATATTGTAAAACTTGTGCTAGAGAGTAAGAGAGCAATGGTGTGTTCCTCCTAGTGCCATAGTACCAAGGTGGGTACTGGATTAGAGAATCAGCAGGGTTCTTCATATTTGTATGATCTTAGTCAGCAGGATAGCATGGCTTCTTTTGGAGATCTACAATGGTGAGTAAGGTCTAGTGATTTGTAGGTAGCAGCAGAGAGCAGGAGATCTACTTGGAGTATGGTTGTGTACTTGACGTACTGGCAACGTGTTACTGACTAGCTAGAGAGGTGAACATCAATTCTGTATTGGAGTTGATTGTTGGGACCAAGAGAGAGAGGGAAGAAGGTCTTGAGGTGTGGTGAACCTTTGAGGTGGAAGAAGAAGTGGTGTCTTCTTTATTGTATATTCTTCTGAGTGATTATTAATACAATTGTGTATTGTCTCTCATATTCCTGTGTTGTTTCATATTTCTAGTTACTTATTGATTCTGGTTAAATTTCATGTTTAGTTGCTAATACAAGAAGTAATCATATGTGCTCTATTGTTGGAGGAAGATCCTAACACGTGGTATCAGAGCAAGTTTATTGTTCTAGGTTCCTGACACAAATGACTAAGTCCATAAATGCTTCAAAATAAGTATTTGAACATGAACAAATTTTCGTGTGTTTCACTAAAGGACCTTAGAATTAGTGCATAGGAACCTTGAACCAGGATGAACAAATCCACATGATTAGCTTCCTCTACAACTACTTTGTGTGCAAGAATTGGCACTTTAAAACTATTCTTTAAACTCTGTTCAGACCTGTTAACATGACTCAAAGAAGGTAAAAGGACCTAGACAACAAATAAATCAAAGATAATAGCATTCATATTACATTGAGGAGATATGAGCTCACACTATGACATGATATTAACCCCTAAAATATCTAAAGATATAAAATTTATATACAGGTGCCCAATTTTGAACTATAGGATCAAAATCTGGTCAAAACATTGGTGACTCATAGGGGTAGTATGCTTGCTATACTAACCAGACTAATATCCTAAATAGTCCATTGCATATGGAGTCAATATATACTTTAATATGACTAACAAGGTCATGCCATAGTAAAACACAAATCAAACACATCAACCAACAACAATAAGACCACACAAAAATAACAAAAACAAGACAAAGAGAAAATCACACTTGTGCATAAGCAATTAGAAAACAAAAGAAAAGAAATAAACTATTTATAAAGGAAAATGATAACCTTAGTAACAATGCTTTAGATATATCCCATTAATTGGGATATGCATCTCCTCTCCATCCAAATTTGAGAGTTGGAAAGCATTATGTTGTTTACATTGTGTGATCACATATGGGCCACTCCATAAAGCATCAAACTATGTGTTTCCTAGGTTTGGTCCTATCTTCATCCCATTTTAGGATAATGTATCTTTGTTTAAAGCTCCTTGGCATGGATTTCTTGTCAAAATACTTCTTTGTTTTCTCTAGGTGAGTTGTCATGGTGTACATAGCTTGATTTTTTGTCTCCTCAAGCTCTATCAACTCACATAACTTGACTTCCATGCTATCATTCTCAATCAATTGCAACTGATAGGTAATATCTAAAACTAGTAACTCAAGTGAGATAGGAAGTCTAGCTTCCCTTCCATAGATGTTTGTATATGGTGAGTTTCTAATTGCTCTCTTTGGGGGTGATCCTATTAGCCCAAAGGGTTGTCTTCAACTTGGTATGCTAAGTCCTTTGATTTTTCTCTATGTTCTCTTTATGATTCTTATCAGATTCTTATGTATGGGCTCAGCTAGTCCATTCCCTTGGGGGTAGTAGTTAGAGGAGGTACCAAAATAGATACCATGCTTTAAAGCCTATTCACTTGTTCTTATTCTTAGGAAAGCCATGGAATTATCTGAGATTATGGTTGAAGGAGCTCCCAACCTTATTACTATACCTTCAAAAAAGTTAAGGACTAAAATTTCATTAGCCTTCTTAAGATCTATATCCTCCACCCATCTTTTAAAGTAATCAATGACGGTCAACACCCACTTGTGACCAACACTAGAAGGAGTATTGATTAGGACTATAAAGTCCAAACCCCATTGCATGAAGGGTTGCTCAACTTGGATGGGATGAAGAGGTAGGGTAGTAAGATTTTGTTTACCATAAAAAAGAGCACACTTTTGGCATTTTATTTCCCACTCATTAGTGTCCTTGAATAATCTCGGCCAAAAGTATCTATCCCTCATTATCTTGGTAGTGGTGGTTTTAGGAGCAAAGTGACCACTAGCTAGTCCATTATGGAACTAAAATAGTACCTTATCAATTTGATTAGAATCAATATACCTCAAGAGTACACTTGAAATATCCTTCCTAAATAACACTCCATCAACAAGTACATAAGTAATGGATTTCAACGTAAAGTACCTTCTCTTGGCCCTATCTAGACCTTGTGGATACTCACCAATTTAAAGGAAATGGATCTTTTCTTGTGTCCAAATTATCATAGATGAAGGTGTAGCTATCAAAGATTCATCATGAAGTACCAAAACAACTTCTTTTTTCTCTTTCAAGTTTGAAGTGTGATGCTCACACAATCCTTTTCCTTTCACTAACTTGGTAGTTTTAATCTCCACATCATATTCCATCACCCTTGTGATCCATCTTGCCCTGTTTTCATTCAAGTTTATATTCAATAGAAAGTCTTTCACACTAGGATGAGGCACAAAAGTGTGAATATTTTTAATATACAACATATGCCTAAACTTCTTTAAACTCCTTATGATTGAAAGCACTTGTTTCTCAACATATGTCTATCTTGTTTCATAGCCTTCTAAACCTTGGCTGAAAAAGGCAATAGGTTATTCCAAATTCTCATCATTTTATTATGTAAGAATGGAAAAAATCACCTCTTTATTCCCAAAAGTGTACAAATTGAAGTCCTTAGATAATTTTGGGCTTACAAGAGTAAGAGCTTGGGCAATGGCTTTTTTTATCTCTTCAAAACTTTATTTCCTCCTTCTTGTCCAAGTGAATATCTCATCCTTCCTTAGCATAGATGTGAGATGTTTGACCAAAATTTCAAATTTAAATAAACATTCTAATGAAAATGGTCTTACCAAAGAAAATTTTTATACCCTTCTTATGTTTAGGCGAAGACAATGCCAAGATGGCATTTACCCTTTTCGGCTCAATAGACAAGCCTTTATTACGAACAATATGTCCTAGAGTTTGCCTTCATAGACAAAAAAAACACACTTATTCAGGTTTATAAATATCCCAAACTCTCCACACCTCTCAAAAATCTACCTTAGGTACTTCAAATGATTTTTTTCTTCCTTGGAGAAAATTGTCACATCATCAAGATCTACCAATACAATGTCATTGATTAATCCTTGAAAATCCATATTCATTATACATTGAAAAGTATTTATAGCATTGGATAACCCAAATTTTATTTTCATATAATCATATGTACCCAATTTATTAGTAAATTCTGTCTTATATTGGTCACTTTCCTTCACCAGAATCTGATTATACCTAGAATACCCATTAATGAGAGAAAACCTTTCACTACCAGCCGCAACTTGTAAGATTTGTTCCATGGAAGGGAGTGGGTAATGATCCTTCAAATACACTATATTTAAGTCCCTAAAATCAACACACAATCTTATCTCTCCATTCTTTTTCCTAATAGGAACTAGGTTTGCCAACCAAGATGAATGCTTAATGGGAAAGATGATTTTGGACTCAATCAGTTTGGTGAGTTCTTTCCTCATGAGAGGCTCAATCTTGGGATTAATTATCATTTGCCTTTGCTTAATATACTTAGCATTCTCTTCTAACTCTATAGTATACTGAGCTAGATTCGGATCAAAACCTTTTAAATCACTATACTCCCATGCAAAGACATTAGAAAACTCTTTACATAACTTAATGAAAACATGCTTCTCTTAGCTAGTACATACCTTCCTAAGTGAAATAAATTTATCTTTGGAGATTTGAACCATCTCATAGTTTTCCTACTTGGTAGATATGCTTACCTTCTCTTTCTTCATCCGGTCATCATCATTGAATATGCTCTCAAGAGTGACTAGGCCTTTAGGGAGTTTGTTAGACTTCAATTAAACAATCTACCCTCCATATTGTTTCTATAGTTTAGAATGATTCTTGGATAAAAATAATCTTCTTATTGTATAAAAATTTCTATTTTATGATGACTATCAAACACCTACCAATTAGTGATATTATTCGATATGGAGGACCTTACAATCACTTTTAGATGAAGTTGGTTCTTGTCTTCTTTTATCCTTTTTGGAACATCAAAATGAGCTCCAATTTATGCCAACCTATCAACATGATTGTTATATTCTCTTGAAATATAATTGATTTTGAAGGATTTTAAATCTTCCACAAGATCCCACACTCTATCCTTATAAGACTTAAGCAAAGAGTTTTTTGTCAAATTCTACCCTCTAACTTGATTGAAAATAAGTTCACTATCCCAAACACTTGAAATTATTTTACACCTCTTTTCCTAGCCCATTTAAGGCCATGAATAAGGGATTCATATTTTAATACATTACAAGTGCAAGATAATTGGAATATAAAGGTTTAAAAATACGTTTCCTTTGAAGGTGAAACCTACATTGCTCCACCACCTGCCCCAATCTTACTTATAGACCCATCAAAGAAGAGATGCCACAAGCCATTCACATCTTCAATTGACTTCATAAAATTAGGCATTAAATATTCGTCATGCATACAATATACCCCAAGAATATATTATTCAATAAACTTGTAAGGATCATGTTCATAGTGCTCATCTCCCCACTCATCTAGGAATAAATCAGAAACTCCCTCAAGGGAAGATGATGGAGATTGGTTAATATGAAGTTCATCTTCATCAATGATAGCATAATTAACATTTGACACCTTAGGTTAGTAAGGTTCCAAGTTATCTCTATGAACAGGTTCTAACTCAATCTTCACTTTAGTGCCATACTTTATCCTAAACACCATGTAGGACCAATTTGGCTTCCAAATATCCACCTATCTTGGATGTATAGTTTGTTGACGAACAAAGAGAAAAATAGGGAGGTAAATATTCTACCACCACATCATGAGGAATTAAAAAATTAGGAAAAACATGAAATATCAAATTCAAACCTTTAACTTCCCCCAAAGTCTTGGTTGGTGATCCATCCAATTGCAAAACTCCTTTAGTCATTGGCTCATACTTAAGGCCTAGCTTATTTGTTATACATTTAGGCATAACATGTGCTTGATCCACTATATATAATATAATTATGAACCAAGAAATCAACAATAATTATAGATAGGTAAAAAAGAACAGTCTTCTCATCTTTCTTCACTTGACCATCTATAGATTGAGTTCCATTGACCAAAACCACATTGTCATTTCTAGATAGGCTAGCTTGTTTACCCAATCCATGAAATTCCTTTTAGAATATATATTTTTTCCCTGGTAATGTTAGATAATCCCAAAATGAGATGGTCATATGAATATTCTTCATCTGGTCCACCACATTGATGGAAGGATTACTCACCTTGGGGTTCTCTTTATGAACATTGACACCTAGTGATGTAGCTTGTGGAGGTAGAGTTGTAGTAGCTAGCCTAAAATTTAGAATATTCTAATTTTATTGAATTTAGGAGTTTTATTAGACCCACTTACCATATGAGATGATGTATAAGTTATGATAGGTCCTTGATTATCTCCTTGAGCTTCATCAACAACCCTCCTTTTGGATCTAGTATTAGAAGCAACACTAGTATTCTGATTGCTTATATTTCCCAAGTAAATAATGGCACAAAACTCACCCTCCAAATGATTTATGAGGGCATAATCAGTTTTAGGTTGTACATTTTCCACCCCACCTTGCATGGATCCTTCAAAATTTAAATCTTTAAAATATTGGTTGCCTTGCATTACCATGCCTTGATTGTGCATTTCATTTGCATAGGTCACTTGTTCTTGACTATGTTTGAAAGATGGATTGTTGGGTTGTTCCTGGACCAATTTATCTTAAGTGGGTAAAATGGCCTTGGAGGATGAGGGATAATTAAGATTATAGCTTTGATAAGGCTTGACATGGGTGATTTTGTCTTGTCCTTGTGCATTAATTTGGAAAGGAGGTCTACTTGTTTTCCCAAACTAATTATATGTTTGGTATGGTCTATAAATTTGAGATTGTTGTCTTTTGATGGAAAATAACTCATTTGTAACATGTTGAAGAAAATTTTTGACTTCATGGATTTCATTTGAAGGAGTAATGGAAGACCTTTCTTGGTTAGGCAAAGGAGCTAAAGTGGGCAATGCACCTTGACTAGGAGAATGCAAATAAGGGAATAAAGGCATTGGAGGTTTAAGGTCTATTTTTCCTACTTAAACAAGGAAATTCTCAACACTTATGGATATGTCATATGCAATATGTAATTTTTTTCCACCCATAGATTGAACCATAATGGTAATTTCACTATTTAATGCCTTTAGGTAATACACAAATTCATAGTTTGGGATGGGTCTCACAAGGGCTGGGATCCTATCCCATGTTTTTTAGAACCTAGTATTAAAATCTTGCATGAATTCATGAGGTTCCCTCTTGATTATGGTCAATTTCTCAGCTAGGGATAGGTGATCACTATTTTCCCCACACCTATTAGTCAATACATCCCCCAACTCATCCCATGAGCCAATAGAATTTACGGGTAGACTCCCATACCAATCCAAAAAATTTCCTTTGAAAGACAAGACCAACAACCTAATAGCTTCATTTCCTTGAGTGATGTTGTGAATATTAATTTTTTTTTATATTCCTAATATGCTTAATGGAAGTAATAGGACCATCCCCACTAAAATATGGAACACTTTTGAGGGATTCTCTTGGAATTTGATCATATTAGGCAAGATGTAAGGGAGATGCCCTAGTGAAAGGCACAAATAGTTATCTTCTAGCCATCTTGGAATGATAACTATAGATGTTAGTAATGGAATGTAACATAAACTTAGAATCTTTAAACATAAAATCTCTTTTATAAGGGTGAGTGCTTACAAATATAAACCTTTTGGTGGAATATGGAGGTAGTTACACAAACTCAAAAGGTGTCTCTTTAGCAAGAGACCTAGTGATTACCTTTGGCATGGAAAGAAGGAATGATCATCAACCAAAGAATTGAATTATTCAATGGAGTCACTAGGTACTAATGTATATGCTTCTTTCATGTTTCGCTATGCCAAGACCGACACCAATCTTAAACAATATTTTAAGACTTAAAGTCCCACCAGGAATGCCAAAAACTATTGTCACTTAGATTCACACCCTTGAGGAGATGCCTAAATCTCCTCATCTAAGTGGAACCATGGAGACATTTCTCTTATTATGGGTGACAATATTTAGAAATGAATCTCTAGATAAGGGGCTAGCTCCCCTTAATGTACCTTTAAAGCTCTCTCTCTAAATTAACAATTTTGATATGAAAATGGATTAAGAGAAACAACTAAAATAGTGAAAGGCTGATGCACAAATGTATAATGTCCTCTCAATTGACTGAAACCAGTATTTAAATAAAAATAAGGTGTTTCTCACACAAGACTCACAACTTAGGATTCATTACTACATCAATGTTTCATATGCTAGATTAAAGAAGGTATAGGGTTCTTGGGAACGGAATGAATGATTCCAAAGAGTGATACAATCATGGACCACAAGGATATATCTACACTTAGAAAATAATACTAGCAAAGTCTTGCAATAATCTACTTTCTACAAGTTGGTATACCATCAAGAGTACAAGCTAGAAAAGACAATCCTTCACTAGACTAGACCAAAAAGATTTAATTCATTACTCAATATTATATCATATGAGTTGCAAAAACACTTGTATATTTCTTTGCAAGTTATTCAAGTACAAATCTGGTCAGAGTTTTCCCAATAACTAGTGGAGGCTACTAAAATAAGCCAAAATAATTCATATATATAGCTTTTGAGAGAGAGGTCAAGAAAAGGAAGTTCAAGAGTCATTTGGACATGTGTCCATATGTGAAAATTAGTTACAATTACATGTGGAAAAGAGGTGTGGTGAGCTATGCCATGTTAAGAGGTCTACTTATTTGAAACTAGTCATAAAAATGTTGAAAAATGGCATAAGACCTTTAGAATTGTCATAAGAAATGGTTTCTATCAAAAATCATCTATGAGCGTTCAAAACTAAAAACAAAGGAGATGATGCATATCACTACTGAGGGAAATGGGACTTATGGTGATAGTTAGAAAATGCTTTTAATAAATAACAACCATATTTTGGACACCTGTGTTTATTGATTTCATGGAAGATCTTTGATTTGGTCACTTATCAGTAACGACTTGAAATGTCAACCTACCCATTTTACTTGCTTTGTCTACACTAGATGCTCTAGATTCAACCATTTTTTACCTCCACATTTTCTCTCATGTTCCCACCAAGTTTTTTAACATCAATGACTATTTTCCATAGTTTAAAAATGATGTTTGCAGGTCCTTCACCTTCCTTATTCATTTGAAACACTTTCCTCAGACTTAAGCTTCTTTCAGACCTTTGTCAAGTGCTCTTTAATTATTGAAAGTGTCCTCCAAATCATGAAAAGTTCCCTTTAGAGAAATTTTCATGAGACATTTTTTCTTGCATGATATATTTTGAGGAAATTATTTGTGGCACTTGGCTTCAAAGGTGTCCTTTAGAAAGATTTGTCTTGGTCACTTTTCCCAAAAGAAATGCTTTGGGCTTTTTTCTTTTGACCATTTCTATGAATAATTTTCTCAAACAAATTCCTTTAGACTTTTTGTTTTAGCATTTTATCCTAAGGTAATTATTCAGCTCTTTGTATTAGGTCTTTTCCTTCAGGATTTTTATCAAAATAAATCCTTTGGCTCCTTTTTTTGGATTAATTTGTTTGGGCTATCGAATGACCTTTTGACTTTTGAAAATGGACTATTTGGTTATTTGAAATTTTCCTTTGGGTTTCTTGTAGTGGACCTTTAGAAATTTGGAATAAACCTTCAAAATTTTGAAAAATACCTTTCTTAAAAGGAAACATACCCTTCACAGAAATAAAAAATTACCGTCAACTTTTCTAAAATGACCCCTTTAGCTTCTTGCAAATGACCCTTCAATAATTTGAAAAAGACCCCTTCAGAAAGATTGAAGTGCCCTTCAAAAAATTTGTAAGTGCCCCTTCAGCTTTTGGAAATGACTCTTCAAATTCTTATAAATGAACCTTATGAAAGGATAATACCCTTCAAATTTTTTGAAATGTGCTTTTTAGTTTTTTATTTGGTTCACTTCATGAAAGAAAAAGAATCCTTCAAACTTTTGAATAGGGCACCTTGCTTCAAAAGTACCCTTCAAAAATATTGGGATGAACCTTTCTAAATTTTTGCATTTGAACAATTCTTTTTGACAAATTACGTGAAAAATTTTCCCAAAAAACTTCTAACCCCTAGCCCAAAAAGGCTATCCTTTAGGGAAATTGTTTCAAATAAAATATCCTAGATAATTTCCAACACTTGAACAAAAAACCCCCAAAAAAAAAACTCCAAAAGAAAGAACACTTGTATATTTTCCATGGGTTTTGTGTGGAACACCTCCTCCAAAGGAATTTGTACATAATAAGAAAACCCAAAGTTGGACGACTGAGCTCAAATGACTTAAGTCCAGAAATGCTTTGAAGCAAGTCTTTGATCATAAACAACTTTGTTTGTGCTTCAATAAAGGACCTCAGACTTAGTATATAAGAACCTTGAACCAAGATGAATAAAGCCACATGATCAGCTTCCTCTACAACTATTATGTGTGCAAGATATGACACTTTAAAACTATTATTTAAACTCTATTCAGACCTATTAAAATAACTCAAAGAAGGTAAAAAGACCTAGACAATAAACTGATCAAATTTAATAGTATTCATACTACATTGAAGAGATATGAGCTCATACTTTGACATGATATTCACCCTTAAAAGATCTAAAGATCAAATTTTTATACAGAGGTGCCTAATTTTGACTTGTAGGATCAAAATTTGGTCAACACTAATCACTAGAGCATTTTGGTGTCATTGGTGATATTTGTCCACTGGTTACACTAGAAGAAATTTAGATTTTTCTAATTCATTATCTCTCAATAGATGATAGATGTGATTAAAATGATATTGTCTCAGAAGAGACCCAAAAAAAATTTCTATATCATCTTTGGAGAGACAAAATTGATATCATCTCTCTAGAGACCAAATAATTAGTATCTATATCATCTATGGTTAGATAATTTTTTGAGACAATAATTAGAGACACCTATTTTGAGATAATACATAGCTTTTTTGTCTCAATTTGTGATGATTTTCTTAATTATTATCTCTAATATTGTCTCAAAACACCCCCTATTATTTTATTGTATGTTGACAAACAATCCATCCATAATATTATTTAAGATAATGGATCAAGTGAAAATGTCTACACCATAACACTCCTTTACTCTCTTGGTTATATATAATATAGTTTACATAATACTTATAGATTTGTCAAATCATTTTATGGTCATACATAGGAAACTATTGGACATATAATGTTACCTTTAAAAGGGGACCCTCTCTTAATGGCCACTCTAACCTTCGTTCTAATTGACTAAAGGGAAATATAATATAGGAAAGCAAGAATATTATCTAAGAAATCAAGAAATCTAAACTAATAAAGTAATAAATATAATCTAATAATGTGGGAATTCTAAGATCAATAGAAAATTTAATCTATTTCTAATACAAAAATGGAACTCGCAGTCATTCTGAGATGATCCTAATTGGAACATCCATGAAATAATGATTCAAGAACTTCATATTGGCTGGAAAAGTTATATCACTACCTTAAATAAGATTAAACTAAAATTTATTTTTATTCAAAATCTTAGAAATTTGATACGGTCCATTCTATAATAGGGTGAATTCATCTTGTTGTTCTTTAGTCTCAGCACTTTATCTCATATTAGGACTAAGTCTGAAATCCTATTTTTTAAATTTTTTGATCTTTTGTCAAACCATATTTTTATAATGTCATGATATTTAAGTTTAAATTATGTAAATATTTTGATCATGCAACTTCCATCTGAATAATGTTTAGTAGTATTGACTAAATCCTATCATCATCTTCCATCTGAATAATGTCTAGTAGTCTTGACTAAATCATATAATCATCTTCCATGTACTATTGCATGAATTAGTATGTTGGTAACTTGTGAGTAATTGGTAAAATAGGTTCATCCCCATACACTAATAGAAAAGGTGAGGCTCTAGGATCTTGTTTATGCCTAGTTTTATTTGCCTATAGGTGTCATTCCCTTGGTTTACATCCTACCGATTTATTTATGGCATCCATGAAATTATTGTTGGTAGATTAAAAAAATCTATTTCATCATGGGTAATAATTTAAATAAATATTAATAATAATGATATTTTCATAGGCCCATTAAATAAATTTTGTATATTGAAAAGCTAGATAATTGTCACACACTAAAGAAACTAGCCTTACAAATCTACTAAAAAAAAATTCTTAAGGAATTTGATCACATATTGTGCTTTAGAGTTTTTTGTAGTAACAATTACAATACATATAGTGCAATAATAAATGGTGTTCAATACAAAATTGTGTCTAGCTAATCAATTGGGATTAATTAACCTAAAAAAAATCTAAACCCCATTATGTAAAATGGCATCTTTCAATCACAATATGTAGATATATGGTTATGTGCATTTTTATTTTCCAATATACTTTGCATTGGTGAAAAGTCCTAACATGACTATGTGTGTTCTTAAAAATAGTATGTCTATAGTATCCCATCCTTAAGATTTTAAGATCTATGGCATTTCATGAGGGATGTCCACTTCCTTTCTTCTAATAAAAATCTTACGGATATATGTAGATTTTTATTTAGAAACACAATTCAAACATGTGCCTTCATAATTTTATATGATAGATAACTCCATTTTATATCATATAGTGTGTTTATTTTAGCCCAAATTCTCTTCTTTATTCTCTATACATTTTAAGAGGACATATGCCTATTAATCTATACTAAATAATATAAGTGAAAAAAATTCTAAATAGCTTAAACTCTTTTAGGGTTGATAAAATACCTTTATTGGTGTCAATATGTCCCAATAACTTAACTTATGTGACTCTAAAATACTCTTATTCATATTTAATGAGATTTCATACCTGCTACACCTATCAAACACTCTCTAAGAGTGGGCCACATGATATGTTTTATCCTTGGAAAATTTAATTAGATTGTCCATATAGATAATGATGCACTTACCAATGTGTCATTGGAATGTGAAATACATGACATGTTGAAAGGTAAAACCTACACTTATTAGTTATAAAGAAATTATATTATATGAAAAATTTCTCTATTTATTAGTGAAAATAGTTTTTATTCGATCATCATTTTCTATGAAGACCTAGTTGTAACCTAAAATTCCATCCAAAAAAGACATCATTTTAGACCCATTTACTATATTAATCACCTCATATAAGGAAAGAAATGGGTTATTATATTTTTATTAAACCTTGTTAAGGTTTTTTCAAATCTACATAGAGTCTGATTTCACCATTATTCTTAAGCATAAGAATCTAGTTAGTAACCCAAGTAGAATGTCTATTTGGGAATACTGAACTTCTTTCTACAATGAGATGTTTTAGAATAAGTTTAATTGGCCTCTACCTTTTTATAAAAGGTTTATGTCCCTCAATGAGTGTTATTATATGCATTATAACTCTAAGATCAAAAATCCATAATTCTTCAAAATTCTAGGAAATTAAATCTATGTATTTTGATAGCAATTGTTTTAACCTCTATTTCTCTTGCTTAGAACAACTTAATCCAATTTTGACATGTTGGGGATGTTCATATAATCCCAAATTCACTGTATAAAAATTAGATGCTTTTTTTTAGGATACTTTTGTTTTTTATCTAGGCGATTTATGTCAAAGACCCGTTCTAATGACACCATTCTTTTAGGTATTCTATTTTCTTCTAGTTGAATTATATCATCATCACCAACTTCTTCTATGTTCATTGGATCAAAATAATTTTCATAGATTATTTGGAACTTGAATGCCCCTAAATTATTAATGAAATTTATAATTGAATGATCATCATCAAATACATGGTACTAACTCTAAAGAAAATTTCTATAATTTTGACTCTTATAGGGGCCAAATTTTCTACATATGTAGCTTGAGAATATGCAATCCAATTTTATTCTCTTGGGATTGATTTTATATTGAAATATTCAAATAATTCAATTAAATCCAAAGCTATCTAATCATACTTATTTATATATGAAAAATTGAATTAATATTGACTTCTCACTTAGTTGATGATTAACTCTAATTTTCCAAACATTAACAGTTATTTGACAATGTGGTTTAGTGAAAATCTCAATCCTATGATCAAATCTTCATATTTTACATTTTTTTTAGTACATGAAAAATATAATTTGAAAGTATAAAGGTGTTGCTTCCCATTATTATCAATTAGAGCTATGTATACACCCAAGCCTTATTTAGATCAAGTACTATCAAAATATGAGGTCTAAAATTGTAAATGGCCTTTAAATTCTCATTCATGATTTTTAGGATTCATTGTGAGAGTGTAAAATCTTACATGTGATTAAATGAAGTTGAATATTTCATTTTTGGAATTGTATTATGTGATTTCATATTTCATATTTGCTTATGTTGTGCCCTAAAACACACACACCCCATTTCTTGAATTCAAATAGGGACCGAATATGGTTTGAATATCCTTATTTGAGGTCCTATAAACCTTAAAGATCATAAATATTGACTTTGATATGTATAGGTCTAAGATTATCCTCAAAGTATGAAGTTATGGAATTCCAAAACTATGAAAATAAATCTTAGGCATTAGTTAAAATTCATTTTAAAATTTGTATTTTTCATAGTTTCTCTTAGAAACCTTATGATTTCTATTGACTAATGAAACTAATGTGTCATGACCTAGTGTTTCTATGATTTTTGTGTGTTTTTAGGACTATTTTTAAAGGCTTAAAAATTATCCACATTTGGGCCTTACCTTCATTATGTTCCCCAAAGTTCTTAAAAATTCAAGATTAGGACAAGTGGTAGGATCACATTAATCAAATCCCTTTGACCTTCACAAAAATCCTAAGTATTGTAAATTTTGGGACTTTGAGATCTTGATAGATGGCACTATCATGTTACCTGAAACTCATCATATTTAAAAAAAATACTTTATCAACATATAAATAAATATAGGCCATCCACATGTAAAAACCACATTTATCCAAGTCAAAGTTCATTTCATAGAAAGGTCAAAGAAAAGATTAAGTGTTCCTTAAGATATGAGATCATTGATCTTAACAATTGACACAATCTATTTCACTTAAATAATTTCAAGATAAATACTAAGTCAATGGCCCCGTAGCTCTGAATCTCCAAGATCACACCACTCATTAACATCCTAACCACCTAGATCCCTCCTAGAGGATTTACATAGTTTAAAGTTCAAATATCCAAGTATTCAAGTATGTAAGTCTTCAATCCATAAGATCACTCCATGTGGCTCAATTTTAATTAACTCATAACCTTGAGGCATATAAAATAATATCATAAATCTCAAGACCATAAGTAAATGAGATAAATACAAGTGTCATGTTCCAAGATATGTGTGGCCAAAGTACACATAAATGAGTTTGATATTTAAGCAAGGGTCAGTAAGATATAGATTGACACATGTCTCAAAAAGGTGACTAGATACATAAAGTCAATGAGAAGTTATCATATAAAAAACAAAAAACATGTCAAAGTTAACTAGAAATTAAATCTAAATAGGAACAAAATCAAAATATTTTATTCACATTTATGTCACATAAATTATGAATTCAACGTGAAATCTTTGAAAATATATGTGAAATATAAACAAAGACATGTCACTCTGCTATTACCTATAAGTTAGACATTGTAATTATGAGCTCTCAAGCAACCCAAATGCCCTAGTTTTTTTCCAATGAATCCACTAATATATTTCAAATAGTTGATAAGGAAATACATAGTCCTAGATTTATGAAATGGTTTCTTCAAGGCCATCTCATATCCAAGCCCCTTATACATATTCCATTTCTTAGAGCATCGAGTACATAGATACTACATTTGATAAAAGTGCTTTAGACTTCAAGTTCCCCTACTATTCATATATCTATAATGCAGTGGAGTCCATAGTGTCCTAATCCTCGTAATATCAAATATCATAGGAGGATAAGTAATACATTAATAATCTACTATCGATTAATAACATGGGACTCCACATTATAGTTATAAAACTAGAGGCAATACCTTGCATGGACTTACTTTATTTTTTGTTCTTTAATGGTGTTTGTATTGGGTATTATTTGTATCTTTAGAGACAAAAGAAGGTAATTACATATGTTTTAGGATGGGAATTTGAGAGGTAAATCAGGATTATAGGGCTTAAAGTTTCTTATAATTAGGTGTTGGCTAATGTATGGATGGAACATAACACCATAGATAAAAAGATGAAATAATGGTTAGTGAAAGGTTAGAGGTTGAATCCCAAGAGAGAAATTTATTTCAATGATATAATTAATTTTAGGCTTGGTATTAGGATATACATGGTTGTTATGAACATATTATATGGCTTCTCTAGCATTACTTATGTAAAGGTGGAATGGTTTCCCTTATTTGACATTATCTTAACTTTAGACAAAATCATGGCCATATGAGAAGTTATCAATTTTACATTGAAAGTATATATGTTTAGACAAGAACAAATGATGGATAATGATATTTTTTACATGATATCCTACATATTGGATGTAGTCATTGGGATGGTCCATAGAACTATTGGATAACTATGAAATCCATCCACCAAGTTCATGGGTAACATAATTTATGAATAATATTCTTTCTTATTTGTTTATAGATCAAGAAATGAGATTACTAGAATTTTTGAGGAAGTTTATCATCAAGTATATGAAGATATTAATGACACTCAAATGCTTAGGATATCTAATAATTTGAATAGGATCATCTCCAAAATGACATATTATTGGTATTATCTAGATTATGCCATCTTCAAAATTGAGGGAAGAATAACACCTCCTTTATTTTTACCACACCATGTCCTAGACAAGGTGGTAAAACAAGAAACTACACACCCATTGTATAACAATATAAATGAGTAATTTGGCCTCAATCACTAATTTTATTACTAAATACCCTTTAAGCATCATGTTACTTCATTTTGTAGTGAGGAAACACCTCAATTATGTGGGGAAGGTTAGATCCCATTACAATTTGAAAGTGGCCTAATTTAGAGAATGGGACTCCAATGGAAACGTTAGAAACTATCTTCAACTCTTCAAGGATAAAAAAGGGGTGAATATTATATATGGACACCAAGAATATCAAAATTATGCTATATTTTTTAATGCATCATATGATATGAGGTTTGGACTCATATGAGAGATAAACATATACCAATGATTGTTTCCTAAACCATCTAATATGAGCCAAATATTATAAAAGAGAAGGAAAATGAGATGGTAAATAAGGAAGAGAGAGATTCAATTCATAAATGGCATCTAGCATAGCCACATGACCCATCAAAATAGGACTAGCCTTCTTCTCCCATAGAAGAATAGCCCAATCTATTAGAGAGAGACCGGTGGTTAAAGGAAATTAAACCTTTAGATTAAGAAGGAGATTCTCAATGGTCACCTTAGTCCTCCTCTAGCCTCCACCCATCTAAATGATATTACCATGGCCATGACCAATATAATTGAGAGGATTAAACATCTTATAGATGGATAAGTAAGCACATTCTCTTGAGTACCTTTCCCTCTACTTACTACATTTACACAACTAAGTCTCCCTAAGTTTCTATAAAATTCTTTCTCATCTCTTCCATCTCTTCCTCTTTCATCTCATGCAGATTGATTAGATCTATCTCCATCCATCATGAAAAATAAGGGGACATATCCTCAATCATTCCATGTTATAATAGTCTCCTATGCATCCACCCTTTACTCTATTACTATTTTTCCACTACCCATCCCTTCATCATCACCTACAATATTAGTTCTTACTATTGTGGATCATTCATCAGTTTCATCTTCCCTTTCACCTCCCATTCCCCCCATAATTCCTCACCAATAACAATCCATATTTCTTCTATCCTCCTCAAAAATTAAAAAACTAGAGGATATACCACCATCAAGTCTTGCTACTCTAAGAGGATCCCTTGATGAGGAAGCTTATGAAGAAGAGCATGGACATGGAATATCACTAGTTGACTATACTAGGGATGAAGAAGGAGAAAATGGAGAAATAATTAAGGGACAAGATCAAAGCTTAAGTGAGTAAATATCCCAAGATGAAATATAAGAAGAGGTAGTGCTAGAAAAATCTAATTCCATGTGCTTGGGAGGATTTCATGAAGAAGAGAATCTAGCTGGAACACTAGACCGATATAATCTAATTGAGGAAGAAAAGTAAAATATTAATAAGGTATTTTATTATCTCACTTCTTAAACTACTATTATATATACACAAGATGTAAATTTGCCTCTTTTTATTCCTCATCCACCATTTTACAATTCTATTTATTCTTCTATTCTCTCCATAATAGAAAAAATAATGACTACTAAGAAGAGAGTCTATTTTGAGAATCTAGTTTCAATTTATATTTTTGATCCTCAAAAGGACACAAGTCTTCCCAAAATATTCATCTCTATTTGAGCTACCATTTCCATAATTTGAACCATATAATTGGAAAAAATGATATTTTCAAAAACCTTAGGCCTAAAAAAGTGTGGCTGAGATCACCCCTTAGAGAAGCATTAGCATGGCAAAGGATTATTCAGTAAACCCTATAATTCCCCATTCAAATAAGTGCTTCAATGATTCCTCTAGTAATAAATCTATCTCCAATTATTACTCCACCTTCTACCTCTAAAGACCCTAGCCAAACTAAAGAATGGGAACATATTATACCCCAATGAGTTAAAGAGCTACACAGCTAGAGAGATGAGAGATAAAATTTGGTCATCAGAGAGATACCTACGTTTTACACATGTTTTGATAAATAGAGTGGTAAAATTTAGAGGTTAAAAAGAGGAAACCACTGAACATAAGTAAAAATGAAGAGATAGAGTTAGAACAAATGGAAAAATTGTTTCCCTTTGCCAAAAAGCCTAAAAATAATCCAAATGATCCTAAAAAATATAATAAATATTTTTATTCTTTTGTGGATTCTTATAGATATGACATAAAAGAGATGTATAAGATTAAAATGGAAGCACACTAGAAGCTACTACAGAATAAATCATCTATGCCCCCAAGAAATTGTGAAAAGTGTCTAGAGTAAAGCCACAAGGTTGTCTAACATTTTTAATAATATTTCAATCTCTGGGGGTGAGAGTCATCCTAAGAGGGTGACAGTGATAAAAATATAACAATAATTAAAATAATTTGAAATGAGACTTAACTTCCAAGTTCAATGTGAAAACTATAGTTCTTTCAATCATCTAAACCTAATGCCTATACAAGATGTTGCATGGGTTATAAGTTATGTAATTTCAAAAAGGGATGGTGCATTTAATTAACACACACAAATAAAACTTTTGATAGGGTATGTTTCAAGCCAAGAGACTGAGGCCTTGAAGATCCTAAAGGATATAACAGTCAAAGATGTGATAACCTCTACTAGGCAACTAGTAAACAAACTTAATTTTGTAGAACTTATTAAAGTAGGTGTAGATAGATTTAAGAAGGAATTTGAAGGGATAATTTAAAAAAATAGTGATGAAATTATATAGCTAATCATTTTTTATGTGGATAAAGTGACTAAATATGAAACCATTGGAGTATAATTTAAGAGCTTGGAAATAGAGCATACAAGTTTGATGATTGAGTCCATCAAAGTATATAAGCCTTCCACACTCAATTTTTTTATTATTAATAAAAAAGTTTAAAACTATACACACATTATTTGAGAAACTTAAAGCCACAAAGGGAGCATTAGGGTCAATAATGAACACATAGTGAACTAAAAGTGTTTCCACATCATCACAATGCCCATAATTTTCTAGATATGCAGTGATGCATACTCCAGCATGGCCAATTTTGATTCCTCAAGGGGCTACAGTGGATACTTCTATCTTTAAAACTATCATGTAACCATTTTTCTATTCTAGTGGTGCCACATCATCACCACCTTAAGTATGTATATGTATTTTCATGTTTTATATTAATTTTGGACTGATGGTTCTAAATTTGTTTGACATATATGTATTGTATTCTGTTTAAGGAATTTTATGTATGTATACACTTTTATACATGCATGTTGTGCATGATTTTAACATAGTTATATTTTTGGAGATGTAAATTTTGACTTCACTTGGATTATAAGGCATCCCCTCCCCAAGCCTATATATAATTGTATCCTCCCAATCCCAAAGGGAGGAGAATTTTGGCTATTAATATTAATAGGAAATTACGAGGATTTTTCTATAGTTGGTCTTGATGTACAAATCTTATTCTTTTCCAAACTTGTGAATCTTGTAGGAAGTTATATCATATTGGTATTTTAGTCTTTTAATTTTCCATGCATATTATTCTAATACAATTATTCATATTGTGCTATTGGGATGAATATAGGGAATTAAGGGGCCAAAAGGAGGTCTTAAGTGGACACATTTTTCTTGAAAAAATGAATCCTTAACTTGTAGAGATTACTTGAGATATATACACTCATAATTTGAATATGTTATAGGATTATGAATTATAACATTTTGAGTTTAGTTTTTAAACTACTATTTTTTTGAAATGGTTAAAAATAACTAGGTCAAACAATAGAAAATTGAAGAAGTGGTATTATTTTTTAGAAAAATCATACTAGGTAGTTGTCCATGCAGCCCACCATTTTTTAAGCATCATTTACTTTTTATTCAAACCCCTTAGTATAAATCTAAGTAAGATTATCTAGTTTGCAACATATATTATTTTAAAATTAATTAATGATTTTTTTTTTACTAATTTCACAAGTTAGTATACCAAAAATATGATAAAAAAATGTATAGTCGACAATGCATCCCCCATAACTACTTCAAAAAATATCAAAAATTAGATTTTTCTTTTTTAATGTGTATATAATTAGGTCTAGTTTACAACCATATGTTTTTATTCTGGTTTGGATCAAAGAATCAAAATATAGATAAATAAATATGAACATTAATAATCATGGCATATAGCACTAAAAAAACATACTTAATCAATAAATATTTAAATAATAACCTTAAAGCAATCAAAATATAAAAAAATCATATATATAGAAAGAGGAGACTTAGTCAATGTTGTAGTACTCTTTTTAAGGAAAAATTAACTAAAATGGATAGTGTCTAGCATGGGTGAAGTTGATTTTTTTATTTTCGAAAGAAAACATGCATTCAATTGTTTGTGTTGCAGGTCCATGCATGAGGCTCAAGAATCCTAGCCATTTACCAACCCTTAAGGCATGTGTTTGAAATGGCAAGATAAATAACCACATACATGGTAATAATACATACACATAATTAATATGTACATGGAATTATCATGTATGTAGAATTACTACAATGGAAATTGAGGATAATATGAGATAGTGTTTATGGTTTAGAGTCTAATCATGAAGGCAATTGAAAATAATTTGAGCTGATTAAACCTTGATTTATGACCACAATGTGTTTTTTGGCATACATTTTATGTTTTATGATGCATTAGGTTGAGTTTCAAAATCAATTTGGGATAATTTAAGCTCCTTAAACCTATTTTTGACTATAAAAAAGGATTTTGGGCTCAATTGGCCACTAGGTCACCACATATTGAGCAAATTAGTCAATTAGGGAAATAAATGAAGTGATTTGGGTCAAATTGAGATTTATTAACCTAATTTTTATTGTAAATTATGTTAATTGGGGCTGAATCATTTGGTTTTTAGTGCTTAAAATTTAGGTTTTAGGGTTTAGGGCTTATGGTTTAAGGTATTTACAATATAGGGCTTAGCGTTTAGGGTCTAATTGTGAAGGTAATTGAGGATAATTTGAGTTGATTAAACCTATTTGTGAACACAATGTGTTTTTGGGAATAATATTTATGTTTTAAGATGAATAAGGTCTAATGGAAAAGGAAATTAGGTCCAACTTAAGCTCCTTGAACATATTTGTGATTACAGAATGTGATTTTTGGCTCAATTGGCCCCTATGTCACCATAGATTGAGTAAATTAGTTAGCTGGGGAAATTAGTGATGTGATTTGGGCCAAATTGAGCCCTGTGAACCTATTTGTTACTATAAAATATGTTAATTACATGGCTAAATTATTTGGTTTAGGGTAGGGTTTAGGAATTATAATTTTAGGTATATGCAAGATAGGGTTTAGGGGTTACATTCCAATCATGAAGGTAATTGAGGATAGTTTGAACCGATTGAAATTATTTGGGACCACAATATGTTTTTGGGTATAGGGTTTATGTTTTAAGGTGCATAATTGGTCTAATCACAAAGTTAATTGGGGCTAATTTAACCTCCTTGAACCTGTTTATGACTATAGAATGTGTTTTTGGGATAAATTGGTCCCTGGTCACCAAAAATTGATTCAATTAGTCAATTGGGGTAATGAGTGATGTGATCTAGGCCAAATTGAGCTTTGTGAATCTAATTATTATTGTAAAAGATGTTAATTGGGGCTAAATTTTTTTTATAGAGTTTTAATCTAGTTTTTTATTTATGTTTTAGGGTTTATAGGGCTTAGGGTTTATGGATTATGGTTAAGGTGTACATATAGGTATAAGGTATAGGGTTTCAGGCCTAGGGTTTAAAGTGCTTAGAGTTTAGGGCTTAAAATTTATAATTTAGGGTATAAGGTTCAATCACAAAGGTAATTGAGGATAATTTAAGTTTTTTGAACCTATTAATGAGCACACAAAGTTTTTTTGGGTTTAATTAGCCTCCATGTTATCACATATTGAGTGAATTAGTCAATTGGGACAATTAATGGTGTGATTTGGGATAAATTGAGCCCTTAAAACCAAATTATTAGTCTAAATGATGTTAATTAGGGCTCAAATGATTGGTTTAGAGATTTAAAAGTTTACCATTTATGGTTTAGGGTCCATAGGGCTTAGGATTTAGGCTTATATTTTAAGGTCAATGGCTTATAGTATAGGGTGCATAAGATTTAGGGTTTATGGCATAGGGTTTAGTGCTTAAGGTTTATAATTTAGGGTTTAAGGTTTAGGGTTTACAGCTTGGGGTTTGAGGTTTAGAGTTTATGGTTTATAATTAAAATTCTAAATGATTTTAGTTATCTTGCTCAAATGATTGGTTCAGTGTTTTAAGAGATTATGATTAATGGAATTTAGGTTTTATAAGGCTTAGGATTTATGGATTAGGGTTCAAAGTTTAGGGTATAGGGTATATGGCTTAGGGTATAAGGTTTAGGGGTTAAGGTTTAGGGTATAAGGTATAAAACCTATAGGGTATAGGGTTTAGGATATAGTGTTTAGTGTTTAAGGTGTATTTTTCATACACTAAATATCATGTATGTAGTATTACCACATACACAATTCTTGAAGTAGTAATAAAAAAACCTATAGTCATTTTTTTACTTCAGGGGTACTATCCTCTGATTTGTTTCATACTATACACTATGGGTCCCCTACTCTATTTATTTCTATTGTAAATGATTAGAATGTTTTCCACACCATCAAAATCATAAATCATTATCTACTCACATGGTTGACTAAAGAGTGCCTAGGATTATTTTTAATTATTTTGGAATACTTAGATTATTATCCCCATTTGGTACTTCACATGAAGCAGGCCTATTTTAGAATAATTAGAATAATTAGAATAATTTTGGAAATACAACACAAGGGTATCACATAATATTAGAGATGCAGTGAAAAGAAGAGTTATTTTTCATAATCGTGAACCACATCTTAATTTTTTTTTGGATATGAATCAAACACAATTATAATCTAAATTTATTGACAAATATAAACAAATTTATATTATTCAAATCTATTTAAAATTCCCAAAACATTCTATTTGAAAATCAATCACACATGCATCACTTGTTGTTATCGGCAACATATTGAATTTTCTATGCATTATGATATTTTTCATCATGTTTATTGTAATTTGCATTCTAACAACATTTTTAAGGATTGTAGAGTGGAAGCCCCACTAAAATAAAAAATATAACCCATTCTAATAGTTTTTTGTGAAAGACTAGATGGTCAATTATTTTTTAATAGTGCATGTTTATATGGAAGTTGTAACATTTGTGGTAGATTGTCAAAATTTAAATCTTGTATCCATCAAGAAATTACACATGGAATTGGATAAGAATAGGTTGGTTTTAGTAAATATAAATATGTGGTATATCAAATGAAAGATGGAAAGGAATCTAAAAGGCATGAGCTTGTTATAGAACAAATACATGTTTCCAAATTTAGGGATGAAATTGTATGTGAGTATACAAGGCACACACACAAATATCAATGGCTAGAGGAACAATTCAATTTAATTAAGGACACATTACCAATTATTAATATTGTTTAATTAGTTGATTTTTTAGATAATTACAAATTTAAACCATAAAGAGAGGTTCACTCACAATTTTACATTTCAATATAGGCTTCACTTTTTGTGCATATAACATTCATGCATTCACCTGATATTATAAAGAATGATTTGAAAATATTAATGGAGTACCAAATATATATTAGTGATGATCAGACACATTCTTTATAGTATGTTTAAGGTTGTTTTCAATGATTTTATGGAAATTTAAGTGAAAGGAACACTACTTATAATCAACATTATATATGGTTAGATAGATGCACATCATAATTCAAAAATGCATAGATGTTCTACTAGCTGAGTAGGATGCATGTGAGCACTGGTGTAAAACATATTTTGAGTTTCACTAAAGTAGGTCATGGAAAAGGGGAACATGATGGTACAGAATCATGTGTCAAAAGAGTTCTTTTAAGAGAGGATTTGAAGTTTGAAGAGGTTGTTGATTTGTCAGATGCAAAGAACATAGTTAAATGGTGTAATGAATATATGGGCCATGGTGATCAACAAAAGTCCATTGAACATAGATATTTTTGGCTCATGGATGATTAATAATTGGCAAGATATCAATATTATATGACATTTATATTATCAAGTGAGTTACACTCATTACATATCTTAAACACAAGTTATTAAATGGTTCATATGAGACACATGGTATTCTTTTGTTCTACATCATTGAATTTGTTTGGAATGAGTGTGAGTCACAATAATGGGTAGATGAATGGATTTCTAGGACTATAATTCCAATTGATGGTTATTAGGTTCTATTAGTATTAAAATTACAACATTGACACCATCACATGACTTTGACCATGTGTCTGATCTAGTGAAATTAGGTTGGATATTATATTTGACACATGTGGTTTATGTACTAAATTTATATCATCAAAACATGTTATTAAATCATGTTTTGTTTTTTGATGCATGTAATGTTTATGAAATTATTGTATATGAGGATAACAATGAGGGGACATAATACTACTTATGTTAGTGTGTAGAGGAAAGACAAAAATTGACTTTTATGGTCACAGATGGGGAAACATTCACTATCCCACTAGGTTTTTTTGTAGTTACTATAACTTGGCTTTGATGTTATCCTATGAAATATTCTAATGTATAGTTATTTGAAGACTTTGAAGTACATAAGAAGATACTATTTCTAACTGTTTTCCACTTTTCACATTCAAAAGATGAAAGAAACTAAGATAATGGTCAGGGGTTAGATGATACCCAGATGAAGTTTGTGCACCGTATCCAGACGACTGAAGGAGCTCCTCTTTGGCTATGGAGGATGACACCTATAGAAGAAAAAGACTCAAACATAGAGATTTTTAGATAGGTATATGGTGGAATGCCAAGAAAAAGCTTGGTCCCAAAAGTGTAAAGACTTCTTGGAGGGATGACAGTCCACTTATTGATAAAAAGAATGTTAGATAAAGATAAATAATGAAAGACTAAGCAAAAGAAATAGAGACAATGCGTACCTATATTTTACTGTCGGTCTTCCATAGTCACCGACATCGGTAGTTATGCCGGTGTTAATTGGTCAAGGTTACCAATGTCGGTTAGCCTACCGACGTCGGTAGGGGAAATGGTCGATGTCGGATAGGGCAATGGCCTTGGACGAGTTTTGGATAGGTCTCTGGTCGATAGAGGGGTCTGAAAGGAGTCTGGGTTTGTGTAGGATGGTAAGACAGTGGACAGAGTCTTAGGAAGGACAAGGTAGGGAGACAGGGTGTTAGAAAAGGGGTAAGAGTATGAAGAAGGCTTTTCAGGCCTCTTTGGGAAGAAGTTCAGGTCTGGTTTGGTTGATAGCTAGGTCTAGTTGATAATATTGCTTAGAAGTAGTAACTAGAGAACCAATTACTGATACATTCTAAATAATGGAATGAAATAAAAGAGGGATACTTAGCTCTTTGACAAAGAACCAGAAGTGTAGAAGACTTGTTGCTGATGTAGAAGACTTCTTGCAATACTTCAATCAGGGGTGGAGTGACTGATGAAGAGTTCCTATAGCCTGTGATGCTTGGTGTGCGTTTGAGAGAGAGAGAGAGAGAGAGAGAGAGAGAGAGAGAGAGAGAGAGAGAGAGAGAGAGAGAGAGAGAGAGAGAGAGAGAGAGAGAGAGAGAGAGAGAGAGAGAGAGAGAGAGAGAGAGAGAGGTTGAATACTAGGTGCCAAATAATTAGCCTTTGGGTCTGTGATTAGTCTTTTGTTTAGCCTGTGAGTTGGTTTTAAGCAACTGATGTCGGCAATCCTGCCGACATCGGCTGACAGTTGACCGACGTCGGTGGTTAGAGGATGGGTAAAAAGGCTATTTTTAGCCTTTTGCCCATTCCTCCATTTGCCGAGTTCAGTGGTTGTGGTTAAATGGTCAAAGGTGGGTTTAATAGGTGTGGGGATTAGTGAGAGGCTTGGAATGATTAGTCATAGGATAATGAATGAGGGTATCTAAGGGTGAGGAATCCAAGGGTGAGGTGTCAAGGGTGATGAGTCATGAGTGAGGTGTCAAGGGAGGTGTTATTAATTTAAAATAAGTTATTATTTTAAACTAATAAGTGTGTGGGTTAGGAATGTGTTAGAAGTGGACCAAGGGGACCAAGGGGGGGAGTCGACCAAGGAGTAGACACAATTTTGGTGTCTACATTTGCCCCTTTTTGTCTTGTTGGTTGTTCTTGATGAACTGCAAGACAAAAATAGGAGTAAGTTGCCCCAGGTATGGGATGAGGTGTTCCCCCCTCAAAGCAGGGGTCGAGGGAAGGGAACCTAATATTGGGTGTTGATTTGATAGATAGTGGATGGATATGGTGAAGATGGAGTGTGAACGTTGCAAAAGTTGAGATTGCACGCATACCACTTTATGTGATAGGTAGGTCAAATTGTCGTAGGTCAAGGTCGAGGAGTGCTAAATCAAAATAACCGGTCCCCAACATTTAGTCGTAGCTGATTGGGTTAAATGATCCAAGCTGTAGCTCCAATGGTCATCGTGTTCCAAGTATCTCGAGCTCAGGAAGTGCTCTTGGAAAACACAAAAAAGTCACAAGTAGTGGGGATCAACTTGCTCATGATCCAATACTTGTGAGGGTCATGGACAATTTTCTAACTAGTCGTGAGGTAGCATATATGCAAGCAAAACAACCAAGGCATAGTTGTCTCAAAAGTGGTCATGGTTTAGGGAGATAGTCATGATCTCAAAGGTTGTTGGTCGAGTCTAGTTGAGATAGTTGGTCCATTAGATGGATGGATGAAAGAATGGCTGAGCTAACCTCAAAAGACCCCATGTCAATTGAGTGCTGCCTACATAGCCCTTGTTGGAAGGGCCTCAGGCCAATGTAGTTCTCCCTAAAAGGGAGGAAGAGGGTTGGTTGTGGATGTGGGTTGGACTAGGTTAAGTCATGGTTAAAGGTTGAATGGTGTGTCCATCAGATAGACAAACAAACAGATGTGGCTGAGCTAACCCCAGAAGATGTCATATCATCTGAGTGCTGCCTACATAGCCCTTGTTGGAAGGGCCTCAGACCAATGTAGTTCAAGCTAGGAGTCAAAGTGGTTGATAGTTGGTTTGGACTAGGTTAAGTCATGGTCAAAGGTAATATGGTTTGTCCATCAAGTAGACAAACAAACGGATGTGGCCGAGCTAACCCCAGAAGATGTCATGTCATTTGAGTGCTGCCTACATAGCCCTTGTTAGAAGGGCCTCAGACCAATGTAGTTTAGACTGGTTGATAGGTTGGTTTGGTCATGATAAATGATGAGGGTATGATGATGTTACAGCCTTTTCCATATTATGTGATGGTGTATTCTGTAACATCGGTTGAGTGGTCTTTCATCCCTAGCAATTTTCAATATTAGTGATGGATGGATGCTAAAAATGAAATGAGTAGATTTATGCTTCAACAAGTAATGGTTTATGCTTAACATAAATTGTGTGTGGTCGATAGTTTCCATGTGTATTGTTGTACATAGAAATTGTGTGAAATGGATTATGTCATGTTGGTGGTCTGAAAATGTTTGGTTTGGTTTGGTTTGGAAGATGATTTGGTTATGTGTGACCAAGATGTATAAGAAGTGAAAGGCATGTTGCTCTTTCATTGACAAGGACCATAATGATAGCATAGGTAGGGGTTTTTTTTAGAAACAAAAGCCCCGTTCATGCATTATGTTGTTGACCATTGGTTGTGTTAGAGGAGTAATCGAATCACTTTGACATTAAAATGAGCTTGAAATCCCTTGAGTAGGTGATGTGATATGTTAGGATAGGGTAACCCCCTTTTAGTAGGGATAACTTTGCCCCTTTTTATAGGAGACCCTGAGAATGACTATAAGTCAAGTCCATGACACTTTTTTTTTTGGTAGACTGATCAATGCGGGAAGTCTACATGGGGATGTCATTTTGTTTTGTGGTCATTTGTGAAGCTGATCAATGCAGGAAGCTTCCAAGAGAGTGTTGTTTGTAGCAATATTTGAGCATATCCATCCTTCGAGGGAGTGGTCTATATTTTTCTTTATATGTTTTTGAGGGCTTTGAATAGTTGTCCTTCAAGGGAGCAGTCTATTAGCTATAGCAATGATGATGCAGCTGTCCTTCGAGGGAGTAGTCTACATTTAGAGTCTATGACCTTTTGATATTGGCATCTCAATGTTATATTTTTTTGTTTTTGACTAAATTTTTGGTCATGGACTTGACTATAGAGGTTTAGAGGGTTCCTATTTATTAGGACAAAGCATACATACTTTATAAAAGGGTAGCATAGTGTTGGTTTAGGGGAACATGGTTGAAAGAAATGAGGATTAAAATGATAGGGATTTCTCAAGGGATGAGCTCAAGCTAAATATCAAGTGAAAAGTACTTGATTAACAGTAGAATGGTCACAGATGCAAGACATTAAGAGGCTCAGGTTTTGGTCAGCCTTCAAGAGAAGATAGACGATAAGTCCCTGATCCATACTTGTGTGTTATAATGTAAGGTCCGAGCCAATTAGGAGCAAACTTTGCCTCCTTTGCTTCATTCCATATTGGTCACATGTTGGTCAATGCTTGGTTGGTTGATGTCTAGTCAATGCTTGGTCGAGGCTTGGTCGATGCTTGACCGATGCTTGGTCGAGGCTTGGTTGATGCTTGGTCGATAATTGGTTGGTCGATGTTTGGTTGGTTCATGTTTAGTCAAGGCTTGGTCGAGGCTTGGTTGATGCTTGGTCGATGCTTGGTCGAGGCTTGGTTGATGCTTGGTCGAGGTCGTGATAGTCAATATAAAGTTAAATTCCCCCAATTATTTGTGACAGGGACAAGGTTTGGCACCCATTATGGATAATCAATGAGTTGGATAAATGAGATGAAGAGAAGATGATGAAGCTCCTCTTAGAGAAGGAGTACGATGCAAGGATGCATCCTATGAAGCTTTTGCCTGATAGGCTTAGTTTAAGAGGGTGAGATCCTAATCTTCCAGGTTGGAGTTTGGAATCTCAGAATTAGGGACGGTGATGGAGGCAACAGTTGGTAATGATTAGACTAAGGCAGCTAGTGGTTGGGAGTCTTCAGGTTGGACCTCCACTACCTGCAAGGCTTTGATTAAGGCTTGTTGATGTTGTGGAGAGCTTTACATGAGGTCATACAAAAATGTCTTCATAGAGTTTGGGTGAAGTTGTTTCACCTTGGAGTCATGAATTGGCTTCAAAGATGTTGATCGAGATGTGCCCAAGACAATAATCTTGGGTTTTGGTTGTGGTGAGGGCTTGACGAATGGATATGTTTGAGGGAGAGAAACCTTCTCTTTCCCTTTATCCTTCATGGTTTGTGACTTGTTGGCCACATTAATGGTGTTGATTTCAAATAATGGGGAAGAAGGTGATCGAGGAACCATAGTTTGATGATGGGCTCCAGATTTAGGTGAAGATATTTGAGAGGTTTGGGATGATGTCGATGGCTTGGTTAAAGGGTGGTCAAGAGGATCCTAAATGAAAAGGGTGTACTTTTTCAAGTGTTGACAAATGATAGCTTTAAGAGCACAACAACGCTCAGTGTCATGTCCAGGTGTGTGATGATACGCACAAAATTTAGTGTCATCGAAATGAGATGGCTTTGATCTAAGAGTTGATGAGTGTGTCGGTGAAGAGGGTTGGGAGACATGAGATGGTTTTGGAGATTTGTTGACAGTATCCTCAATAAGAGGGGTGTCTTTATCGAAGTATTGGCAAATAATGACCTTGAGGGCACAACAATTCTCAGTATCATGTCCCGGTGAGCGATGATATAGGCATATTTTAGTGTCATCAAACCAAGACGGTTTTGGTCCGAGAGGTTGGTATGGCTTAAGAGGTGGGAGGCTAATGCTAGAAGACTGCAACAACTGACGTAACAACAAAGCATAGGATCCCGCTAATGGGTCTACGTGTTTTGTTACATTAAAAGTTGGCAACTTCTGTTTAGAAGCTGTTGAGGGAGTGTTTCGCACCATCTTTTTGTTTGGCGGTGTGGTCACACATGTAGATGGCACTTTCATGGTGAGAGTTGTTGGATGTTTCAGAGGAGATATGTTTGTGTTAGGTTGAGAGAGTAATGGAGGCAATTTTCCTCTATGAGGTGTTGGATGTTTTAGAGGAGGTAAGTTCGTGTTAGGTTGAGAGAGTAATGGAGGCAATTTGCCTCTGTGAGGTGTTGGATGTTTTGGAGGAGGTAAGTTCTTGATAGGTAAAGGTAGTAATATACGTGATTTGTTTTTGATAGGTGTTAGAGTGGGAAGCACTCCTATTAAGGTAGAAGGATGAGGGCCCAAAATGGAGGGCAATGATGATGGTGGGAGAAAAGTTCTCCGATGTGTTTTAGTAGCCTTATGTAGTTTGGTTTGAGGACCACTATTGTGGGGGGTAAGGTTCAAGTCTACCCTCACTGGATCTTCTTCGACCGAAGTAGGTGAGGTGGTGAGTTCCTCTCTCGATGGAGAAGGGTTTGGAGATTGTGGCTCTTCGAGAGGGTAGAGCGTAGGGATGGTGATGGCTTCAGTGTGTGGTCGAGGAGCAGGGAAAGTATGATCCCCCATTGATGATAGGAAGGATGAGGGTGAGGCTACCGGCATTGGTATCGTCAAAGCGTCCTCCAATATAAGAGAGGTTGATGGAGAACTAATAGGAGAAGAAGGTTCTTCCACCTGTGGAGGAAAAATAGGAGAAGAAGGCTCTTCTACCTATGAAGGACCAATGGGTTGACTAACCTCTTCAGATTGTGAGAGAGGTTGGTAAGGCATGAAAGGAGAGACTGTGTTGACTATGCGTATATTATGCTCTTAGGAGTCATCAGCCATGGTCTGCACATTATTTTAACTAGGGGGATGGTTAGGGAAAGGTTGTCTAAAGATGTCTATGTTTTAGTTAGGTGGCGTGTTTGGGTTATCCAAAATAAGATCACCTTTATCTATCATGTCTTGGACAATGTTTTTGAAGGTTTTATAGTTGTTTATGTCATGGCTTTTGACACGGTGATAATGACAAAAGTCATTTTCCCTGTACCAGGCAAGGATAGCTTTTGAGGTGGTCAAATTTAAGGGAGATTGAGGACCCCCTATTTGACAAGTTTATCCAAAATGAAAGTGTATGATTCTCTTATAGGAGTATATTGACACTGTATATACCGTTGTTGGAATTGTTTGGTGATGCTTTGTGATGTGGAAGGTTGAGATTGGTTGTTTATTGTTGAAGATGATGGTCTAAGGACCACAACATTTGCCGATCCCTTGGACTTGGAATTGGAGGAAGATTTGGATGAAGGGTCATTTGATTTTGCGTTAGTATTTTTACTACACAATGTGACCTTGTCCTCTTTGACTACGCGGAGTTCAAGCTTCCTAGCCATGGTGAAAGCTTCGTCAAATGTGCATAATGTTTGGACTCACAAGGTAGATGAAATGTGTTTGGCACATGCTTGGGAAAAGAGCTCAATGAGCTCAGGTTGAGGTAAAGAAAAGGAGAGTTGGTTGATTAAGCCTCTCCAACGAGCAACGAAATCAGCTATTGATTCATTGTCAAATTGTCTGATAGAGTATAGGTCCATGATGGAGACCTTTTTGGTGATGTTGATCAAAAAGTGGTCAAGGAAAAGTTGAGCTAGTTGGGTGAATGTAAAAAGAGAGTGACTGGTAATAGAACTATACCAATCAAGGGCATCACCTGAAAGCGACATGGGAAATGTGTATAGTAACAACACATCATCATGTGTTATAAGGTAACAAGCGTGTCTGAACGCTCGCAGATGTTGCTGTGGGTCTTCCTTACTCTAAAAGCAAGTAAACTTGGGAAGTTCCCACTGATTGGGATATGGCCGGATTGGGACTGAGGGATGAATGGGCTCATTACAGATTTGTTCATATGAGAGAACATTTCTTGAACCAAAAATGGATGTCTCAAGATTAGACATCTTGTCCATCAACATCTTGATTAGATTGGTTGATGGATTTGCAGGTGGGGCACCCCCTAGGTTGTAAGGCACTTGGAAGGTGCTAGGAGGGGCGTATGACGTAGTTAGTTGTGCTTGTATAGGCACAACATATCGGTAACTAGTCATAGGGACTGCTGTCGAAGCTAAGGGTGGTTGTGTCATGAAGCTAGGGGGAAAAAATTGATTAGGTGTCACTAGAGGTGGTTGGATGGTGGAAACATTAGCCAAAGGATGAGTATTCACCCTTGTGTTGATGGGTGCAAGAGTAGGTGGGATGGAGACAACTAGGTTTTGGAATGGTGTAGAACTTTGTTGAATAGTTTGCGGTTGATGGGGTACCGAAACCCCAATGGAAGTAGGCCCAAAAATAGAAGGAGAAGCCACGCTTTGAATATTGGTCATGGTTGGGTTATTAGTTGAGGTGACGGCTTGGGTGTCCATGGGTTAAATTACGGGAGCTGTTGATATGATCGTCGTTTCAACTAGAGAAGTTGGCATCCCATAAACCGGGTTGCCTAAAGAGTCTTGCATTCAACTTCTCATGAGATAGTGCTGAAGGGCCTTGACATTGAGGTCAAGGAACCTTTCAAAGTCTTGGTCCCCTTCGGGGACAATAGGGGGTTGAATCAGGGTTGGTTGGGTAGGAGTTCGTTTAGTCTCTGAATGATACTCCATTAGAGGACTTGTTATGGAGGGTGAAGGTGGGAGTGGTTGTTGCCTTGCGTGGTCAACAAGAGTTTTGGTTTGACTACGTGTCAAAACCATCCAAGGAAAAAGGGGGGTTTAGGTTCTAAAAACTATATGTTTCAGCCTCAAAAAACCAGAATGTGTTTTTGACAGTCAGAAGGTCAGGTTTTTAGCTTGTTATTTTGAGAAGAAATTTTTTGACAGTGACCAACATCGGCGGAAAAACCGATGCCGATGAAAAATTTGCCGATGTCGGTCAGATAACCGATGTCGGTGAAGAAAGTTGTCGACGTTGGTGGAAAAACTGATGTTGATTACTGTGTTTTCAAAAACTTTAGAAGATTGAAAGTTTTTGGAAGAAAGAAGAAAGTCTGAGTTGTTCTTAGAGCTCAGAATGCGCCCTCACTAGCTCAAAAAACCAAATAGAGATAGAAAAATAGATGAAAACAAGCAGCCTCTAAACGTTAAATTCCTAAGAATAAGTTTTAGAGTCTTGTTGGCTTATGCCTTAGAAGAGTGTGTTTGGGAAGTTGGCTTTTAAAACAGGTACTAGAAGAAGCAGTCTAAGGTTGGTTTTGGGTTAGTTTTGTTGCTCAAAATCTGTATTAGGTTTTGTATGTGGCCTGGTGCTAAGGAGCAAGCTCCCCTCACTTCACAATCCCAGAGATAAGCTGGGTCACTTAGCCAGTATATACTTCCCCTAGAGTTTATACTCTGCTAGAGAACAGATTGGGTTCTCCCCTTGGTAGTGAAGTCCAAGTGGGATTGCCAGGAAGGGTAAGGTATCTGCTAGGTGATGAAATGCTAGTCGGACCTTGTCTCAGGTATGTTTAGATGTTTAGTTTGTGGTAGTGGTCTGGTCATGTAACATAAGTGTGCTATGATTTATTCATAATGTGGTTTTTAATTACTAGATGTGAGAGCTAAGTATGCATTCAGGCAGAAATGAAATGTAATAGATTTTAACCCCAAATTGAAATGTTTTGTTCGGATGCAAACAAGTGGAGAAAAGGTTGAAGAGTATGAATTTCACTACTCTAAGATGTAGGAAAGAAAGAAAAAGAGGGATTCTTTTTAACTTTGCTAATGGTGTCTTTTCGGAAGAGATAGAAGAAAGGGATGCAAGAAGAGATCTAATGCACCTATATGAAAAGTTTGCTTTTAGAAGAAAAAGTATGAACCCAAGGAAAACCCTAGGGTCCCATCGGGCGTGCCAGAATGTTTCTAACTATTTTCCGCTTTTCACATTCAAAAGATGAAAGAAACTAAGATAATGGTCAGGGGTTAGATGATACCCGAATGAAGTTTGCACACCGTATCCAGACGACTAAAGGAGCTCCTCTTTGGCTATGGAGGATGACACCTGTAAAAGAGACTCAAACATAGAGACTGTTAGATAGGTATATGGTGGACTGCCAAGCAAAAGCTTAGTCCCAAAAGTGTAAAGACTTCCTGGAGGGATGACAGTCCACTTGTTGATAAAAAGAATTTCGGATAAAGATAAATAATGAAAGACTAAGCAAAAGAAATAGAGACAATGCGTACATGTATTCTGCTATCGGTCTTCCATAGTCGCCAACGTCGATAGTTATGTCGGTGTCAGTTGGTCAAGGTTGTCAACGTCGGTTAACCTGCCAACGTCAGTAGGGGAAATGGTTGATGTCAGATAGGGCAATGGCCTTAGACGAGTTTTGGACAGGTCTCTGGTCGACAGAGGGGTCTGAAAGGAGTCCAGGTCTGTGTAGGATGGTAAGACAGTGGACAAAGTCTTAGGAAGGACAAGGTAGGGAGACAGGGTGTCAGAAAAGGGGTAAGAGTATGAAGAAGGCTTTTCAGACCTCTTTGGGAAGAAGGTCAGGTCTAGTTTGGTTGATATCTGGGTCTGGTTGATAATATTGCTTAGAAGTAGTAACTAGAGAACCAATTACTGATACATTCTAAATAATGGAATGAAATAAAAGAGGGATACTTAGCTCTTTGAAAGAGAACCAGAAGTGTAGAAGACTTGCTGATGCGGCTAATGTAGAAGACTTCCTGCAATACTTCAATCACGGGTGGAGTGACTGATGCAGAGTTCCTATAGCCTATGATGCTTGGTGTGCATTTGAGAGAGAGAGAGAGAGAGAGAAAGGTCGAATACCAGGTGCCAGAGAATTATCCTTTGGGTCTGTGATTAGTCTTCCATTCAGCCTGTGAGTTGGTTTTAAGCAACTGACATCGGTGATCCCGCCAAGGTCAGTCGATGTTTGACCGACGTCGGCGGCTGGAAGACGGGGTAAAAAGGCTATTTTTAGCCTTTTGCCTGTTTCTCCGTCTGCCGAGTTCAGTGGTCATGGTTAAACGGTCAAAGGTGGGTTTAATAGGTGTGGGGATTAGTGAGAGGGTTGGAATGATTAGTCATAGGGTAATGAATAAGGGTATCCAAGGGTGAGGAATCCAAGGGTGAGGTGTCAAGGGTGATGTGTCATGGGTGAGGTGTCAAGGGAGGTGTTATTAATTTAAAATAAGTTATTATTTTAAATTAATAAGTGTGTGGGTTAGGAATGTGTTAAAAGTGGACCAAGGGGACCAAGGGGGGAGTCAACCAAGGAGTAGACACAATTTTGGTGTCTACAGATACTCCACTATAGATACTCCACTATTTAAATTTGTTTGTTGCAACAAATGTTCAATAGCACAAATATCAGGGTAGGCTGTTGAAAAAGACTTTATGGAATGTTCATGAATTTCACCATCAATTAATTATTGATACTCTAAAGAATATAGTTGATCATAGTGGTTCCTTAGATTGAACCCCCAAGGTATGTTGAATTCTCAAATGTAAATGTATTTCCTTTTATCAAATTTTATATATTTCTTAGGTTTTACATATAAATATAAATTTAATAAGATACTAACATCTTTTTTGTAGGTTAGTGGTGCTAAATTAGCTTCCACCTTGATGTGGTTGACATCGTTAGTAGAGAATTCCATATTCTTGAAGCTAACATAAGTTTTTGGTTCTTGTAGGTCTTATTACTTATTGATAACATTTGTTATCAATGTTGCTTTAGGTTATAATGTGTGATTTGTCTCCTAACTGATCATGCTCAGAGGCCAAGAATTTGGTTCTAGATGTTAATTTACACCTTCAACATGGTGAATATGCAATTTTTTATCCTTGAGGCCTTGAAGGTAGAGATCTCCAACTTGGATATCATGTTGACAACATCTATTATTGATGTTTCTTAAGGTTAGAATAGGTGCTTGATCTCTTAATCGAGCATGATTAGAGGCCAATAATATGATCCTAGATGTTAATCTCCACCCTTGACATTGTGGCAATGATAGTTTTTATCCATGAGGCCCCAGAGGTAGAGATCTCCAACTTGGATCACATGTTGACAATATTTGTTGTCAATGCTGCTTGAAGCTAGAATGAGTGCTTCCTCTCCTAATAGAGCATGCCTAGAGGCCAAGAATGTGGTGTTATATGTTAATTAATATCACTGACATGGTGGTGATGCTAGTTTTTATTCAGGAGGCCCCAGAGTTAGAGATATCTAACTAGGCTCGCATGTTGACAACATTTGAGGTCAATGTTGCTCAAGGCCAAAATTACTGTAAAATTATGTCTCTCCATGGATTCCAAGCCCATGATGGTGGGAATACATGTAATTTTAACATGTCAAGGTATTGGAAGTAATAAAATTATAATAATAGGTCTAAGAAGTAAAAATGTCGATTGGAGGCAAACACCATTTCTCTTATGTACATAAAATTTGTATTGTAGGACTAATCATATAATCTTTTGCCATGAATTTGTAGATTTTTTTCAATTCATGGGATTTTAGGTGCATGTATAGGACTTATACATGCACATGATAATTATTTTGATTCATGGATATGACTTATAGTTTATGTTTTAGGCCTATCCAAATTTTGTCTTTAAAAAAACAATTTTACCTTATAGGGAAATGTTGTCTTGAGCCTACAATGGGTGCTTCATCTCCTAACAGGGCATCCTTGAAGGCCAATAATTAATTCTTAGATTTTAATTGCCACCTTGACATGGTTGTGATGATATTTTTTATCCATAAGGTCCCAGAGGTAGAGACATCAAACTTGGCCTGCATGTTGACAATATTTGTTGCCAATGTTACTTTAGGTTGGAACGGGTGCTTTGTCTCCTAACCAGGTGTAATCGGAGGCCAAGACTATGGTCTTAGACATTAATCACCACCCTCAACATGGTGGCAATGATATTTTTTATCCATGAGGCCCTAAAAGTAGAGATTTTCAAATTGGCTTGCATGTTGATAAAATTTGTTGTTAATGTTGATTGAGGCCATAATGGGTGCTCTATCTCCTAACTGGGCATGATTGGAGACACAAAATGTAGTCTTAGATATTAATTATTGACCAAATTTGACTTTTAGGTTGAATTGGGTCATACTTAGGTAAAAAATTGAATTTTAGGTGTTTTATGGGTCTAATATATATGTCATAAGGTGTTTTATAGGTTAATTAATGTCACTTAATGTTGTACTAGCCTTGATCATTAGTTATTTTAGTATATTTAGTCATTTTGAGTCATTTTAAGGTCAAAAAAGGGGCATTTAATGACTTGTATAGATTTTTTGGAAAGTGTGAAGGCTCAAAAATATGATGATGTCACATCCCATGTGTCTTAATAGGTCTTAAGTAACCGAAACCAATTGAAAAGTGTCATGTTACTCAAAAAATGGGTAGTTTCCTTGAGGAAAAGAAGAAGTTTGGCACTTGTATGACTCCTTGAGAAGTGTGTCATGTGGGAAAGGATCATGGTATGTATCCTTAGCTTCCCCAAGTTTAGTTCCATTTTTTTTCTCTATAAGTTCCATTTTTGGCCCAAAATTATTCTGCACCTTTTTCAGTCTTCTTGGCAAGCAGAACTAACCTTCAGGTCTATCCTTAGTTTGGATAACTCAAGATGTTTCAGCTAAAAATCCTTGGGGAGGTTAAATTAAACTAAAATAAATTATTTTATATATAAATAGTTTGAATAATGGTGTTCTTTGCTTCATAAACCATCTTCATGAAGTTGACTATACTTTTTTGCTAGCTGTTTTAGGCACCTTATAGGTTTTGCCTTGGTTTGAGTAAATTCCATACAAACAAGTAGCTGAGTATAAATATAGATGACTTTTAACTCATCCTAAAAATTTTCCCTTGATTTTTTTCACGTTTCAAGTTGATTTGATGAGCTAATCACTTTAGGACTGAAAATTGGTCTCATATGGGATGACAGACAGGTTTCCACCATTCTCTAGTTTTTCATGCTTTGTTAATGGATCCAAGGGATTGTGATGGTTTAATTTTAATTATTCCAATGTTATCTTGATCACTTACCTCCATGTTATATCCCACTACTCATGCTTGGAACAAACTTGTAGTCCACTGTTATACTCAGTCAACTTCTTGCTCACTCCTACTTGCAATTATGGTGAAGTACATGCATAGGTCCTATAAAACATGATCGCAAGGGTGTATTGAAGGTTTTTAACTCTTTTTTTATCCTTTAACATCATGAATTGGTGATTAAATCCTTAATTTGATGTAATAAAGAGGACTGTTGCAGTCATATGCAACATTTTTAGTTGAGCAACCATGAACATGCTCACCTACAGGTGTTTCAAAATAAAAAACATGTTCAAAACAATTGTTGGAAATTATAAAGGTCATTGAAAATTAAAATATGTCATTTTTAATCCTTGAGATAGGAATATAACTCAATTAGCGACCAATTACAATGTTATTTTCCAAATTCAAATTTATTGCTTGTGTGGAAAATGCCTACCTATAGGTGGCTTTATAAGAGAGTCTAAGGTGACATATAAGAGAGGTTGTACATGATTTGAATCCCTATTTGAAACCTTGAGGTGATGTAGAGATAATTTTATCCCATTTTGAGAAGATATATTGATAAAGTTGGGTAAGAAATCAGGATTCTAAGGTGACTATGTTTTCAGGCCCACTTTCCCAAAATTAGCAAAATAGAGGTTCAAGCCATTCTGTGAACATATTATTAAGGTGTTGTAAATAGTTTTGAAACATATAAATGCCCTTATCTTGTTGCCTTGCCATAGGAACACATATTTCAAAAATAATTGGGTGGTTTGGCCTTGTGGGTTTCTTACTAGCAAGGCCTAAAGATGCTCTTTAAACCACTATTCTCAAGCAGTGATTACCTATAGGCTTGAGCTATAAAGAGACCTTTCTTCATCAAGGTTTTAAAATGGACTTTGTCTCCATGATTATATGGTTTATAATAGATGAAAGGGCCATTTTTGACTTAAGATATAATCAAATAAGCTCATAATCTATGTTTAGACCCTCATATGCACTTCTAGTCCATACAAATGGCTCAAATGTCCACCTATAGCAAAAAGGTCAGACAATGAGCTAACTTGATGTATAAGTGATGTTTTAGGACATTAAAGTAGAATGAATGAATGTAAATATGATGTTTCACCCCAAGAGATTCAGATAAGGCCTTAAATACCATACAAGATCATTTAATGTAAATATACACCTACAATAGTTTAAAGGCAGAGTTCATAGTCAAAAGATAGTGGTGACATAGTTTAGGAGCATAAAATACATATAAAGATATTAAAAGAAGTTATAATGATAAAAAAATATTTTTAACACATTTTTTAGGGACATTATGTCATATATAAGATTTTGGGTATGTGAAACAAGTGTACTATGGTTTTCTAAACCAATTTGCACCTACATTAACTAGGTGATTGTGTTGGCAGTGAGCAATGAAGGTGAAGGTTCTTAAATGTTTGTGTGGTTAAAACATCAAGAGATGATAAAAATAATTATTAAATGAATATGAATAATTTAATAAGGTAATTTTAAAATTTTCTCAAGTCCAATTGGGCATACACACCTACAGGTAGCAAAATATGCAAGCAAGCTCAACTCTTTCAGACCTAGTTAGGTAAGAACATAGTCCAAGGTGTAGACATGGTTGGGAGGTTTATAATAATAATGAGAAACTATATGATGATAGTGACTAAAATTTTGATATTATAATTACTTATAAACAAAGGAATGAGATGTTCAAATGTTGCATCACATAATACATTTCCTTGAATAAAACACATAGTTAAAGATCCCCTCAGTCTAAGCTAGTCAAGACAAAGCATGGAAAATGTAAAGTTTGGAAGAGGCCCAATGTTTACATGATAAAAATTGATCCCAAGGAAATTATTATTGTTCCATGACACTCTCATAATGGATATTAGGTTGTGGAAAGACCTTTTTTTGCTTCACACAATCCATTCCTTAGACATTGCACATAGTCCTTTCTCTAATAAGACTGCTTTGGAACTTGAAGCCTTTTGGAGGTCAAATGACTTATTAAATAGTTTAATTTTGGTATAAATAACCTTTAAAACCTATATAATCCTATAAAATATATATATTGTCTAATAAAATAGGGTAAGTACCCCTTGTTTTGTTTGAGAAAGGGGGTACTTCCCCTTGAGCATAAATTAGCAATTTTTAGAAGATAAGGAGTAAGATGGTGGACCAAAAAGAAAACTTTAAACAATGTGGGAGAGGTTGTAAATAATCCATAAAAACATGAAAAATCCTTTCAATGAGGGGATAAACCAAATATAATTATCAAAACTTGTAAAGTTGCAGGTAGGCCTATAAGTCAGTTTCAAGCATAAAGACCAAGTGTGAGATCATTTTCATTTTTAGCACTAATTGAGATTTTAAATTGATTTTTATATGTATTTGGGATGATATTATAGGTTTTTTATCTAATTTTAGGTAATTAAAACCATCAAAAGTCATTTTGAGACCTAAGGCATAGTCAATCTTATTAGACAATGGTCAAGCCTAAGGCCAAATGAGGGGTCACTCATAATTATAGCATGAGATGAACATTACTATGAATTGGAGAAAGTATAAGGGGTAAATATAGATGTTTTAAAAATATTTAGATGAAAATGAAACCCTGTAGAAGCCATTTTTGGCTCAGAAACCAACTCAAACTATGTAAGATGAGAAAAAGGGCTCGATAGGATAGGTTTGAACACTCATATCTCACTTTATGATTTTTATGGGAGCCATAGGAGTTTATGGAATTTATAAAATGTCTTTAAAAAACAATTTGTGGAATTTTTATACAAATCCAACATGAAACCTACATGAACAAAGCTTAAGAGGTTAGAAAGGCCTAAAACCCTTGCTAAATCCTTGCAAAGACTAGTTTGAGAAAATGCAAGAGATAATGCACCAAAATGGATCAAAATGGAATTAATGACGACTGGATGTAAAATATGACTAAGTAAGGATCCCTAAAATCAAAATTAGTTGTAAATAATTTGTATGAACATGGTATAAATAGGATATTTTAATCATTTTTTGTGTTTAAAAGGTTATATAAGGAGTTTGAGGATGAAAAAAAATATAGGAGGAATATTAAGAATTTTAATAAATACTTGTGTCAATATAATTATTTTAAAAAAAAATCTAAGTTTGAAAATAATATCTCTCATCTTAGCTAGTCAAAACTAGCCTAGTGGACAAGCTAGTGAGATGGGTGGAAAGTTTCATGTGAGCTGATTTTAAAGCATGCATGATGAATATAAGGGCATGGAGGGTATTTATATGTGTAATAAACTCACTAAAATATATTTTAATGGAAAAATTAAGCCAAATTTGAGGCCAAGAGTGCAAGATTCATGAATGAGGAGTCTTTTGGAATGTAGATGATGATAACTCCTTCCTAGACGATTCCAAAGGAATAGGCCTACAACTAATACATGGAGAGGAATTATTAATACCATTAACCTTATTTTAAATAATCAAACCTATCCATAATTATTTATTATATGTTCAAATAGGTCCAAATTATGGAGGTAGTTTTTTTGAGCTAAGACAAGGAGTTTTTATGCCACTTTTCATGAAGTTTATGCCTTGAATTGACACTTGTGATTCCTTAATATTGCATGTTTCATCCAAATAACTATCTAATATACAATTAATTTATCTTACTAGCTTGACAAGTTTTCTTGTGAAAACTTGGAATTCTCTCTTCTCTCTCTTCTCTCTCTCTCCTCTCTCTCTCTACTCTCCTCTCTCTCTCTCTCCTCTCTCTCCTCTCTCTCTCTCTCTCTCTCTCTCCTCTCTCTCTCTCTCTCTCTCTCTCTCTCTCTCTCTCTCTCTCTCAGGTTCTATAAGAACTAGCCATTTTAGATTTTATAACTCATGATCCACCTGAGTATGGTGAATAAATAATAATTTTCAATACCATTTAACCAATAATAATACTGATTTTTACCTCTTCAATACTTTTCATAAGGTGTGTTTTACTTGGATGCATGAATCCTTGGTTAGTGAAGACTATGGATTCCTTAGCATGTTGTCTCATTCTTTCACCCTATTTGCAATAAAAAAATGTTATTCTTGTAAGGCGATATAAAGTGTTCCAATAAATGTAAAGGATTGAGTGTTTTTTTATTTCCATTAGTTCTATTCAAGGCCTCTTGTTTAGTCCTCCTAGCTTTGTCATTCATTTATAACCTCATAAATTAACATTGATATGAGAAGATGCAGATTTGAAGGAGTGTATGTTTGGTTAGTCTCTGGTCTCAAGTGTAACATGCATATGGTTGGAATTAATCACTATATTTGGTGTATCACCTCCCTTATGTTAGTTTTCTTTTAGTTATCTCTTTCCCTTTTTACCCCTCAAAGTTAAGTGTAGTTATGATCCAAAGTGGTACATCAAGGGAGCTAGCCCTATCTAGAGATTCACCTCATCCTTAGGCTCTCCCCATAAGCCTAGAGGTGTTTCCATTGTGCAAATTTTATGAGGAGAGATTTTCAATCTCCTCAAAGGGTTTAAATCCAAGTGATAACAATTTTTGGCATGCTCAGTGGGACCCTTGGTCTAAAGAGTTGAGAGATTTTTGGTGTTGTTTCTCAATAATCAGCCTTTAGAGGCATCTGTCAAAGCATCAATGATGAATATGAAGATATACCAGATATTAAAATATCCCAAGTTTACTTTTGAATATTTTTGGTAACATTTTTATTTATGTTCTTTCTTTTAATGAGGTTTCAAGGCTAATTTTGGTGTTGAGATTTGTCTTACACAAGTTGGTGAGACATTTAAAGCTTGTGCCATTCCCTATTAACAAGAGTAAGTTCTTAACCAACCTTGGTGTGATTCTTACCAGTCTTGTAATGACCATTTTCAACCCCATCATGATCCTTATCAGTACTATAGCTAGCCTTGTCATGAGTTGTATTAGTCTTATATCCAACCTTCTAAATATTTTGCTTCTTCTAGTCAACATAGACACTTCTCAATTCCATCCATTTCCACCTTCAAGCAAACACTTTTGGTTTATGAGAGATACATGTTAGAGCTTGATACTCTAAGGGGATATGGTCAATAAATTCCTATTCATCTTATTCATAAGGTGAGAGATGTATTAGAGTTGGTCAAAAGAGAGTGGGTACCTATTGAGAGAGCCAATTGGCAAAGGCTCACAAGTGAATTCTTGATGTGAGTGGCCTAGTTTATTCCTTAGAGGATAGGCTAGGAGTTCATGAAAGGCAACCTCAATAAAATTATTAGCCTTCATATCCACTTGCCCAAGTTCCCTATCAGCCATATTTGATCCCTACTCATGAGCCAATATTTAGATGCAATAGTCCATGTTAGAAGCAAAATGATTGGAATCTAAAACTTAATTTCCCTCTCACATTTCATCCCCACCACCTCAAAAGGAGACTTATAATCCTAACATCCTAATATATAATAAGATAGTGGAGTCATGGGGAAATAAAGAGGAGAAAATTATTGATAAAGAGTGTGAAGTTGAGAAGGAAATTGATCCTATACAAACCCCTCCCACCCTTCCTCAAGAAAAGACTTCTAATATTAACATCCTAAGCTAGAGTAAGATAATGGAATCATGGGGAAATAAAGAGGATAGAAATTTGGTTAATAAGGAGTGTGAAGCTATGAATGAAGTGGATCCTTTGCAAGTCCCTCCCACCTTTCCTCAAGAAATTTATTATGTTACATGTTAGCCCTCATGTATTCCTTATGCTCATGATAATTCCTATGAACTTCAAGAAAGACTTTTCCAAGATAACCTAGCCAAGCAAATTGAAGAATTAGATTCAAAGATGATATTTTTAAGTCAGGGTGTGATGGAAGGTTTATACCTAAAATAAGATACTTTTCCTAAACACATCCCATCCACCCTTCCTAAAGAGAGTCCTCAAGCTAAATCAGATGTGAATGAAGTGTTTGTTAAGTGGAAGGAAGAAAATCAAGTGGTTTTAGCTCAAGGTTTTACCTCCCCTTCCTCAAGAGCTTCTAAAAGAATCCCCTACATTTCACTCCTAATCTAATTTTGATTTCTACGTGCCACCTCCACCAACTAGTTGATCATCTATTCACCCCACCACCCTTTTCCTTTATGGAATTTTGGTATGGCAACCTAAACAGGAGTAGTTTCTTGGAAAAAAATTAGAAATCTTGCTTGAATAAAGCCTAGTTCCTTGTCAGCCTCATTGGACTAAGTCACATGACTTCAAAATTACTAATATTAGAGTCATAAAGAAGGAGATGGAAGATATTGAAACCCTTGAGAACCAAATTCCTATTTTAGAGGGTAAGATACAACTTGAGATCCCTCAAGATTCCCTAAATGATGAAAAAGAGGTGGTCTCTTATATTGAAATTTTTGATTGGGTTGATGAGGAAAAATGTTCTCCTTTTGCCAAAGAGGAAGAAATGATCATTGATTCTTCCACCACTATGTAAGATATCATGTTTAGTAAAGGACAATTTCTTAATTAGTCTTGGGATGATATGATTGTAGTCATTGGAGTAGGCTATACTCCTTGTCAAAGAGGTTATGATCTGGTCAAATATGGAGAAGGCAACTTTAGAACTCAAGTAGGAATGCAAAGGAAAAGAAACTTTTAAAGAAGCATATACATTTCATGATGACATGTTTGAAGTCATCAAGATGGTCTATAATCCTCTCAACTAGTTGGGAGAAACACATCAGCTCTTGAAGGATGGAACTAGCTCCTGTTGACCTCAGTCTTCCAAAGAACATGAAACTACTACTCTTGGATCCATACCTACTAAAGAGATAAAACATTATCATGAGATGGATAGTAAGAAGAAGTATGAGGTATGTGAACAATTTCAAGAGGAATATATTTACACTAAATACCTATTTAAGGATGATTTACTTAAGGGAAGATCAAGTGAAGTTCCAATGAATAGGTATGATCTACAAATCATCTAATCAAAGGAGAAACATGCTTGCAACCATGGCTCATATCATGAAGAAGAAGAAGATTCAAGAAACTTTCCTTTTGATCCTGGAAAGGAGGTATGCTTAGTTTCTAGTTGTGCATAATAGTTTGTTTTTTGATTTGCCTAAGTGCCTTGAGCACATGTGTTCATGTGTGTCTTATTATTTTGTTGATTTATTTTGTGTGTGCTCTTTTCTTTGTGTGGTTGAGATAATTAGTGGACTTGTCTGGATGGTCAATGGTCAAATTTTTCCTTATTTGTTTCAAACTTCAAATGGCTCCCTAAGCCCTATGGATTGATAAGGATACTGGTATAGTTGGCATAGAAGGCATGTTACCCCTATGAATCACCAATTTGTTGAATGAATTTGACTTTTAGTTATTTTATGGGTTTAATATAGATGTCACAAGGTGTTTTATTGGTTAATGTCACTTAATGTTGTACCAACTTGTCCCTTTAATCATTTTGAGTCATTTTGAGGTCAAAAAGGTGCATTTAATGACTTGTATAGATTTATTGGGAAGTGTGAAGGTTAAAAAATATTATGTCACGTCTGATGTGTCTTAATAGGTCTTAAGTAACTAAAACCAATTGAAAAGTGGTAGGTTCCTCTGAAAAAGGGTAGTTTCCTTAAGAAAAAGAAGTTTAGCACTTGTATGGTTCTTTGGGAAGTGTGAAATATGGGAAAGGATCATGGTATGTCTCTTAAGCTTCCCTAAGCTTAGTTACACATTTTTTTTTCTCTAGAAGTGCCATTTTAGGCCCAAAACCATTCTCCTCCTTTTTTAGTCTTCTTGGCAAGTAGAATTGACCTTCAAGTTTGTGCTTAGTATGCAAATCTCAAGAGGTCTCAGATAAAAATCCTTGGGGAGGTTAAATTAAACTAAGATACTTTAATTTCAATATAAATATTTTTAATAATTGTGTCTTTTGCTTCATGAACCATCTTCATGAAGTTGATTTTACTTTTTTGCTAGCTATTTCAGGCACCTTATAGGTTTTTCATTGGTTTGAATAATTTCGTATGTCATAATTGATAATTTTAAATCCAGATGATGTTGACCTCCTCCTCAGATGTTTCTCATTATTTTTTTCATGTTTCAAGTTGATTTTATGATCTAATCACTTCAAGTTTACAAACTGGTCTCATATGGGATGACCGATAGGTTTCCACCATTTTTTGGTTTTTCATGCTTTGTTAATGGCTCCAAGGGATTGTGATGGTTTATTTTTCATTATAAAATTTTCTATTGATAACTTACCTCCATGTTGGATCCCACTACATAATGCTTGGAACAAACTTGTAGTCCACTATTATACTCAATCAACTTCTTACTCACTCTTACTTACAGTTATGGTGAAGTACATGCATGGGTCCTATAAAACATGATCACAAGGGTGTATTAAAGGTTTTGAATTCTTGGTGTATCATTTAAAATCATGAAGTGGTGATTAAATCCTTAATTTTATGTAATAAAAAGGATTGTTGCATATCCAAATCTTCAATTAGGCAACCATGAACATGCTCACCTATAGGTATTTGAAAAGAAAATGCATGTTGGAAACAATTTTTGGAAGTGATAAAGGTCCTTGAAAATGAAAATAATTAATTTTTAATCCTTGAGATAGGAATATAACTCAATTGGACACCAATTACAATGTTATTTCCCAAATTCATATTTACTACTTGTGTGGAAAATGCCTACTTATAGGTGGCTTTATTAGAGAGTCTAAGGAGCCATATAAGAGAGGTTGTACATGAGCTAAATCCCCCCTTGAAACCTTGAGATGATTTAGAGAGAATTTCAGCCCATTTTTAGAAGATAGACTTGAAAATTTGGGTAAGATATCATGATTCTAAGGTGATTGTGTTTTTAGGCCCACTTTCCCAAAAATAGCAAAACAGAGGTTTAGGCCATTCTATAAACATCTTATTAAGGTGTTGTTCATAATTTTGAAAGTTATAAATTCCCTTGACTTGTTACATTATCATAGGATCACATATTTCAAAAATAATGGGGTGGTTTTTCATTTTGAGTTTCTTCCTAAGAAGGCTTGAAGATGCTCTTTGAACCACTATTCTCAAGCAATGATTACTTACAAACTTGAGCCATAAAGAGACCTTTCTTCATCAAGGTTGTAAAGTGGACTTTATGCCCATGATTAGATGGTTTATAATAGTTGAAAGGTCCATTTTTGATTTAATATATTATCAAAAAATCTTCTAATTTATGTTGAGACCCTCATATGCACTTCTAGTCCATACAAATGGCCTAAATGTCCACCTATAACAACAGGGGTAGACAATGAGCTAACTTGATGCTTAAGTGATGTTTTAGGACATTAAATTAGAATGAATGAATATAGATATGTTGTGTTACCCAAATGGATTTATATAAGGACTTAAATACCATAACCAGGCTCATTTAAGCCAAATATACACCTATAATAGTCTAAAGGTAGAGTTCATAGTCAAAAGGTAGGGATGACTTAGTTTAGGAGTACAAAATACATATAAAAACATTAGGAGAAGTTATAAAGATAAAAAATTATTTTAACACATTCATAATGTCCATGATGAAATATATAATATTTTGGGTATGTGAAATAGGCCTACACAGGGTTTTCCAAACCAATTTGCAGCTATAAACAACTAGGTGACTATGTTGGCAGTGAACAACGAAGGTGAAGGTTACTAAATGTTTGTGTGGTTAAAACATCAAGATATGATTAAAATAATTATTAAATGAATATGAATAATTTAATAATGTAATTATAACATTGTCTCAAATATAACTTGGCATACACACCTACAGGTAGCAAAATATGCAAGCAAGCTCAACTCTCTCAGACCTAGTTGGGGAAGAACACAGTCTAAGGTGTAGACATGGTTGGGAAATTTATAAGCATAATGAGAAACTATATGATTATAGTGAATAAAATTTTACACTATAATTAATTTGAAACAAATGAATAAGAGTTTCAAATGTTGCATCACATAGTACATTTCCTTGAATCAAACACATAGTCAAAGATCCCCTCAGTCTAAGCTAGTCAAGACAAAGCATGGATAATACAAAGTTTGGAAGAGGAACAATGTTTACATGATTAAAATTTATATCAAGATAAGTATTATTAATTTATGACACTCTAATAATGGCTACTGAGTATGGAGAAATCCCTTTTGTTGTTTCACGCAGTCCATTCTTTGGACACTGCACACAGTCCTTCCTCCAATAATATTGCCTTGGAACTTGAAGCCTTTTGGAGGTAAAATTACCTATTCAAGAATTTAATTTTGGTAAAAATAAAATTTTAAACTTATTTAAGCCTCTAAAATATCTATATTATTTGATAAAATATAGGAAGTACCCCCTATCTTGTCTCAAACAAGGGGTACTTCTCCTTGAGCACAAATTGGTAGTTTTTAGAAGATAAGGAGTAAGATGGTGGACCAGAAGAAAAGAAACATTAAATAAGGTGGGATAGGTTGGAAATAATCCATACCAACATGAAAATAATTTCAAGGAGGGGATAAACCAAATATAATTCTTAAAACCTTCAAAGTTTTAGGTAGGCCTATATGGTAGTTTTAGGCATAAAGACCAAGTGTGAGATCATTTTCACTTTTAACCCTAAGTGAGATTTAAAATTTATTGTGATATGTCTATGGTATAATATCATAGGTGTTTGACCTATTTAAAGGTAAGGAAAACATTAAAAAGTCATTCTAAGCCTTAAGGTGTAGTCAAGCTTAAGGCCAAACGAGGGGTCACTCACAATTGTAGCATGAGATGAACATTAATATGAATTAAAGAATGTATAAGGGGTCACCATAAATGTGTTTAAACTATTTATATGTAAAATAAACCTTGAGGAAGCCATTTTTGGCTTAAAAACCAACTCAGACTGTGCAAGATGAGAAAAAGGGCTCGATAGGATAGGTTTGAACACTCATATCTCTCTTGATGTTTTGAATGGGAGATAGAGGAGTTTGGGGAAGTTATAAAGGGTTATTAACATCCACTTTATGGAATTTTTTTGTAAATCCAACATAAAACCTACATGAATAAAGCTTAAGAGGTCAAATAGGCCTAAAACCCTTTCTAACCCTTACAAATACTAGTTTGAGGAAATGAGAGAGATAATGCACCAAAATGGCATGAATGATAATTGGATCTCAAAGAGGACTCAGTTAGGATCCCTACCATCAAAATTAACTGTATGAAATATGTAAGGACATGGTAGAAATAGGGTATTTGTCGCCATTTTTTTTATTTTCTAGGTTCTATAAGGAATCTAAGGATGAAACCAACTTTGGGAGGAAGATTAAGACTTTTAATGACTCCTGATTTACATTTTATTCTTTAAAAAAAGATGTGCAAATAGGATCTCTCATCTCAACTAGTCAAAATTGGCCTAGTGGACAATCTAGTTAGAGTTGTCAAAAGCTTCATGTGAGCTGATTTTAAATAATAATTAATGCCTCTAAGGAAATGGAGGCTATTAAAATGTGTATTAATCTACCTCCCATATATTTTAATTTAAATTTGAAGCCAAATTTGAGGATAAGTGTGTAGGGTGCATGAAAGAGGAGTTTTTTTGGAATGCAGGTGATGATAACTCCTTCCCAAATGATTCCAGAGGACCAAGCCTAAAAAAAATTCATGGAGAGGAATGAATGAGACCATTAAAATTATTTTAAATCATTATACCTGTCCCTAATAATTTATGGGATGTTTAAATAGGTCCAAATTATGAAGGCAATTTTCTAAGCCAAGACAAGGAGTTTTATGCCACTTTTCATGAAGTTTATGCCTTGAATTGAAACTTGTGCTTATTGATCTTACATGTTTCATCCCACTTCATTATATCATGAATAATTAAATTATATTATCAAATTTAAAAGTGTCCTTGTGACCCTTGGACTTCTTTCTTTTTCTCTCTCTTAAGTTCTGTAAGAACTAGCCATTTTGGCCATTATAACTCATGTTCCACCTGAGTATGGAAAAACCCTGCTCATTTGCATACCATTTGATAAATAATAATACTTATTTTTACCTCTTAATTACTATTCATAAGTATCTTTTACTTTTATGATGAATCTTGGTTAGTGATGACTATGGACTCCTTAGCATGTTGTCTCATTCTTTCACCCTATTTACAGTTGGAAAGCTTCTTCTTGTAGGGCATATGAAGTGTTATAATAAATTCAAAGTATTAAGTGAGTTATTATTTTCATTAGTTCCATTAAATTCCTCTTTTATATTACTCTTATGTTTTCACATTCATCCATAACCTCATAATATAACATTGATATGAGAATATATAGATTGGATTGTATGTTTTATTGGTCTCTTGGTCTCAAGTGTAACATGCATATGGTTAGAAGTCATAAATATATTTGGTTTATCACCTCAATTAGGTTAGTTTTATTTTATTTATCTCTCTCCCTTTTCACCCCCAAAGTTAAGTGTAGTTGTGATCTAAAGTGGTACATTAAGGGAACTAGCCCTATTTAGAGATTTACCTCATCTTTAGGCTACCCACAAGCCTAGAGGTGTTTACATTGTGCCACTTGGATGAGGAGAGATTTGACATGTCATTAAAGGTTTAAAATATAAGTGAAAACATTAATATCCACCCTTGACATGGTGTTGATGATAGTTTTCGGCCATGAGGACCCATAGGTTGAGATCTCCAACTTAGCTCACATGTTGACTCCATTTATTGTCAATGTTTTACAAGGCTAGAATGGGTGCTCTATCTCCTAAATAGGCATGGTTAAGGGCCAATAATGCTATATTATATGTTAATTTCCACCACCCATATGGTGGTGATACTATTTTTTAGGTATGAGGCCCCATAGGTAGAGATCTCTAACTAAGATCACATGTTGACAACATTTGTTGTCAATGTTGTTCAAGACCAAAATTATTGTAAACTTACATATCCACATGGATTATAAGACCATGATGGTGGGAGTGAATTTAATTTACACATATCAAGGTGTTTTAAGTGATGTATTTATAATCATAGGTCCATGAAGTATAAATATCTATTAGAGGTAAATACCTTGTCTTTTAAGCACATATAAGTTGCATTGTAGGACTGATCACAGAATCTTCTTCCATTAATTCATTGATTATTTTCAATTCAAAAGATTATGGGTTTAATTAGATAACTTATAAATGTATAGGATAGTTATTTTTATTTGTAGATACAACTTAAGGTTTTAATTTTATGAATATCTAAAGTTTGCCTAAAAACAATAATTTTGCCTTCTAGGGAAATGTCATCTTGAGGCTAGAATGGGTCCTCCATCTCCCAACTAGGTGTACTCAAAGGATAAGAATGTGGTCTTAGACATTAATAGACACTCTTGATGTGGTGAAGATGCTAGTTTTCAGCCATGAGGACCTAGAGGTGGAGATCCCCAACTTGGCTCACATGTTGACAACATTTGTTGTCAATGTTACTTGAGGTCAAAATGGGTGCTTTGTATCCTAATTGGGTGTGATCAAATGCCAAGAATATGGTATTAGAAATTAAATTCCACCATTTATGTGGTGGGATGTTTTTTGTCAATCATAAGGCCCTGGAGGTAGAGATATCCAACTTGGCTTACATGTTGATAACATTTATTGTCAATGTTGATTGAGGTTAGAATGTAACTTGAGTCAGTGCTTATCAAACTATCAAACCATATTTTATTTTTTATCACACTTATCTTATCATCTAGCTCATCTTCATCTTGTATCGTGATCACACCATTATTCATGGGATCCTCAACTAAATTTATTTCTTCAATTGATGGCCATTAAGAAATTTTGTATATCCATAGTCATGTGCTATAGTATTTAATGGGTTATCATCTAATGGGCACTGTGTTGGTTATGATGTTATATCCATTTATTACCTTATTAAATTTGATACCTATAAACACACAATATTTAATAATAGAACTCACCATCACATCTATTCATAGGAGCTACATAAATATATGGTCTATACAAAGGGCATGAAATTGTGTAGATTAGTGGGAATAGGTACTTTTTAAGTGTTGAAGGTGGTTTAGAGGTTCTGATAGGTATATGAGAGGATATATGGGAAAAACACAATCCTAAAAAAGTATAAAACCCTAGTGTGATAAGTCTATAATGGAGTGTAGATGTTAAGTGAGATCAAGAAGGGTCTTGAGATCATGAGAAGAGTTGTAATAAATTGTGAGTAAGGTGTTGCATGGTTCATTAGACCAAGAAGAGAAGGTATATCAGTCATGGAAAAAAAGAAACCTAATTAGGCCTTATAGGGATAAGAGCCTAAGAGGAATATCGATCATGGAAAACAAGAAGCCTAATTAGGCCTTATAGGGATAAGAGCCTAAGAGGAATAAAGGTGAGAAACTTTAAGGGATAGATGTATAAGGTTGTGAGCATAGTTGAGTTAGATTGGAATGAGGTCTATACAAGGATATACAAGAGCAAGTGATCTATTGTAGGCCTAGTTAAGCCTAGTCCTTAAAGCCAACAAGGGGAAGTAAGTGGATCAAGTGGAAGAGTAGAGGTCTAAGATTTTGAGAACAATTGTTTGATATTAAAATAAGTATGATAAGCATGAGAGTGGGGTCAGGAGTGATTAAGAATGATGCAGGAGAATCAAAGAATGTAACTACACTCAAAACTTGGAGTGGTTAAAAATAGTAAGTGGTTGCATGTTTATCATTCTCTAAGGTTGGAAATGCATGTAAAAGAATTGTAAAAGGGTGAGCCAAGGAAAAGAGGAGTCTCAAGGAGACTATTAGAGAGTGAATGAAAGGGTAAGAAATTATCAAACATGGAGAAAACTCTGCCCTTTTACAAAAAAATTGTACATGCTTATAGATGAGAATGATATGTATGAATAAAATGAATGCCTTGGGAGAGTATTTATATGTAGTGAATCTTATTATGCTTATCTCTTTTGATTGTAGAGTAAATCATAGTTACTAATTCTCAAGTAAAGAAGCTTCTATATTGTCTGAACCAAATTTGTAGAACTCAGTCATAACATAGTTAAAAAGTAAGAAAATAAGAAAGTCTTGGAATACATTCAAGTGTTTGATAAAATGTTAGAATATTATTTTTGATTCATCACTAAGGAAGGTTTATTGTGAACATAGTATGGTTGAATTTCATCCTACATCATCTAGACATACCATGTTTCATGATCATAATTAGTCTACAAGAACTTCGTTTGATCAGTTAAGTAAGGGAGGAAATCAAGACTTCTTTAGAGATTTAGTCTAGATTAGAGGTCTTGAGAGGATGTTATAAGCCTTAAATATATGATAGTGACTTGTAAGAAAGATAAGAAGTTCTTTTGGAAAATCAAGATTATTTGGATATGGATATGGAAATGAGTTAGAATGTGAAGATAACTAGTCATATGAAGCTCAATTGGGGATCAAGAACCGTGAGAAATTATTTTTGGATTTCAAGCCACTATACCTAAATTAAAGAAAGTTAAGTTTAAGCAAGGAAGGAGAGTGTAGATTTCATATTTATGCATAGGGAAGATGGCATGGATCCTAGAAGGAAAGAGTATAGAAAATGGTGAAGGATGAGAAGGTTATTAAGCCTAATGATGCCAAGAGAGAGGAATGGTTTTAAGGAAGCTAAGATCCTATATAACAAGATGATGATCAAAAATTAAATTTAGTTATCATAGTGATATGTGAGATAAAAAGGTTGAATGCCTAGGCTTTACATCAAATAATTCATTAGGGGAAAGAATAAGCTTTGAGAATGTGAATTAGGCCTACTAGGCCTTGTAACCCTATTTGGGAAAAAGTGGAAGATAGGTACAAGGAAGAGTTGGGGCCTTTAAGAAGGTTGGTTGGCATGTTTGAAGAAAGGGTAGGAGGTTGAAAGCTATTGGATATGACTCTAAGTGCATAGAGAAGTTAAATGACAATAGGTCTAGAGAAACCTAGAAGGTGCATTGAGAGAGTGAGACAAGTTTTATTACAAGAGGAGAGTGGAGAATCTAGAGTGAGTTGAACCTTGAGAGGTGATTGGGGTGAATATCAGAACCCTAAGGAAGCATAATAGATTGTTAGTGTTGACAAGAAGAGAGTCTAGTGAGGAAATATATGAACCTAGTGGAAAAGAGAAAGGACAAAGCATTGAGCCATGTGAGTTTGGGATCAACATTGCAATCATAAGTACCAGAGGTAGATGTTTTGCAGAGGTTTGAAGATGATTGGATTTTACTTACATCACAACCTACTGGTCTTGTAAGACCAATCCAAGAGAATAGATTATGAAATAAGGGAAACATAGGTTACATAATTTTGATGTCGGGGTAGTAGAGCTATTGTGGATGCCTAATTTCAAAAAGGTATGCCTCCATTTTAATTATGCTTGAGGTATATGATAACAACATATGAGTGCAAGTTGTAGAGGCCTTCCAAATCTGGTACCAAGAGATAATATGGTGTGTAATATTGTTATTGATGAGGATAAACAAAGTATTATGTATTAATAAATTTGGGGAATTTATTAATCAACATTAGTGAAAAATGAATTATAGGTGTTAATTATGTATGATGTATTAAAATTTACAACCATTCAATAATGATGGCCTAATTTGTAGATCATACAAAAATAATATTATTGTCATTAGTAGTAGTTAGTTTCAATTAATTTGGACCATTTTGTGTCAAAATGGGTAAAATGTCAAGGTTGTGCTAGTAATTTGACCTGTCAAGGCCAAATTATTACTCCTGTCATTCAAAACTTTCAAGAAACCATTCAATAGCCCTTTAAGGTTGGTCAAACTAGGGAATTATCACCTAAAAAAACTAATTTTGGTAAAAAACATCAATAATGGATTGTGAATGGGTCATTTTATTTTCAAAAGAACATTTTCAAGTTCAAATATATAGATAATCCATGCATAGAGGTCAATTTTGAAAGAAAATTGAAGTTTTTGGGAGCTATAGGTGGTTTCAAGCCCTTAAATTTTATACTAAATGTCATCATGACTTGAGGAATCTTATTAAAAAAATTCATGGCCATTGAATGAGTGGAGATACTCATTTTTTTGTAATAGTCCTCATCATGTTTGTTGGAGATCACCATTGGAGCAGGCATCATTATGGAGTGCCACTGAGGTTTCTAAGTCTAGGTAAAAGTTTAAAAAGAATGGGATGATGTTTTTTACATCATAATCATACCTTTAAAGATTTTTAAAACTCCAAATTTTAAGCAAACCATACTCATATAGGCTTTTACAAGCAAATAGGCATATAGGCCAAAAATGCATTTTTTGAATTTTGAAGCAAAATTTGCTTTCAAGTGTTTTGATATCATGGTATAGACCCCATGATGATTTTTAGGGATTAGGAATTATGTGAATATTTATTTTCATTTTGGTGAATTTTTCACTTATTACAGTTCTAGACACCCTTCCTAGCCTCATGTTCAAATGCTCGTATCTTTCACCACATATGGAGTTTGGCCAAAAAAAATAGTATGTTTTGAAAATACCTATATAATTATAATTAATTAACAATTGAGACCAGTTTAGGGGCTGTGATTTATAAATAATCATTAAGAGTGTAGGCAACCTAGAATGCAGTCAAAACCCCACAAGCAGATTTCTCCATATGGTAACTTTTCATATCTTTGGCGTGGGAACCCAATATTCTTAGGGATGCTAGGGGGATTAGTGTGTTACATATAAATATCAATATTTTCAGTTTTTTAGGTCTATACTTCATGAACCATCATTTTGAAGATTCAACTTCAAAACCTTCCTAAACCCTCAAAAAACTAGTTTTGGAAAAAGTTGATTTTATTGCCATAAAATCATCATGGATCAATGTTAAACATTTTAAAATATCAAATAAACATAGGTAGGAATATATAAATGTTAATTTTATGCATGGAGATATACAGATGAGGGTAAAAATCAAGTTTTTCATGAAAGAAGCATGCAAAATGAAGTACAAGATAATTCAATGAAATATAATAAATGGAGATCAAATAGTAATAATTTTTATTCATCATAAAATATTAATTTTTTTATAAATAATCTTGTAAGTGTCTCAACTAGCTTGATCAAAATGGCTAGTCTATAAGAAAATAGAGCAAAATAGGCCTAGTCAACCCTATTGACTAAATGGAGAGTGTTTTCTCATAAAAATCAAATATATTGTGATAAGTAAAGTTTTCCCATGTATTTTAATTTTTTTTCAAGTTTTATGGAATCTTGTCTCAGGTTTAATGGAGTTCAAATACACAGATTGGCTTTTAGGCCTATTTGTTCTAATAGGCCTAGTTGGTCAAATGGTCAAATTTAAGAATGACATTGAAACTATATCAAATGAATTAATGTTAAATTTAACACATGAATTATATTTTGTTTAATTTAATATATCATTCTCAATTCAATCCATAAGGTCCAATTCATGCAAGTTGAGTTCAAGTGGAAGTTGACCAGTCTTTGAGTCCACATCTCTTCAGTTAACTAATTTGACTAGTTTCATGCATCTCCCATGCTTTTCATGAAAGATAAGGACATTAAAGAACTTAAAATCACTTTTAATATGGATTTATGTTCCAATTTATGGCATGATTTTCATGCAAGTAAGGTTGACAAGTCAACATGGGCCCACCACTTCTCAATTCTATGCCAAAAATGAAGAACATGCATTTTTTGAAGACTTGGAAGATTTAAAGCATTTAATTAATATTGTAAAATGATTTTAGTCTTAATTTAACTCAAATAAGACTAATAATTCTCAATTCAATGCCAATTTGGCTTTAGGTATGTTCTTAGACTTATATATTGGATTTTTCAAGCCCTTTTCTATTAATTCCTGAAGTAGAGAAGAAATTATAATTGAAACCATTTTTATCAAATAAAGAAGATTTTTTGCATATATTTTTTGGATCAAAATAGAGTGTAATTTGAATATTTAACATCATACAAGTTTCATCTACTTTCCCTTTTTCTAGGTCTTTTCCACACCTGTTATGAAAATCTCATCCTCTATAGGTCGTTTGAAGAGCTAGGATTTGAATTTGCTTTGCAAACTTCTTTCAGGCATTCTTTCGAAACACTGATGTTTAGGATTGAAAGCAACATTTTATTTTAGATTCATATGTGTATCTTACTCATTTTTAGAAATATTTTAGAGAATATAAATCATTTGGGTGCATCACCCAATTAGATAGAATTTTCCATTTTAGTTTCCTTCTCCCTTTTCATTCCAAAAATCAAAGTAGATTAGTTTTAGAGATAAATATTAAGGGAACTATCCCTCTCTAAATGTTCTTCTCAATTCAAAATCATCCACAGTCTGAGAAGATCTAATTGTATTAGCTGGAGAGAAGATGCGCTTAGCACATCTTCAAACAGGGTGCACTCTAGAGTGATAATATGTTGTATGTACTATGAGCTTATTTTATATTCTTACCATGTGAGACGACAAAAGGAGAAAGTTGACCTTGTAAATCAATTTAATTATCAACAACCATTTTAGGTTTACTCATGGGCCATCTCTTGATGTATTGATATAGTTTTTCAAAGGATTTAGGTTAATTCCCAATGATATAACTATCAATTGAAGCCTTAAACATCTTATTTTACTTTTGTAGATTTCCCTAAATATCATTCCCAATTAAGATTGCATATCATATGTATATAATGTCATGTGCACTGAACTTCTCTTAACAATCACATAGTGTATCCTCTTGTAAGATTCTAGGAGTCTACATTTGGTTTGGATATGAAGAGGAAGATTCCATACTAATTTATGGAATCTTCAAGTCTTGAATACATGTAAATAAGGAAAGAGTTGGAAACTATCATCCAACCTACATGGAAACTAAAATCCATTAGAAATTGATAACTCTTTTGATGTATCTACTTCATGGAAAATGTCTAGAAATAATCTAAGTTAATTGAATTATTTGCCTTATATATTTAATTCAAATTCTTGGGCTAAGTTTCATTTAGTCTCACAATTTTCAAAATAAAAGACATAGAGATGACAACCTCCATGATATTTTGATTTCCAAGGTCTATATTTTTCATTTTTTCTTTGATTTTTTTTAAATTTTAACTAAGTCAAAATTAAAGTATGTATGGTGGGCTCAGTAACAATATTTTCATATTGTTAGACTACAACCCTTATTGATAGAATGATGTATTAGGTGTATCTATAAGGGCTGAAATGAAACCATTAGAACAAAGTCTCCATAAAATCTAACACATGAACAGAGAAGGGAATCCACGTTCAAAAAAAACCATTCCATCAAAGAATTTCTTCATCTTTATGAGCACTACAGACATGTTGATCTTAATTGCATTGATTTTAAACTTTGAGTAGTTCATCTTGAAGATTGTCATTACTTTTGCCTAAAAGTATCCATGTATACTACTTATATACATTCAATAAGTAAAATTCAAATCAATGATTCTCCATCAATAAGGATACCTATTCTTATGTCTATGCATCCATGAGTAGTGTTATAACAAAAATTTAAGTCCCTTATTGTAATTCATGTTTATAACATGTGCAAACATAGTGTAATTTACTTTCCTATTAAGCATTAAGTCTGATTGAAAGGAAAGGATAAGGTTGGGATATCTAGAGAACACATTTGAGAAGATGCTTAGGAGCATCAGTTAAGTCATTAGTTCTTGTAAAAATAGAATATGATGGTTATTTTAGTAGGACTGAGTCTTAGGTTGAGGTCAAGGATAGATCCCCTAAAAAGGACTCAATGAAGTTCTTCTCAAGGAAAAAAGGATTGGATAAGGAATATGTTTCCATAATATTCAATGCTATCATACTAAATAATGCACCATATGATAAACATGGAGATTAATGGCGCTTGGGAGTAATCTTTGTTAGTAATTAATTATTTAGTGTGTTACTCAGTGATGAAGAAGATAAATAATCACTACTATATAATTTGTTTATTTAATAGAAGTTGGAAATTAGTATCAGTTTCTTAGTTTAGAGCCATATGGCTGAAGCCTAAGATGCTTAGCAATAGATCTAGGCCATTTTGTGTCTTGGACATGTTAAGAAAGGGATGTCATCAGTGTCATGTTGATTTTTATTGTGTGTGTGTGTGTGTGTGTGTGTGTGTGTGTGTGTGTGTGTGCGCGCGCGCGCGTGCATGCGCGTGTTTGTGTGTGTCTATATATATATATATATATGTATGTATGTATGTATGTATGTATGTATGTATGTATGTATGTATATATATATATATATATATATATATATATATATGTATGTATGTATATATGTGTGTGTGTGTGTGTGTGTGTGTGTGTGTATCATTTTCACCTCTTTCTCCTCTAAATTTTATTTTAATATTATTCGAAGAGATTATATAATATAGAACAAAAGGCTATGTACATCATGGTAAGAGTCCAAAAATATTCATATAGTCAATATTTAGCTATCCATAACATCTACTTTAGAGCCTATCAACTTGAAGACCACAATAAAACCAAAATTTATGATAAGGAAAAATTAATTATATTCATTCTTTATATATCAACAACTAAGTGACATCAAAACTCTAGATAATTACTTTCAGTCTTTATATAAAAATTAGATTTTTTTCAACTATAGAAACTGATGTTAAAAAAATGTGTAATCATTAAATGAAAATCATAAGTATACTTTCTTGATATAAATAATAAGATACAAGAGCATAAGACAAAGTTATCATCTCTCTAAGACACAAGAATCAAGTCTTTCATCGTTGAGCCCCTTTTCCTCTCAATGATCCAAAAACATATAGAGGATTCAAATGTTTCATCTTTGAGTCAATTTTCCTATTAGTAATCCAATATCACCTACAAATATCTCTTAAACATGTTTTCCATTATTAGACTCTATTTATAGATGATAGCAATACATTAAGGAAACCAATATTTCAACTTTTACATCTAGTACTAAGTAATTGAGTTTTGTTTTATTTTCCTCTAAATTATCTAGAGATCTCTCAAACATGTTTTGAAATATACTTTGTTTGTCTTTCCAACATCACAAATTATATTAACAACTTGCATTGCACAACTCTTCAACACATCTTTGTTTTGTTTTGCAACCTTGTCATGTTTTTTTCCTATATGATTTTTTATAGCCTATATACCTCATTTCTATACCATCATAACATATCCATATACTTGAAGTAATGTTCCATATATAGTTGAAATGGATTCAACACAACAACCCTATAATGTTTTCCCTTGAAATTTATTTTGTCTGATATGATTTCTAGAAGCTTTAGAAACTTTTTTTAGCCATGGAACCCACCATCTAGCTTGAAATGACTAAAGTAAAATTTCCTATTCAATATATGGATACCCTTAAGTTTACCTTGGTGTTTGGATGTAGTAGTGGGACATTGTTAATGGAATGCATCCCTCTCTCAATAAAAAATGTTCACTTTAGTACTTGATTGATTCCTAATCCTTGTAATGATTAGGATGTTTCCAATTCAATACATAATCCTTGTAATCTTTGTAATCTATGAAATTTTAATTCTATTTAAAAAGAACTTAGCAATAATGTTGATAAAATAAATGAGATTTAACAACATTGTAGATTTTTTTTACAAATTATGGGGCCTATTTCTTTGAAAAATTCCTCATAAAACTTAGTTACGTATATTGCATAAAACATTGTTGTTTTCCCCTTCCATAGGACTACTAGGTAAGTGTACTATTGAATTTTTTTAGTACAGTTTTCAACAAAGTGTTGGTTAAATTTGTTGGTAGGTAGGGGGTTTTTATGGTTGTCTAAAATTAGATTGATATAGCAATGTGGATAGAATAAAAACAAACACACAAAGAGGAGAGATAAAATACACTTTAATGGTAATATATGTTTATATTTTCCATTTTAAAAATACATTAAAAAACATCATACAAACTAATGCAGAGTTGTTGTTCTATTCTTCTGATTTTCTCCTATCTATGGAGCTATTAAACATTCAACATTGGAGCTGATGTGTAGGAACTCCATAGCTTCCTGTGCATACCCTGTACTGCTACAAACAAACCATTCTATTCTATACAATATTCCTCTTTAAATTCCTTTTACTACTGTAGGCTTTCTTTCTCAATGTTTTTCTCTTCCAAAAATTTCCTCTCTTCAAAAATGACCATAACAATCTTCCTTTTTTTTAATTTTCTAATCCATGCCAAAAAATGGCACTCAAAACTCCATTCAAAATTACCTACCATATTCAATGCTAGCAAGGCTAATGGTTGCTAGGGTATATTTGGAAGATCCCCAAAACTGATGCAAGGGTTGGGTAAATTAAATGCTCTAACAAAATATTAAATTCCAAAATTCCCCCTTAATTTGAAGTCAAATGTGTCAGTTTACAATTTTTTTTTCTAGAACTGATCTTTAGAGCTCAACCTTTGTATTTGTATTTCTAGAGCAGATCTATATATCCATTTATATCATTTTGGACCACCTCTAGAGCACCTTTCTGCATCTACATAGCACTTTGTATACATCTCCAAAGCATCTCCAGAGTTGGCATATAATCTATAGATGGCCTACTAAAATTTATAGCTGGACTGATGAAATCCATAGCTAGTTTGATGAAATCCATAGCTAGACTAATAAAATCCATAGCTAGACTGACAAAATCCATAGTTGGACTGTTAAGATCTATTATAGGATTCCAAATCTGCCATAAATTTTTTTATGCCTAATCTTATTGCATTTATGACCCCTAACCTTCCTCTTAGATGCATGAAAGTGTCTTTGGATAATGGCTTAGTGAAAATATCAAATAGCTATTGATTAGACTTACAAAAGTTAAGATCTATGACATGATTTTCAATTAATTCATGAATAAAGTGATACCTGATTGCAATGTGTTTTCTCCTATCATGAAACACAAGGTTCTTTGAAAATGCTATGGATGATACATTATCATAATAGACCATATAAGATCCTTATTTCTCCTCATGCAAATTATAAAGTATCTTTATCAACCATATAACTTGACATGCTACTACATTGGCTGCTATGTAATTTGATTTAGCTATATAAAGTGACACTATCAATTGTTTCTTTGAAGCCCAAGATATAGCTCCCAAACCCATGTGAAAAACATAGCCTAATGTGCCCAAGATATAGCTCCCAAACCCATGTGAAAAACATAGCCTAATGTGCTCTTCCTATCATCTACATTACCTACCCAATCACTATCCATGAAACTAACCAACTTAAACTCATTAAATTCACCATAGAAGATGCCAAAACCTAGTGTGCCATTCACATATCTTAGGATCCTCTTTCCTAGTTACCAAATTATATCGTTAGGTTGCTCTACGAACCTAGAAATCAAACTTACTACATACATAAAATTTGGCCTAGTAGCTATCAAGTACATGAGGCTTCCAACCATGCTCTTGTAGAGGGTTGGATTTAATTCCTTGTTTTTGTCTTCTTTACTCAATTTTAGACCTGTAGCTGTTGGTGTTGGGTCAGGTTTGCTATTCTCAAATTCAAATCTCTTCATAATATATTTAGCATAGTTAGTTTGTGAAATAAATATGCCATGCTCTATTTTTTTAACCTCAATGCCAAGAAAATACTTTAGCAAACCTAAGTTTGTCATCTCAAACTAATTCTTCATTACCTCTTTGAAATCAACAATGAAGAGATCACTATTTCTAGGAAAAATTAGATCATCTACATACAAACCAGTAATCAAAATATTACCTTCAACTACTTTGATGTAGAGTGTGGGATCACTATTTATTTTGTTAAATCCATTACTAACTAGATATGAATCTATTCTATTGCACCATGACTTGGGTGCTTGTTTCATCCCATAGAGGGATTTTTAAATCCTATAAACTTTGTCTTCTTGCCCTGGGACTTCATAACCAGGTGGTTTCCATGCATATACTTCATCTTTCAACACTCCATTCAAGAAGGCTGACTTCACATCCATTTAATACACTTTTCATTTATGTTGGGTTGTTATTGTTATGACTACTTGAACTATTTCTATCCTTACAAATGGTGAATATGTCTCATCAAAATCTCTTCTAAGCTATTGTTTTTACCCTTTGACAACTAGCCTTGCCTTATGTCTTTTAATCTTTCCATCAGTAGTAGACTTGGTCTTGTAGACCCACTTAACTCCAATCACTTGTTTACCCTTGGGTAAATCAATTAGCCACCATGTGTCATTCCTCTCTATAGCATCCAATTCCTGATCCATGGCCTTACACCACTTCTCTTCTTTCAAAAATTCCTCAAAGTACATTGGATCACTATAAGAAAATAATGTAAAATCCATATTCTCATCAAAATCAGCATACCTTATGTTGTCATAAATATCCCTCACACTCCTTGTCCTACATGGCATTAATGATGAAAGTGTAGGGTATAAATTACCTTTAGAGATGATATTGTTCTAAACTTTTGAGCTATTATTTTGCTGACCTTCAAAGCTGCTATTCTATTAAAATTTTTAGCTACCAATCTCTAGAGTTGTAAACCTCTAGAGCTATTGATCACTAGAGTTGTATTACTATCCACCTTTGGAGATGTTCTATTGAACACCTTCAGAGCTACTATTCTCCAAGGCTCTACAAGAGTTTCTCCCTAAGCTGATACTCTGTAGAGCTCCTTTAGAGTCATTTTCCTTCAAAGCTTCTTTATCTTAAAGGGGTATTGTGATTGAAATACCTATGGTGTTGTCCATTATTCCATCCCATGCTTAATTCTTAATGAACTCAACATTCCTGGTGATCACAACCCTTTTGGTAATGGGATTATATAGTTTGTAGGCTTTTGACTCTTCACTATAGCCTATGAATATACATTTTTCACCTCTATCATCAAATTTTTGCCTCTTCTCCTTTGGCACGAATGCATATGACACACATCCAAAGATTATTAGGTGTTCAACATTCCATTTTCTATTTTTTCATGCCTTTTATGGGATCCTATCATGAACAGCCTTTGTAGGGCACCTATTCAATAATTAAACTATTATTTCTACAACTTCACCCCAAAAATCATGTGATAGTCCTTTTGATTTCAACATGCTTGCTATCATCTCTTGAATGGTTCTATTTTTCCTTTCAGCCACTCCATTTTGTTGTGGAGTATGCATAGTTGTAAACTATTCTTCTATGCCTTCATTCTTGTAGAAATTCAAACATTCTTTAGAGATATACTCTTCCCCTCTATCTATTCTTAAGGATTTGATATAGTGGCCACTTTACTTTTTAGCTGAGGCCTTAAACCACTTGAATTTATTAAAGGCTTTTGATTTGTTTTTCATTAAATAAACCTAGATTTTTCTAATGTTATCATCATGAATGTCATGAAATAATGATTTCCAGCCAAGGTGTGGGTTTTCATAGGACAACACAAATCTGAGTGCACCAACTCTAATGCTACTTTTTCTCTCGTAGAATACCCTGATTGAAAGGTTTGTCTATGCTCCTTTCCTAAAATGCAAGCTTTACATTTTATATCATGCTCAATAATGTTTGGTATCCCTCTAACCATGCCTTTCTTGGATAATAAACTCAAACTAGAAAAACTTAAGTGCCCATAACTCAAATTCCATAGTTTGGATGGGTCTTTGATGACTATCCTAAAGGTAGATTACTGTCCAACTACTGTGAGTGATGCAGACAATGCTAGAAATTACACCATAGATAGTGATGGAGATAACACCAAAGACTAGATATGTATCCTAAAAGGAAACATTATATTTCTTATCATTTGCACTACTGTAATCACTTTTTTACTACCTCCTTTATCAAATATCATGCACTCTCCATTATCCATTAGTATTTTATAACCATTTTGGACCATTTTTCCAATGCTCAATAGGTTATGTTTTATGCTTAGGGCATAGTAGACATCCTAGATCTTCCTCCTCTCACCATTCTTGGTTTGGATGTTGACTATACCTTTTCCCATGAAGGGAACTTTCTCATTATTTCCCATTTTGATTTTAGTTTGTATGCTACTATCTATGGAGGCAAAAAACATTTTTGTTACCACTCATGTGATTGATACAAGCACTATCAAAGTACCATACTTCATCATTACTCCTCTCAACAAGGTTTCAAATAATAAATATATTTGACTATTTTTCATTTTCAGCCTTGTCCTCATTTTCTACATTAGCATTTTGGCCTCCATGATCATTTTGCTTCTTCCTACATTCACTAGAATAATAACCAAACTTATGATAGTAATAGCATTACACATTGCTTTTGTCATACCTCTAATTAGAACTATTATTCTTATTATTATCTTGGTAGCTTAGCTATGATGTGCTTGCCTCTTCTTAGCTATTTGAAACTCCTCTTCTGGAGTTGCTTTTTCCTCTACCTCTTTGACCTTTACCTCTGTTATTTCTTCCTCTTCCCCTACCTCTTACATTGGTTTGAGCCTTGAAGGATTGCTCTAGGGAAGGAGCAAATCTATTCAACCACTTCTCATGGGTTTGTAGTTAACCCATCAACTCACCCACTATCATTTTGGATAGGTCCTTGGCCTCTTCAATGGCTATGATAATAGGGTCAAATCTAGAAGGTAGACTCAGTATTTTCTCAATAATCCTTTGATCATCCATGGTTTTTCCATCTATTCTCAGATGATTAATCATGGTAGAAACCCTAGTGTGAAAGTCTAAAATAAACTCACTATCCTTCATTTGCAAAGTTTTAAAATCTCTCCTTAATAGTTGGATCTTTACCAATCTCACTTTATCAATCCCCTTATATCTATTTTGGAGTATTTCCCATGCTTTTTTTGAGTAGTTTGTTGTTACAATGTGAGGGAAATAGCCTCTTTCAAGGTGCCTCAATTAAATTGAGGGATTTTACATCTTTCATCCTTGTTTCCTTCAACTAATTCCTTTGGGCATTAGATAGGGATACATAGGCTGATGGGTTTGTAGTATCTATGAAGCCATTAATGACCAACTCTCATAGGTCATTTTCAGCCAATATAGTTTTCATCTTCTTTGCCTATATATCATAGTTATGCCCATTAAATTTTGGTGGCTACTACTATCCTTTATTGTCCCCACTTGTCATGCTTCTCAAATCTAAGAAGACTATTAATACCTAGAAGATTTAGGGTTTTTCTAAAATGCCCACAAAAGACTAACTACCTAAAAAAATAGGGATATGATACCACTTGTTGGTAGGTAGGGGGTTTTAATGGCTATCTAAAAACATTTTTTTACAATAATGTGGACATCATAAAAACAAACACACAAAGAGGAGAGAGAAAATACATAATAATAACAATATATATCTATATTTTTCACTTTAAAAATACATTGAAAAACTTCATACAAACTAATTTAGAGCTAATACTCTATTCTTTTAATTTGCTCCCATCTCTATAGCTACTAAACATTCATCTCTAGAGATGCTATGCAAGAACTCCATAGCTTTTTGTGCAGACCCTATGCTGATAATCATAAACCCTTCTATTATCTACAATATTCTCCTTCACATTCCTTCTACTACTAAAGGTTTTCTTTCTCAATGTTTTTCTCTTCCAAAAATTTCCTCTCTTCAAAACAGACTGTAAAAATCTTCCTTTTTATCTTTTCTAATCCATGCCAAAAATTGGCACTCAAAACTCCATTCAAAATTACCTACCATATTTAATGTTGACAAGGCAAACAATTTTTGGGGTATATTTAGAATATCCCCAAAATTGACACAGGGGCTAGCTGAATTAAATGCTTTGATAGAACATTAAATTCTAACAAAATTTAGTATTGATAGTGTTGAGGATCTACCCTATAAATGTTATTTTTATCAATATTATTGGACTTAACCTCATGGGATTAGGGGTTGGAGTTGAGCATGACAATGGTGAAACTTCTATGGAAAACTTGAGAGGAGGAAGTGAACATCAGAACTATACAAGGAATATTTGAAACATATTAAAGGGGAACTTTAGGTTCACTTGAAACCAATAATAAGAGTAAGGGAGAAGTGATACTATTAGTTGTAATCAATGACCAAATTGAGCATTTAACAATATGGTCTATTGGATTCCATGAATAAAGTACTATAAATCCATAAGATCAGTTGCCATCCATGACCAAATCATAGGGAAAGTGCCAACATAGTCAAATAAAGCTTTAGGACTAGTTGTTAGAGGATAGATGGAGCCTCCCATTGGTATTCATAAGAGAGGGAGATAAGTATCACATAAAATTATTGAAATTATTCAGTCACCAAATTGGTTACCTAAAGGATTGTTTACTAAGATAAATTTTTTTATAGATAGGTTCAAGTGCTGGTATAAAAGACAAAGTAACTAGTATGTAACTTTTTTCTACTTATTTTGGTATTGATATTTTGCAACTATATATTTAAGTTAGTTGAAAGATACATCAATTTAACATTTCTCAGGGTTATGGATGTATGAGTTTTGAGTCAGTGGGGTGATTACCATAAGTTTGAGTTCATACATGAAGCTATCTTCATTGGAGATTATGTATTTTGAGCCTTAGGGTGATGCCTTCATGCTTTAAAGTGTGCATATTATTATGGCATTCTATATTTCAATACATAGAGTTCATATAAATTTTAATATTTATTAATAGAATCAAAAAGGATAATATTCCTTGGAATCAAAGATATATCAAATACAAGCCTTGGTATAGAATTATTTGATGTGAGTTTACTAGTCATCTTTGGAATTAACTGCTAACAATCCTATAATAGTTGTTCAAATTTTAGTATTGGGAATGACATATAAAATTTAACCTCTAAATATAGATGTTTCATAAATGTCCTACATTGCTCATGGATTGCATGCAATGAGCCTATTGGGTTATGAAATTGATGATATTTTTTGTTGTTTTATGAGAGGTATTTATATGATCCTATATGTAAATGGTGATTTAGATCCAGAGTAAAAGTGTTTAGTTTCTTAGACACTAGGAATATTACAATTTGTAAACCAAAAGTTAACTCTAAAGGTAAATTTAGTTGTGAAAATAAGATTTATATGGTTTATTCAAGAATATAGCCTCATTTGATCACAATTTGAGGCCCATGAAAGTTAGATGGGTTTTAAATTACTCTGAAGGTTTTGATTCCATTTCTTACTAAAGAAGACTTGAACAGATTTACCAGTAAAGAAATGGATTGCATGCTTCATTTGAATAGTAATAATGTGGATGCATATAAAGAGTAAATTCCTTTGAACTTTATTAATCCTATTTATTTTTTCCTTCTATAATTTAGATTGTATATTTAAGGCATAATTTTATATATTTCATACATTCTTTCATGAACATAGATTTTTCAAGAATGCTTGCATGTAATTAAACTTGGTGTCCATATTGTACATTTACTATCTTTTATTTTATGTCCTTTTAGGTTTTTGATAAGTAGTTGGATACTGAGATATTTTTTATCTATAAATGATCATGTACAGGGGGAATCAATAGTATTAAAGGACATGAATCAGTTGACAAGCCTTCAAATCAATATTATTAAGTCAGGAGTTCGTCCATCTACAATAAGAAAAGTTTCAAAGAGGGATTTTTCTTTTTTAGGTTCTTGGATAGACCTTTGTTTGAAATTTGTTGTACAAATAGTAGGAGTAATTCCAAATATAGAGGATAATCTAGCCTTTTCTCATGCTCTTTAAAATTATTTTGTAATACAAATAATTTCATTACAAATTTTTTGGGTTGATACAGGTAAATCCATTACAATATATTATGATAAGCATATTACAAAATTTTGAAATGATTTCAATAATTGCTTAATGGTTTCTTGAGTAGGGGTCCAAGTATATTTATAATCATTCTTTTATGGATGATTACATTATATACACTTTGGTATCTAGTTGACATGCATGAATCAACCCCAAGGAGTTGATTTGATAGGCATCATTAGTTAAGACAATATATGCTTGGATAAAAGTGTGGCTTATGGATTCTTGTTTTCCTATATTTAGCAACTGAAATTAGTGTAGACATATTTTAAAATTTTAATGGAGGACAATAATTCAATAAATTTCATGAGACAGTATGCTAAGTTGTATAAAACCTAGACAAACTTATTAGATCTACATTTTTATCTTTGTCCATTTCTTGTTATCATCATTGCCCAATTTTAAATCTATTGTAGGCGTTTCATTGGCTGCAACAGTCATGTCTCTGAGGTATTTTATTTTGTATCCATCTATTTTGAATACATGTCTTAAAATTAATAATATGTACTAGGAAATAGTTAGGGATAACATCAATACAAAAATAGTTTTGTCAATCATTAGGCATGGTGATAACATTTGGATTGCCAAAACAAAATATAAATTCAAAGGATAAATATTTGATATGAAAAGGCTAAACAAGGTAGATGCATCTTGTACACACTCAATTTTGGCCACTATCATGCCTAAATTGGGATTTGCTTCAATTTTTATCAAATAACATAATTTAATCCTAAAAATCATCTGAATTGCCCAAATTCATTTGTATAAGGGATTTAATCATTCAAAAATATGGCGAGGCTTGCTTTTTGGGGGTATTACCTTGTATGCACTAATAACCTAGTTCAGTTCCAACCCTATTCAAATTACAACCTAGTAATTTGACACTTTTGGCTTGTTAAGCTATTAATTCAAAATATTTAAAAAAATTTCCAAAAGCCAAAAATTCCTAATCACGATTAATTACATTATGAATCTTAATTAACTTGCCTAAGTAAAAATTCCAAGTTGAATTAGTGAATTTCATTTATCAAAAAAATAAATTTTAACTAAATATGAAGGCAAAGGTCAAAAGATGTAATAAAGTGATTCATTAATTCTTAAATATTTCAAAAAAGTTGATTGACAACCTCACAAATATCTAACATGAGTTGTCATGGCTCATAAATATCTGAAACTGAGGTGTCAAGATTTTATGAGTGCTTTGACCCAACCTAAGGCTATCCTAACTCAACCTAGGTTATTTTAGACTCAATAAAATTTAAAATTTAACCTAACCTTCCTAGGGTTAAATTTAGTTCTTAGAGATATAAATACAAGTTCCCACACCATATCCCAACAAGATTTTGTGTGTAAGGTTATTCTGTAGGAATGCCTTCAAGAAGCCATTGAGAGTGTTGTTATAATACCCATTTTATTCCAAGATTCACACCAAGCCAATACAATATCAAATCAAAGCCACAAGTGACCATTGGAGAAGTGCTACCACCATGGAGAAGAATTAACAAGAGTCTCTAATGTAATAGATTGAGCATGACCATCCTTGTGCCAACAAGTGGACATCAAATTCAATAAAGGAGGTAAAATATTTATGTTATTTTTATCTCTATTTTATGATCTTATTCATTAAGTTATGTTCCCCCTAGTTATTAGGAAAGAGTGTTTAGTTCTAGTGTATTATTATGCATGTATTTTTATCATTTTGACTAACAAAGAACTAATCAAAATTTATGTGCTCTTCAGATTCCTAAGATACATAATGGCATGCCTAGTGAGACCACACATCCCATATGGCCTAAGATAATGATGTGAAACCTTTAATTTTTATAACAAAAGCATTTAATTATTAAAATTTAGAGTTTTATGCTTGAAAATGTTGTCATTATATTTTTTGTGATTGATGGCTTCACCTTGTGTAATGAAAACTTTACCATTTCTATCCTATTTTATAACCTTTATTTGTGCAAAAATAACAACTTTGAAATAGTGGCTTTGACCTGATAAATGATGACTTTATAGAAAATGGTGACTTTGCATCAATAGAAATAGTGACTTTGCATTTTTTTGCTAATTGATGACTTATAAAAAATTAGGGACTTTATATAAAATGATGACTTTAACTGACTACTAAATGATGAATTTGCCTATTTGAAAACTACCCAATTTTAGGAGGCTCATTCAGGGTAATCCAGACTCCATTTCTGATGATTTATTTTTTAAACCAAGTTTTATTGTCTTGAATTTTTAGATTATATAGTAGGTTTAATTTAATACCGCATGTATTTTTCATAAAACATAATATATAATAATGTTAATTTATTTTCCAATCTAACTTGTTTGTCATAGGTTTTATTTACCAAAGGCCACATTTGAAACTTATAACACATTTTTGCAAGTTTTCTCAAGCTAAGAGAAACCATTTTGCATCCAAAAAGGCCATTTTGACACTTTATTTTGGTGATTAAAATTGACCTAAAATGACTTATCTTTTAGAATTTCAAAGTATTTACAAGTGAAAACAAAGCCAAGGGACCAAAAATTTTAGTCACATTTGAGTTGGTGTTACTAAAAATAAACATACACTTTAATTAGAGCTCTTAAGATTTTTTTCACTTTTTTATTCCATGATTATTATCTAGTTTCAAAGTTTATGGAATAAATTCTTTGTTTGTTTCAAACAAAAAAAAGCGTGTATGCTTTCCACACATTCCCTATAGGGAACTCAGCTTACCAAAAGCACTTGGTTTATTGCTTTATTTAATCTTGTCAGAAAGAATGCCACGTAGCTCTCTCTAAGCTTCAAGTGACTTGGGTGACCCATAAATGGCCTCTAAAATCTTTCCATTTTATTTTTTTGCATTTAACTTATGGGCTGGTGATCATTTCCTCCTCACAAGTTATTTAGGGGTGCATTGACTTGTGGTTTAATTTCCTAGCATCATACCAACCCCACTCCATAGTGGGGTTTATGAATTTGACACATGATACTAGGATTGCAAGGGGGATAATCATCTAACCTCTTTGATCCTAATGAAAACCTAAGTTAGATCTTAATAAACATTGGACTTCATTAAGCAGTACATGACTGAAGTTGTTATGTATAGGAATAGACATTTACATAGTAAGTTAGTAAGTATGAACCCAATTGAAATGATTTCACCCTTGTGTTAGCCACACTTGGGACCACTTAGTGTATTTTGAAATTTATATATTTTAGTCAACCCCACTTGCTATGAAATTTATAGACAAATGTCAAATCCTACTCCCTCTAAGTTCATTCCACATACAAATGCTTTAGAGATAAAGGGGGTGTAAAAACTCTACCTACACATGTTCTTTAATTATTAGATTAACACTTCATTTCTTTTGATCATTTCTATATCGGTGGAAGTTTTAGCAGAATCTATGCACACCCATGTTAGTTTTATGGATAGGATGAGCCATTAGTGTTATCTTTATTTTCTTTGATTTACATGTGTGTTTTGGACTAACATTATTTGTTTGTAATGTCAAGTCAAAACAAGTCCACAACCATCACATTATTTTCACACCACTTTAGACTAAGAGATGTTACTCTAACCATTTTATTTTATGCACTTTTGCCCTAGAATTTTATTCCAAAACTATTTGTGTGTCACTTGTTTAAAATGGGTGACATTACACTACCCATTTCATCTCAAAGATTTACCTTGGATTTTTTAGCCCAAAACCATTTTTATATCATTTGTTTGAATGAGAATTGTTACACTTCTTAAATCATTCCAAAACACTTATCATATTTAAAACCAAGTTCCAAACTATTGTTATACCTCTTGGTTCAAACACAAGGTTATGTTACCCATTTTGGTCTAGCCTATTTACCTTAGAACAACTGAGTCTTTTTGTATTAAATTTGAAAATTAATATTTTGAAGTAAAAATCCTAAACTAATTAGGTTTATGCCAAAGGCTCATCTAATTTGGTCTAAAGTAGTTCACCTTTTGTGTTTGGATTGTTTTATTTGGGTTGATTTCTTATTTGATCTAAAATACCCCTTGCCATAAGCCTAGTGGTTATTTATTATCTTGTATCTTGTTTGAGAGTCCTTTGAGCCATGTTGTTGTCATGTGCCTTGTTTGAAGTTTGTTGTGTTGAGTTCAAAAATGTCCTAGTTCCATTTTTCAAAAAGTCTCTTGTGAGTTAAGTATCTATTCTTAGAGATCCAACTATCGAGTGTCTTTTAAGACAATTACCTTAGCATTAGATTATTTTTTGAGTTATTTTACCAAGTTTATCCAAGCCAATTTCCTTAGTTTAGTTTGATTTTGATTTCTTGTTTGAGACTTTTTGTTTCTGAGTCTAGCCTTGTTTTTCACCTTAAAATGATTATAACCACCTTTGGGAAAATCTTTGTTATCCTTTGATCATATTCATTATTATTCTACCTTGTCTATATACTTTTTTCAATAATTATAATTTCCTTTGGGAAAATCACTACCTAAACCATAGATGTGTTTTGAGATTTTGTGTTACCTTTGCCACTAATTTTAACCACCTTTATGCAAATCAATATCATTTATTAGACTAGTTTTGAGTTTGTTTTATCTTTACCTCTCCCTAGTTCAATTATTTTACCATTTGGGCCTCTATTATAAAGCCAAAGGTTATTTATTTTTTAGACCTCGATTGTTTGCTACCTTTATAATTATTATTTTCATGAGACCTAGCCATAGATCCAAACATGCCTTGATCCAATTATTTTTAAGTGCCTAGCCCATTTTTGTTTTCAGGACTAATTTCACTTTGCCTAAACTAATTCCAAGTTCTATGTCCAAAAGGACATAGAGCAAGATCATTTTCATAGACCAAGACTATTCTCTTTAGGATAATTTACAAACCCATCCATGTCAATTATCATATGTTGAGATTGCCTTTATTTGGGCCAATTAAAGTACTAAGTTTTCCCTTTCAATGATAATGGTACCCTATACTTATTCTAGTAATCCTCTTTTGGCCTGCATTAGAAACTAGTATTTGTAGCACCCAAGGATTACAATTCTAATCCCTCTTCCTTTAGCCTATGTTATCTACAAATCTCCATAGTGACTAAGGATTGCCATTCCAGACCCTTTTACTTTAGCCTACATTAGTAACTAAGCTCAATAATGCCCAAGTATTACCATTCCAAGCCCTCCTCCTTTAACCTACATTAGCAACCAAGTTCTATAGTACCTATTTATTACCATTTTAGACCCTCCTCTTTTATCTTGAGTTAGCAACCAAGTTCCACAAATCCCAAGGATTACCATTCTAGGCCATGATCTTTTAGCTTGCATTATAACTAAACTCTACATCACCCATTCATTACCATTCTAGGACCTTTTCCTTTGGCTTATATTAGAAACCAAGCTCCATAAATATTGGGGAATACATGACCTCATCCTTTGTCCTGTGTTAGTAAAAAATCTTCACAACACCCATTAAATATGATTCTAGGCCCTCATCCTTTAGCCTACATTATTAACCAAGCTCCACAATGCCCAAGGATTACCATTCTAATCTCTCATCCTTTGGCCTATATTAGCAACAAGATCTACATCACCCATTCATTACTATTTTAGGCCATCATCTTTTATCTTGCATCAAAAACCAAGATCCATAGTGCCCAAGAATTACCATTCTAGGCCCTCATCCTTTGGCCTACATTAACAACCAAGATACACAACACATATTCATTATGATTCCATGCCCTCCTCTTTTATCCTATACTAGAAACCAAGCTCTACAACACCCATTCATTACTATTTCATGCCCTAATCCTTTAGCTTGTGTTAGAAACCAAACTCCACAACACTCAAGGATTACCATTCCAAGCCCTCCTTATTTAGCTTGCATTAAAAACTAAGCTCCATAGTGTCTAAGGATTACCATTCTAGGTCCTCATCTTTCATCTTACATTATCAACCAAGTTTTTTAATACCCATTCATTACCATTCTTGGCCCTTCAAAATTAGGTTGCTCATTATCCCAATAAGGTTGCACAATTTTGACTAGAAATAACATACTTACCATCCTAGACCTAGAGCAAGTCTTTGTTGATCCCATATTAGATGAGCCTCTTTACAAAGATCTCATTATTGAACCACATTTCATTCTTCATCTATTGCCAACCTTTCCCCACTTTAGAAAATCCAAGCCGATCTTTGAGCCATAAGAGATATAAACATTACCTCTCTAAGATCCATCATTTAAAGACTAAGATGTGTCCAAATTTGAGGTTTTGCAACCAAGTGTAAACCAATTCCAAGACAACCAACCAATCCTTAATGTTTTTTTTTTGAAACACCTATTTATGATGAATTAACCTATGTTGAATCACCCTTTGACCCTTTCCATTTGACCCTTTCCATTTGGTAGAAGATTCTAACTTTTATGAGCAAGTTTTTTTTTAGTCACCCCTTAATTATTATAACTAACTTTGTTAAAATAATTATTTTGACCATTTCCCTATTTTTAAAGAGCCTCACTTTAACAAGAAAGTCTATATGGAGTTGAATTTTGATTGTTTCCTTTTTGGTGAGAAGCCTCACTTTGAAAATCTAGTCTTTATGAAGTCCTTATCTGAGCATATTTTTAAAGAGCCCATTGTTTAACCCTAGGACATTATTGATCCAATATAAAAAATTTAACATAACATCATTGATGAAACACTAGAATAAAAATCAATATTAAAGTCAATTTCTATATTTTAACTTATATCATATTTGGCATCAGAAGCAAAATCAACATCAGTCTCAACATCAGATTCAGAGTCATTTGAGTCAAACTTAGATTCAAAATTATAATACATGCATAGATGTTATGACATTGGTTACATATGCCTTGAAAATCAATTTAAATACATTTGTGATCCTTCCATAACTTTTGAGGATGATTACTTTAACATAGACACAAGTTCTCCTAGTATTTTGTAGGAGGATTGTGTTGCCTCTTCCCATTCCATTACCATTCCTCTTGCCATTAACACCTACCAAGATATCCATTTTCTTTACATTCCACCTCCCACAAGTGTCACTTAGGACTAATAGAATCACACATTATTAAAATACATCCATGGTGACATATCAGTTGTAAAATATTAGGGAGATAAGGACCACATTCATGTAAAAGAAGAAAAATCTCCTTGTGAAAACTTTTAGGAGGTTCTCAGGGGAAATCAAAGTCAAAAGTCAATGTTCATTAGTGAAACATTATTGGAGGTGCTAGGAGACAATCAAGATAAATTTATTGGTGAAAAAATCTTGGAGACACCAATAACTAAGCACAATAGTTCTTTAATGCTTGATGAAGACATTATCAAAGATAACATCAATATATGTTCCATTCTAAAACATAATCAAATGGCAACATATCTCAGACCCACACAATAAAAAAACATGGTGGTCCTATTGAGAGCATATTTAGAAGTCTTTGGCCCTGCCATAAATAAAATTATGTCAAATTTAGAATCAAAAACATTGTTTGTAACTAAAAATACCTATCTTCATTTATTTACCAACTATTATACATTCCATTTTGATCTATTTATTTATTCTAAACCTATATTGCATTGCCAGGTCAAACCTTTTAGTCAACGTTTATCCTTATTTACCATCCCTGGTCATACTTTCCTTTATAAAAGCTAAAAATACACCTTGTCTAGAAGTTTATAGGAAATAAAATTGACAACCAATGAAGACCACAACAATGCCATTGGAGTCTAAATTAGTAGCTAGTCCTTAGTAGAGAAATTATTTAGAAGGGTTACGGGCTAACAACTTAAACATTTGACCATTCTAGTTGTATCATATATTTATCAAAATGAGCATCTCCACATCAGTAGGAAAATTAAAATACTTTAATTTACCTTTCCCTTGTCATTGTTTCATACCCTACAATTTATCTTATCTTGTCACTTGGGGTTAACCCTATTACCATTATAGCCCATTTTCCATTCTAGTTTTATCATATGCTAATTAGGAAGTGCATGTCCACATCAATAGGAAAAGAATAATCATTTACTTTAGCTTTCCCTCGGCCTTACCATTCCCTTGAATTTTTCCTCGCCTTACCATCCTATCATGCCTTAACCCATTTCCAACCAATTCTTTTTACCTAAACTACATATCACATTTGGCCTTGGTTCTGATTCATTTGACTTCAGGCATGTTCAATGTTTGTGTTGTCACTCAAATTTACACCCTTGGAGAAGTTTCTCAATCCTTTTCCAAATTGAATGAAATATTGGATTATCTCTAGGCCTATGGGTTGCCTATAATAAAGGTAAACCTCTAGGTCTAAGGGCTAGCTCTATAGTTTAGTATTTTTAGCCTATCACCTATACTACTTTATTGATTGGATTAAAAGATATAGAATTAAACATGAAAGTAACCAATTTTAATGAGGTGATACACTAGATTGATCTCCACTAGACTACCATACACTCTCACTATGAAAAATGACTCAAAATACTAGTTTCAACATCCTATATTGCTTTAATATAAGTGTTTCAAACATGGAGGTGATATGTATTTCACTTATCAAGGTGAATTAATAAGAGGTCTGATTGTAGACATAAATGCTACTCCTTACACTTATAGAGAGACAAATAAACTAACTACACTTCATGTGACCTGTTAAAAAGAAACTACTTGCAACAAAAATGCAAGAGTGAAGAGAACCTAAGGATATATAGTTAACACTTGTCATTATACTATTCAAACTTTTAGGGCTTCACCATACTAGGTGTGGATTTTTTAAATGTCAAATGGCTTACATATATAGAGCGTAGGAGAGGAGAGAGAAGAAGACAAGTTAGATAGTCACAAGGCCAAGTGTCAAGAATTGGAAACCAATTAAAATGTAAGAAAATGAAGTGGATAACAATTCATGAAGTCTTATTAGACAAGTTTCCACCATAATTTCATCATTCTCCCTCAAGTTGTCATAGAGACCCTTCACTATCCTTCATGAAATTGATTTGATAATGAGGATTTCATAAATTGAATAGAACTATTGTATCATTCATTGACATATTTACACTAAACTAAGAATATAGAAACAATATTTTAACAACCCTTGTACACCCCTCAATTGATAACCTTTCCTTTGTTACTTATCATCCACTTTATTGTAACTATTCACTAGCCTCTCTAGGCCTAATCCACACACTTGTCACTTAGGTGTCCTGAAGATGTCCAAGGAGATTAGTTGGAGAGGTTTTAGACACTTGTTTAAAACTTATTTATCTTTTATTTCATCAGGTACAGCTCAAAATAACTTCAAACAACACTTCTCATCTTCCAACTATGCAATCACTCTCATTCTCACTATCTTATTTAGGATTACCTACAATGACCTGCTGAGCAGAGGATTTTTCATGAATGTCCAAGGTTATAATTTAGTTTTAGGAATTATATTACATCTATACACACCTCTTACAATGATTCTCACCTTCCCATTTATTTTTGTACTTATAAAACACTTCAAATCCTGTAAAATAGACTAAATTAGGCATGTCTATACAAGTGATGGTATAAAAAAATTAGATGGTGAGGAGTTTAGGAGAGTTTCAAACATGTAAAAATTAATTTCTAGGTCAATATAATCCTCTTATATTCAATTCAATTCATCTTTTCTCCATTGGGTTCTTAAGAGGGTTTTAAGAGGGTTTTAGGTCATCTAGATTTATAGTAATGATTCATAAAATTTAGGCATCTAATCTTCAAAAAAATTCCACTGAGATCAAGATAAGTACTCACTCAACTATCCCTAGCTTCTTTAGGCACCATGCATACCATCTATATAGATATGAGCAAAAAAAAATAGCTTCTCAAGTTTTTGACTGCAATATAGATAGGCTGGAGAGGAAATTAGGCTAAAAATGACCAACCTAAGCTATTCTCTACAAACTTATGATTATCATCAACCTTATTCCATAAAATAAAGGTTTTATCATGCCTTGGAAATATCATGTAGTCATATGATTGAAATTATAGGCCATGAGGGTTTATGCCTAGTTCTAGGCTAGTAGACCTAGACTATATTTTATTTGTATATGACCATATGTAGGTGATCATAATATATGTAAGTGTTTATCCAAAATTATTCATATCCAACTCAACTATATACATATTACCAAAATCATTCAAGGATCCATCATTCATCTTCTTACCATTCATGTGTAAGGTCTACAGGTTTTGTTACTCATGGAGTGCCCTATCTGTGATAAAATAAAGGGAACTTCCCCTCTTTGTATTGCCCAAATGAGACCATGGGATCCTAGGTTAAGTCATTATGAAAATCTATGTCAATTTTAAAATTAATATCATACCTTTATAGCCTTCAAATATCAAATGTTCTCAAAACTGGCTTTTAGGTATATGCATTGTGGTAAACTGTAGATGTGTAGGGTTGACTAATTGAGTTTGAGGTTCATGCCAAGTTTTCTCAACCTTATCTATTTCCTTTGTTTTAGAATAATATGAGGTTGATATTACCACTATGAGAGTGGTTTCAACATATTCATCCACTTCATACTTCTTTCAATAAACCAAACTATATGTTTCATTAGCCTATACTGGTCTACAAATTATCTTCAAACTATAGGTGATTATCAACAAAGTCAAGAGGTTGACCTAGGTGATTGTTTCATGTTTGAACACTGTGTCTCGCACCCTTGTTTCTCTTAAAGTCACTATATACATCTCATGTATGAATGAGTTGATCTTATGCTTTGAGACCATATTCTCACTTCTTATCACCAATGTTGTGAGGATCCTTCCTGAACAAATTAGCATATAATTACAAATACATGAAATAAATTATGAAAAATCAGAAATATATTAAATGAAACAAATAAAAAAAAATTATAATAGTATAATTGTAGAATCACTAGCCTCATCAAGGGGTAACCTCCTTTGAGCAAGCTCATTTGAATAAAATTCATGGATGCTTTCATACTAGACTATGCTCCTATTTAATGTAATCTATCACTAAATAACTACTACTCCTCATGAATGTGGGATTAATAACTACTATTTTAATATTACATTCTAATATTATGATGAGCCTAAGGGATGAATTACAAATAATATGCATCCATATCCTTTTATTAAATAAACAAACTACAAATAGATGGTTAGGATGAAGGGTCCTAACATGACCTCCCCCTTAAAAGCTTTGACCTCAAAGCTTGAAGTGAGGAAACTATTGTTGAATGGAAAGAATAGGTTCCCAAGTCACATAATATATTTGCATCCCTTTCCATTGGATCATAACTTTAGTGATGACCTAATTTCAGATGGAATGAGAGCACTTGTTGATGATAGACTTAGGCTGTAAAATGAGAGACCCTTTTGCATCAAGTTTGGGAAGCACTATTTGAGTGTGGACATTACAGCCAAGTACCTTCTTTAATTAAGAGACATTAAAAATAGGGTGCACAAGTATTGAAGGTGGTAGTTCCAACTTATAGGTAATAGGTCTAATTTTTTAGATAATTTTATAAGGCCCATAAAAGTTTGGAGCTAATTTATGATGACCTTTGATCTTCAAAGATGATTGCTTGTAAGGTTGCAGAAAGAGAAAAGCCATATCTCCAAATTGAAAGGATCACTCAGAGTGGTGTTGGTTTACCTATTGATTCATGTGAGTTTGTGCCATGTAAATATTATCTTTAAGGAGGTGAAGGATATTGTCACATGTATGGAGGGTAGAATCAACAACTTGGATGGTGGAGCTACCTGGTAAATATGAAATAAGAAAAGGAAACTTTTGACCATACAAAACCTCATATGGGGTGAGTTTGGTAGCTATGTGGCAGGAGGTGTTATACCACCATTATTTAAGAGGTATCCATTTTATCCACTGATGTTATTGCTCAGTGAAAAAATAATGAAGATAGGTTTCCAAACACTTATTGACAATCTCAGTTTGGACATCAGTCTATGGATGATATCCCAAGCTCATTTTCAATTGTGTACCCAGATGTTTGAAGAGTTATTATTAAAAATGATTTGTCAAGGTAGGATCTCGATCTGAGACAATAGAGGTAGGGACACCATGGAGTCTAAATGTTTGATCAATAAATAATTAAACAACAATGGAAGCAGTGTAGGGTAAGCTAGACAATAGAAATGAACATATTTAGGAAGGTGATCAATTAAAATAAGAATCACTAATTTTCCTCTAGATTTTGGGAGACCATAAATAAAATATAAGGAAATGTCTATCCAAATATGTGTTGGAATTAGAAGTGGTTGGAATAGACCAGGTAGAGTGACTATCTCACCTTTATAACATTGGCAAATATCACATTCTGCAACAAATGTTTTGATATCTTGCTTAATTCTAGCCCAAAATAAATTACGACAAACCTGCTCATATGTTTTTAGAAACCCTAAGTGTTAAAATGAAGGGGAAGAATGAATATCTTAAAATAACATGTTTTAACTTGGATCTAGCTATCAATAAAAGGTAACCTTTATATTGTAATGTCTAGCCATCCCAAGTATAATGAGGTTTAATAAATGAATCAATAGATAGTTGAAGAATGAGTTGGTGGGTTGGGATGTCATTATGCCTTCTTTTTTAATATCATGGAGCCATGTGGAAATGGGAATAAAGAGGACACATAGGCATACTAGGTCTTCAAATTGGTGAGAGAGAGCATCAACCACCATATTTTCCTTAATGTTTTTTATAATGGATCTCATAGTCATATCCCATGAGTTTAGATACCCATTTTTGTTGATCTGGGGAAGATACCCATTATTCTAAAAATTATTTAAGAATTTGATGGTTTATTTTGATACAAAAATGTTGGCCAATCAAGTATGGATGCCATTTATGAACTACATGGAGAATAGCCATCATCTCTTTATCATATGTAGAGCGTGCCAAATTATGCCCAGTGAGTTCCTTGCTAGTGAAGGCAATGGGACAATATTGATACATGAGGACCACACCAAGACCCATGCCATATGCATCACACTCAATAAGAAATGTATGTGAGAAATTAGGCATGGCCAAGATGGGGGTGGTGCACATTACTTATTTGAGGATATTGAATGCTATAACAGAGGTAAGTGACCATAAAAAGGAGTCTTTCTTGAGCATAGCCATTAGTGGGTCTGAAATTTTTCCATAATCTTTGAAAAATTTATTATATTACCCTATGAGGCTAAGAAACCCCCATAGACTTTTGATTGTGGAAGGTGTCAACCAGGTTGTCATAGCTTCAACTTTGGTGGGGTCAACATGAACACCATCATAAGAAACAATATGTCACAAGTACTCAACTTTTGATTTCCAAAAAGAACATTTGGAATGTTTAGAACATAAGTGGTTTACACTTAAAATGCCCAAAGTTGTATCTAAGTGGTGGAGATGATCCTCCCATGTGCAGTTGTAGATGAGTATGCCATCAAAGAAGACCAAGATAAACTTCTATAAAAATGGTCAAATTACTTGGTTCATTAAGCTTTGTAATGTGGAGGGGGCATTGGTAAGCCCAAATGGCATGAGCAAGAACTCATAATGACCGTCATGTGTGTGAAATGTTATTTTGGGAATGTCTACATCATGAACATAAATTTGATGATAGCCTAAGCAGAGATCCAATTTGGAGAAAAATTATGCACCATATAGTTCATCAAGAAGCTCATCAATGACTGGAATGGGAAATTTGTCTTTGATTGTTAGCTTTCTCAAGTCTTGATAGTCAATACAGAGTCACCAAGAACCATTTTTCTTATGAATAAGCAAGACCGGTGAAGAATAGGGACTGGTGTTGGGTCAAATGATGCCTACTCAAAAAAGTTCATGAACAATATTTTTAATCTCATCCTTATGATGAAATGGGTAGTAGTAGGGCCAAATGTTGGGGGGGTGTACTACCATGGAGAAGCTAAATATGATGATATTTTGGGTGGTGAGGTGGTAATCTTGTTAGTTATATAAAGATAACTTCATACTTGACCAAAATGTCTTGCAAATTTGAAGGTTAGATGGAATCTAATAGAAGAATAGTGTGCAAAGAGAATAGGTGGGCGATGATGCCATGAGACCTATGTTTAAGATTTTTTTCCATGTGGTGAGAGATGATAATACTAATAGAGCTAGGAAGAAGGCCTTAGAGAGTATATTCATGACCATTATTAGTGAATTACATCCATAGTTTAGAAAAATCCCAAAGAATGGAACCAAGAGTGCGTAACCATTGGGCACTCAATACAACATCACATCACCTAAGGACAAAGCAAACATATCATCCTTGAGGTTATAGTCACCCATAGAAATTTGAACATTATGACCTTACTTTTACAAGGTAAGGTTCCACCATTGGTAATAATTACTTCAAAGCTAGAACAAGGGTGAATAAAATAGTCAGCTTGTTTAACTAACCGAGGGTTAATGAAGTTATGAGTGCTACAGAATCAATGAGAATGATGAGTGGTTATTATTTAAAAACCCTTTGACACATATTGTTTGGGGCATGGTGACTCTTGCCAAAGCATGCATGGAGATCTTAGGAGTTGATTTTGAGTGCTCAAAATCATTAGCTAGTGGTGTGATCTCCTCAGTGGCATCCTCATAATCTTCTATATATTTTGAAGAATCAACATCTAGTAAATATAATTTTTTATCTGTGCATTTGTGCCCAAGAACCCATTTATCATCACAATTGTAAAAAAGACCTTTTTCATGATGTGAACACATTTCATCTCTTGTGAGACATTTGATGGGGGTTATCCTTGGGTTAGGTTATTAGACATAGGGCTTGGAGGGTTCCCAATTAGAAGTGTGATGTTGTGAGGTGATTTTTTCTTCAGTGAGCTTGGCAAGACCTAAGGATGCCATCATGCTCTGAGGTTGGAACATCTTGACCTTAGAGTGGATGGGGTCTTTGAGGCCACTAATAAAACAACTATTGAAGAAGTCATCTGATAACCCTTTAGTGTGATTATCTAGCTTCTCAAAATTAATTTGATAATCATGAATGGTGCCTATCTGATGAAGTTTGGTGAGGGCTCCTATAAAGTCTTGGAATACTGAGGGACCAAACCTATCTAGAAGTAGGGATGCAAAAGTTGTCTAATAAGGTTCAATATTGGATTTGAGATACCAATTGTACCATTGGAGTGCCTCTAGTTCTAAGTGGAAGGAAGCAATGGGGACTTTGTTTATGTGATTAATATTATGAAGGTTGAATTATTACTCAACACGATAGATCCAACCTATTGAGTCTGTACCAATGAACTTGGAAAATTCCAATTTGGGCCCACATGGTGGTTGGGTGGATTAAAAATTATTATTATAAGAAGACTCTTATAATTTACTGAGCAAAAGTGCATGGGTGTCATTCACTCCACGTACCATATCAACTAAGTCAGTGACCCAAGCCATCAAAGCTGTAATTTCTTCTTTGATGATATTGGTGCCTGTACGTGTGACTACAATAACCTATGATTTTTTTTGAAATGGGTGGGAGAATGAAGTTTAAGACATTTTTATTAAGGGAATTTTTTTATTTGGAAAAATTGGGAGGGGTAAAGGTACTTTTACTAATTTTCTACTATGTCTGGTAGAAATAGACCCCAAGTTTGAATAGTTTCCTAAAAGTTTTTTTGAAATATCTCAGGCCACCAATGCCTTCTGAACGAGTACCACTCTTGAAAAAAAAATTGTCCATAGATTTACCTCTTAACGATAGCTCTTGGTTTTCCTCATGGGTGGGAACTAGTTAATCGAGAAGGGGTTGTTACCCATTTTGCTAGCAGGTCCTCTCAATGGGACAACTACTTTGGGGTTCCTATGGTACTCCTCATAATGATTTTTAGGGATTTCACCCAAGCACTTCCCATAGGTATGTAGATAGGTTTTACCCTGATCTAAAATAGAAGATAAAATCTAGAGTAGAACACAATCATAATATGATAGAGCAAAAAATCATGATATTTGATGATGCCCTATTGCTAAAATGACACTACAGATATAGACTGTCACATGGAAGGGTTGGGAATGGATTTGTTACCACTTTATCATCACCAAGGTCCAATTATGGCAAGGTGAGAGCATACAGTGGGTAATAGAAGAAAAAATATCTCCCTAGAAAGCACTTCGATACCAAATGTGAGGATTCTTCTTGAACAAATTAAGATATAATTACAAATACATGAAATAAACTATGAAAAATTAGAAATATATTGAATGAAACAAACATAACTAAATTATAATAACAAAATTGTAGAATTACTAGCCTCTTCAAGGGGGAAACCTCCTTTGAGCAAGCTCAAATCAATATAATTCTTAGATGCCTTCATACTAGATTAAGCTCCTATTTAATGTAATATATCACTAAATAACTACTACTCCTCACGAATGTGGGATTAATAATGACTATTATACTATAACATTCTACTATTATAATGAGCTTGAGGGATGACTTACAAAGCATATGCATCCATAGCCTTTTATTAAATAAACAAACTACAAATAGATGGTTAGGATGAAGGGTCATAACAAATACACTATTTGTTAGTTGTAAGGTTGTATTGATAAAGGTTCCTTTGGTATTGTATTTTATTGAGTATCTTAAATGTGAACTTGACTAAATTGGAAACCTACTCAGCCATTAGTCTCTTCATCTAACAACTTCCCATTGTGATTAGATGTAATCTCTAAGGCCTAGGTTTCTTATTTTAAGTTATTAGGATTCCTCAGACCTCATCAATATTCACTACAAGATGACACCTTGTGAGGTAGAAAATTCTTTCCAAAAAACTAAGGTAAATATTCTCATTAAGAAGCTTTTCAACTTTGCACCTTGTACGTAGGTTTGATAGTAGGTAATGACTTGACTATTTTGAATATAATGATCTTCCCTATGAACTTAGACTTGATTAAAGGTTTTAATTGATTCTAAAAATATCCAAATCCATTTCAAAAATACTTATTTATGTATTAAATTCATACTAGTATTTGTGACTGCATGTAGGTATCATTATATATAATTTTTTAACCTCATTAATGAACATGGGATGAATTTCAAACCAAGGAGACCATATGAAAGTTTGAACTTGTAGGGGGGTTGAATTAATTTGACCTAGGGGTATAATTAGTAAACATTTTGGCAATTTCCTAGGGGTAGCATGCTTGTTATGCTAAGGAATAGTTGTTTTCTCTTATCCTTGGGTAATGGAGTCACCTATATGCTACATTTAACACTGATATGCCTCTAAATAGACCAAAAACACACCAAACACAACAAGGAAATGAACACACAAAGGAAGACACCAAAATCACACTTGTGCTCTCTAAGCACTTAGGGAAAACACACACAAACCTAAAGGAAAACACTTACCTATCCTAATATGTAAAAGACCTCAAAACACTTGAGGTGAAGAATGACTTCCTCATTGTTTCAACTAGGGTAAAAACCAATGTTTCTTACATCAGTAATGCTCCAAGAAAATAAACCTTCATATGATGTATACTTATCAATGAATACTTTCCTGTGGAGATAGTCAAATGAATTACCATGGTTGGATATTTTGCTAGAATCAAGTTTGTCTTTTGGAGTTCTCATCAACACTCCATACAACTCTCCAAGAGTCTTGTTTGGATTTGTAGATTGATTTAATTATATCATGTTCAATTGACACCTCTCAAAATGAATCTTGGGAATCATCAAAGTTGTCTCAACTTCACCTTCTTCTACAATATGATACACTTGATGTCTAGGACTATAAATTTTATCATCTTGTTACTCCAACATGTATGAAAGTGGTTCAACATCAGACTAAGGTTTGGAATTCTCCTCAAACATAAACATTTTTGCCTTGGCCTCTTTATACTCTTTCATGATGGTAGCCTTCTTGAAAGTTGTTTGACTCTCATTCTCATTCTCAATAAGATACTCTCCATGTTTATAAGGTTCATCAATAACCTTACTATCAGGTTCTTGCTTCTTAGCAAGGGGAGTTGGCTTACTCAGTTGTTCAAATTATTAAACTATGACATGGAACTATTGCCCTAGTTCATCTTATTCTTCATGGATATCACATTCATATACTCCTCCATATTGGTCAAGTAGAATGGCATTATCTTCCTCATTATCTTGATCTAACATAATTTGAAAAAAATCATCATCATCATCCATATGAATAAAGTAATTAACATCAGTATCTTGTTGAAAATAATTATCAAAGATTACCTCTAAATGTTCATCACCTTCATCATGGATGATTTATGTACCAAGGTTTTTATCTTTAAAGAAAGTATATGGATCATGTCCATAAGTGTCAGCACCATACTCAACTAGGAAAAGATCAGAGATACTTTCAATTTTGGAAGATACTCCATCATCCATAACATACTCTTCATAATCATTAATGGTATAATTCAGATTAGAATTTGATTCTACATGTGGCTCAATGTGAAACCTAATAGTCATATTTTATCCATAACATGTTTTAAAGGCCAAGAAGGACCAATCAGTTGAGAGATATCCTCCTATATTGGTAGTGAATTCATTTGATAGGAAAATATTAAAGTGAGTAGGTAGATCCACCACCATTATATCTTGAAGGATTACAAAGCTTAGACAATCATGCAATAAAAATCTCAAACTTTTGATGATCCCTATTGACTTATCTGGTGTCCCATCAAATTGAAACACTCACTTTATTTATGGATCATATTTCAAGCCCAACTTGTCTACCACAATCTTGAGCATAACTAAATTTTTTTCCCCAATATCCATAATACAATTGTGAACAAGCTTATTTCCCATGATGAGGTGAGATAGAAAGGTGGGGCTTCTTAGATTTGGTTTAGGGTTCAACAATCTGAGTAGGAGCATTAGTGAGGGCTACATAACCATGTATTGATGATTGAAGATTCATATAGATTTGGGATAACTAATCTTGAAGTAGTTTTTTTTTATTAGGCATGTGGAATACTTCTCGAAGAGATATATTAGTCTTAGCATTATTCAAGTAATCAATGATATTTAAGGAAGGAACACTCACCTTTTATTGTATCCTTAAATTAAAATAAGTTCCTATAGTTTGAGGCAATGTATTACTTTGAGTCACCCTTCCTACATTATAATTTTAAAGAGGTTCAGGGCTTGTGGGGGCTGGCACATTTGCATTCACATCTTATGGATTTAAAGAAGGATTGTTTGAACTTGTGTGAACACCATGAATATCTCCCAAAGATTTCATCTTTGATATTGTGTTGGATGAAATTGAGGTACCTCAATTTAGGATAAATTTATCTTTCACTTGAAATTTTACAAGGTGCACTCCTTGAGGATTTCATCCTTCATTTGTTTCTACTAGAATAAAGTTTTCATATTCTACTATCAATTAAGGACTAGGTCCTCCTTAAGCTATCAAGTCTTGTCCTTCACCTTTATTGGCATTCATATAATATCCTTGAGGATTACGTTATTCTCCTTGAGCCAAGTTACTATGTAATGGAACCATGGATCTTATGTTGGGAGTAGAGGTTGGATTATAGGCATTGGGTGGCTTATTTAAGTTAGGTTAACCTTGTACCCTCCCTTGATAATATTTCTAAGGTAGGAACCTACTTATGTTTGGAGGATATGAGTAGGGGTTTTGGTGAACTCCATATTGTAGATTTAGTTGCCTAACTTGAGCTTCTAAGGCCTTAGATATTTCCTCCCAATCAATTGTATCTTCTAACTTCTTTGGGATAACTCTAGACTTATTGTTTGAACTTGGAATTAGATTAAAACTTGGAAGAGTAGCAGACATGTTAGGGAGAATAGGCTTAAATATTTTTGGAGGGAGTTTAATAGCTTATATTAAATAATTATTATATCTAATGGCTATATCATATGATTTAAGTAAAGTGTTCCCACCCACAGACTGCAACATGATAACTATATTAGTCCTAATAGCTCTTTGGTATGTTTGGAAAATAAAACTTGTAGGAGGTCTCATGGGAGGTGGAAACCTATACCATGTTATTTCAAACCTCTCATTGAAGTCACACATAGTTTTTTTAGGACCTATTTGAATTACATTCAATTGATGAATGAGTGATTGTGATCACTTTTTTCTTCAAATATTTAAGTCAAAAAATCTCCAAAATCATCCAAAGTGGTGATACATCCTCCTAAAAATATTCTATACCAATCAAGGGATTTTACCCTAAGAGACATAACAAGTAACCTAACTATAATGTTAACCTCAGTGACATTATGAAAATTGCATAAGCTGGATATGTCCCTAATATGCTCACTTTGGGTGATAGGACCTTACCCAATAAAAGTGAGAACACTCTTGGTGGCATTGGGAGGGATATCATCATAGGAATTGACATGTAAAGGATTTTTAGTATAGAAGGTTGGGAAAGCATATTATCTAGCCATGTTATCCTCAATTTTTTATTCACTCTCTTACTCTTCTTAACTTGCAAAGTCTTATTTCTCTTCAAATGTCAAGATAGGCTAAGGGTGTTAAACTTCAAGAGGATGTTTAGGTTGAGGGACTGGATCTATAGGATACTTTCCTCTACTAGTATTCGACCTAGTAAGGACCATGAAGTATGAATAAAAGAAATGATAAAACATAGTCTACAACCAAATATTACCTTTAGTGGAGTTGCCAAATGTTGAGTAGAACACATGTATGCAACTATGATGCTGTCAATACCATCATTCACCTTGACAAAATATGCTTGAGATAATATTCTCATCAGGTGTGCCAAAACTATTGTCACTTAATTTTTCACCTTTTGAGAGGTTTTTCAAGCCTTCTCCAAATTTAGTGAAACATTAGATTACCTCTAGGCCTATGGGTTGCTTATAGCAGAGTTAAACCTTTAGGTTTAAGGTCTATCTGCTTAGATTAGTCTTTGATAGCTTATCACCTATACTACTTGTTTTCTTGGATGAAAAGAGATATAAGGCAACATGAAAGTAACCTATTATAATGAGGTGATACACTAGATTGATCTCCACTAGACTACCATACACTTGAACTATGAAGGATGACTCAAAATACAAGTTTCAACATTCTATATTGCTCTGACATTAGTGTTTCAAACATGAAGGTGATATGCATTAGACTTCTCAAGGTGAATGAACAAGAGGTTTGATTATATACACTATTATACTAATTACAATTAAAGAGAGACAAATACACTAACAACACTTCATGTGACCTGTTAGATAGAGAACTACTTACATCAAACATAAAAGAGTAAAGAAAACAAAATGATAGATAGTTATCACTTATCATTCTAATATGCACTACTTCACACACTTAGACAAGGATTTTTGAAATTAAAAAAAGATTGGAAATATTTATTTTAAAGTCAAATATAATATTCAAACTAGTAGGGATTCACCATACAAGGTCTGGATTTTTTATAATATCAAAATGGCTTGCATATATAGAGCATAAGAGAGGAGAGAGAAGAAGAGAAGTTGGTTAGTCACAAGCCCAAGTGTCAAGACTTTAAAACTAGTTACAATCCAATAGAATGAAGTGAAAAAAAGTAATGAAGTCTTATTAAAAAAGTTTCCACCTGAGCTTCATCATTCTCCCTCAAGTTGACATAGAGACCCTTCACTATCCTTCTTGAAACTACCTTGACGATGAAGAGTTCACAAACTAATGAGAATAGTTGTATTAGTCATTGAAATTTTTTAACTAACCTAAGAATGTGGAAACAATATTGTAACATCCCTTACATTCCCCTCAAATGATAGCCTCTCCTTTATTACTTGTCATCCACTTTCTTGCATTTGTTCACAAGCCTCTCCAAGCCTGATTCACACACTTGTTTCTTAGGTGACATAAAAATTTCCAAGGATATTAGTTACATAGGTTTTATACACATATTAAATACATATTTTTCTTCTATTCCATCAAGTAGATCTCAAAATAACTCAAAATAACACTTCTCATCTTCCAACTAAGTAGTCACCCTCATTCTCACTATCTTGTTTAGGACTGCCTACAATGACCAACTAAGAAAAGGAGTTCTCATGAATAACCAAGGTCTTAATTGAGTTTTATGAGTTAAAATTATTTTCACCTATCTATTCCTTTGGTACATTCAAATCCTATAAAATAATATGAATTAGGCATGTCTGTACAAGTGATGGTACAAAAACAATAGATGGTGAGGAGTTTGGGAGATTTTTAAACATTTAAAAATTATTTTATAGGTCAATAAACCCCTTATATATTCATTTTAATTAATTTTTTCTCTATTGGGTTCTTAAGAGGGTTTTATGAGCATTTTAGGTCATCCAGTTTCTTAGTAATGATTCATAAAATCTAGACATTTAACCTTCAAACAAATTACACTAAGATCAAGATAAGGATCCATATAAAATATCCATATATTATTTACGCACCATGAACACCATCCATATAGATATGATAAAATTAAATTATCTTCTTGAGCTCTTGACTTTATTATGGATAGGCCTAAGAGGAAATTAAGCCAAATATGACGAACTTGAGCTATTCTCTAGAAACTGATGATCCTCATCAACCTTAAACCCTCTCCTAAAGGTTTTATCATGCCTTGGAAATATAATTTATTCATATGAATTAAATTATATTCCATGAGGGTTTATGCCTAGTTCTAGGCCTAATAGACCTAGACTATATTTTTTTATGTATATGACCACATGTAGGTGATCACAATGAATGTAAGTGTTGATACACACTCATTAATATCTAGATAAACCCTATACATCCTACCATAATCATTCAAGGATCCATCATTCATCTTCTTTCCATTCATGTGTAAGGTCTACATGTTTTGGAGCTCATGGAGTGCCTTCTGTCTATGACAAAATAAAGGCCACTTTCCAAGTTTGTCTAGCCCAAATGAAACCATGGGAGCCTAGGTTAATTAATTTTGACACTCTATGTCAAGTTTAAAAATAGGATCATACCTTTATATGCTTTCAATATCAAACGTTCTCAAAATTGGCTTTTAGGTATGTGTATTTTGGTAAAACCATAGATGTGCAGTATTGACTGACTGAGTTTGAGGTTCATGCCCAGTTTGATAAAACTTATCTATTTACTTTGTCTGAGAATAATATGAGGTTCATCCACTTCATACTTTTGTCTAGCAACCAAAATATATGTTTCATTAGCCTATACTAGTGTACAAACTATCTTCAAACTATAAGTGTTTATCAACAAAGTCAAGAGGTTATTGTAGGTGATTATTTCATGTTTGAATGTCATATCTCACACCCTTTTTTCTATTAAAGTTAATATAGACATCTCATGTCTTAATGAGATGATCTTATGCTTTGAGGCTATACTCCCACTTCTATCACCAATGCACTAGTTGTTAGTTGCAAGGTTGTATTACTATAGGATATTTTGGTATTTTAGTTTAATGATTATCTCAAGTGTAAAATTTAATGAATTTTAAACTTAATTAACCATCAATATCTTGTTCTAACAACTTCCCATTGTGTTTAGATGTGATCTCTAAGGCCTAGGTTATTTATTTTAAGTCATTAGGTTTACTTAGACCTCATCAATCTTCACCACAAGATGAAACCTTATGAGGCATATGATAATTTCAAATAAACTAAGTTAAATGTTCCCATTAAGTAGCTTTTCAACTCTGCACCTTGTACTTAGGTTTGGCAATAGGCAGTGACTTCATTGTTTTGAATAAAATGATCTTCCCTATGATCTTAGACTTGCTTAAAGGTTTATATTAAGTTTAAACATCTCCAAAACCATTTCAATAATACTATACTTCTTTATGTAATGACTTTAGACTACTATTTGTGACTGCATGTAGGTATCATCAGATATAGGACTGTGTTTAGGACCTTATTTTCATCCTAGAGGTCTCTTTAATGTAAATCTTCCATGGAGAAAATAAATTAAATGATTTTAGGGGAGAAACATAGGTGTGTTATATTTCTCTTGAAGCCACTAAAAGAAGATGAAACCTACGATTCTCAAATAATGTCTTTATAGACTATAATGGTGCTCACTTCTAACAAAGCGAGATACTCTAGCTTATCTTCCATATTCACACATGAAAACTAGACTAAAAACCATATGATAAGAATGGTCATAATTTTAAAGATCACATACACCACTTGGTTTAAACATACCAATGTAGAAAAATGAGGAAAACTAAGGTGTTGGGGATGTATAAGTAGTTTTGAGATACTAACAATCTTAGTGATTTTTCATGAAACACATACCACCAATATAAAAATCGTGACCATGAAAGTGAAGGTAATAATGACTAATTTCATCTACCAATTACACTTAGTCCAACTAATCTCCTCCTATTCATATTGAAGGAAAATATTTTGACTTCTTTGACCTACCAAAGAGAGTGATGAGAGAGATAAATCAATTTTTGTCATTTTTGGAGTTGTCAAATCTTCTTACACCTAAAACTAACTTGTGGAATTTTGAAGATAATCTCTTGAATCTTTTACACATGTTAAATGTGTCATATATGATATAAGTACCCACCACTAAGAGGTGGGGGGGGGGGGGGTGAATTAGTGTTTAACAATAATGCAATTCAATTCCCAACTCTTCAAGCTACTTAACCAATCACAACAATATGCAAGATAGATGAATCAAATAACACACATGAACGTAAACATTGCAAAAGATTTATGTGGGAAACCCTTATGGGGAAGAAAACCCACTCTCAAGTTTTAAAAAAAATGGACTACAGTCTTATAAGATGATCACAAACATGAGGCTTTAGTGAATCACCCACTTCACAAGGAGCACCAACCCCTAAAGATGACAAGTACCAACTTGCCTAAGATGTTAAGAACCAACACAACACCCATAAAATGAAAAGTTATTTAACTTTTATTACTTTTCAATCTGATAGATAAACCCTAAAAGAACACTCTTCTCCAAGTCTACAACTCCACACAAGTTACCAACACTGAGTTATCTCTTCAGCACAAACAATAATCCCTTCATAAAATCTTTTGCTCATATTCAAATATGCACTCATAAATATAATAAAAATAATCAATAGAATAAAAAAATATGATGAGTCTAATTAAATTTTCCTCTACTTAGTCTAATATAAACATTGGTCACCAAGACCCCCAATAGCCTTTGTACAAGGTCTTCAAATATCACAAACACACTTGCTTGTCTAGCTTGATTCACGCACCCAAAAGGCATAAAAAACCTTGTATATATACCAATATTAATTATAGTCATCCATATCTCTTTATAAAATTTTAGGAATAATTATTTATGTCTCCTAAGGTCAGCCATGATCATCTGCACAAGATTTCTATACCATACCATGAGTTCATATCCTAAACATCTCACAAATGAAGCATAGCTCCACTTTTAAGACAATGTTTGACCAACAGGAGATTAGTCAAACCATTAAAAACACTAAATAATATATTCAATAAGTCCTCAACACTATCTAATGATTATAAACACTTGATCTAACCATCTTCCCTACAAATAAACTCAATCATCCAAAATAGGTTCCTTTTAACTAGCAAAACCATCATGGTCAATTATGAGTCAACCATTCAATCATCTCCAGTTGAATAGGAATAATAATACTCTCATGGATAGAGGTAATACATCCCATACATCACCTATAAGATCTCAAACCCATTCCTACTCACTAATTAGGCCTTCCAATTTCATTTCTCACTTTGATTGGTCTTTTTCACTCATGACAACATTTACTTCATATCAACTAGACATCTTTGAGGACCTATAAATTTTACATAGAGAAATTATTATCCATAAAAAATTTCATGAATGTTTGAGGCAATTCAAAATATTCATCAAACACCCATTTTTTTACCTGGTTACTTTCAAAAATCTCTCATAATATCAAAAATAATGTTAAGAAGCAATTTTTTGTGGCACCCACATGCAGTCAAGATTAAATAAGCACATATTAAGAATCATATAGGATTCCTCTAAAAACTCCAATCATAATATTGGACATACACTAACTTTTTTATCACCTATAAGTAATATCTTCAATATCAGGTCTAAGACTAGGAATTTTACAAATAAAACTCTACTTACCTTCTTAACAATCGTTCATAAAGGATAGGACCTTAATATATGAAATAATGTTTGGATATACTTCTTAGGAACCCTATCCACCTTCTCCAAAAGTTATATCTCCCCATGCAAAGTATACATGAGCTAATGAACATGATAACTTTCTTCTTGAGCTCAAAAAGCACCATTCGAGCACCCTCTAATGCATATGAAGACTTTTCTTGACTATCTCTCTCCTTCTATAAACTCAACACTCTTAAATATGCTTGAAAAAAATTTATTGACTATTTACCATGCTAATACATGCTTCACCAACCTAAAAACACCCGTTAACCCTTCATAAAGCCTCACAAGCCCACCTAGGCCAACTAAGCCAAGAGTCAAGCAACCTTGCAAACCACTAGCCACCTCTTAAAAACCATATATATGACCTCTAAACATCATATACATGTCTAAAATGCATCTTCAAATCATACTAATCTCCATACTATGGAATACAATCCATAGGACTTAAAAAATCTATAGACAACTATGAATGATCAAGCCCACAAGGCATAAACTGACCTGCATGCCTCATGAAGGCCAAATGAAGTAAAACATTGAGCATATAACACATTAAGAACAAGAAAAACATCATCATACCAATCTCCATTCAACCATACAACATCCACTTAGGACACCCATATACTTCCTTACAAGTATCACATTGCTCCAAGTACATTAGACCACCATGTTCCATCAATCTAACCTGTTAGACCATTTTTTCATCACCAATGCCACTTGACATCAATGAAAACACATCTACCATAAATATCCCAACAATATAGTATGTAAAACTTATTGTAAACTACATTTTTTTAGTTTATCTCTTTGTTCTTATGTTGGACCTACAACTTTTACTTTTTAAACTTCAATCTCACATACACTTGACATGTGGTACACTACATTTCATCTTGACACATTTTTCCTTCATGAAAAACTATATAATATCATTCTAACATGAAAAAAAGGTGGAATAGTATGATATAAGACCAACTAGGTAGATGTGACAAAGATAAAACATATTATCTGACCTCATTAATGACCTTGGGACCACTTTCGAACCTAGGAGATCCTATGAAAGTTTGAACTTGTAGAGGGGTTGACTTAGTTTGACTTAGGGGTAAAATTAGTAAACTTTTTGGAAATTTCCTAGGGGTAGTATGATTTTTAGTCTAAGTACCAGTTTCCTTATTTTGTCCTTGAGTAATGGTGTCACGTATATGCTAAATTTAACACTAATATGTCTCTGAATAGACCATAAACACACACCAAACATAGCAAGGAATCAAACACACAAAATAAGACACTAAAATCACACTTGTGCTCTCTAATAAATTAGGGAACACACACATTAACCTAAAGGAAATCACTCACCTATCCTAATATATACACAACCTCACAACACTTGAGGTGAAGAACAACATCCTTATTGCTTTAACAAGGGTAAAAAAGTAATGCTTCTTGCATCATTGATGCTCCAAGAAAACAAATCTTCATATGATGCATACTTTTTAATGAAGACTTGCTTGTGGAGTTAGTCAAATAAATTACCATGGTTAGATCTTCTGCTAGTAGTAATTTTGTCATTTGGAGTTCTCATGAATATTCCATCTAACTCTCTAAGAGTCTTTTTTGAATTTTCAACTTGCTTGAACTCTATCATGTTCAATTAACACCTCTCAAACTAAATCTTGGGATTCATCAAAATTGTCTCAACTTCACTTTATTCTAAAACATGATGCACTTGATGTCTAGAACCATCAATATTGTCATATTGCTACTCCAACATATCTAAAAGTGGTTCAACATCAGACTGAGGTTTGGACTACTCCTCAAATGTAAACATTTATGCCTTGTCCTCTTCGCACTCTTTCTTTACTGTATCCTTCTTTATAGTTGTTTTCCACTCATTCTCATACTCAATAGGAAACTCTCGTTCATGTTTATAAGGTTCATCAATAACATTACTATCATGTTCCTACTTTTTAGGAAGGGGAGTTGGCTTACTCAGTTGTTTAAATTCTTGAACTATGGCATGTAACTAATTCCATAGATCATCTTCTTCTTCATGGTTGTCACATTCATATACTCCTCCATCTTGGGTAGGTACAATGACATTATATTCCTCATTGTCATAATATAACATACTTTCAAAAACATCATCATCATGCCTATGAATATGGTAATTACCTCAATATATTGTTGAAAAGAATTATCAAATCTTAGCTCAAAATGTTCATCACCTTCATCATGGATGATGTATGTGCCAAGGTCTTTAACTTCATTGAAAGTATATGGAATCATATCCATAAGTGTTATAACCTTACTCATGTAGTAAATTATTAGATATACCTTCAAGTTTAGAATATGCTCCATCATCCATAACATATTCTTATTGATTATTGATGGTATAATTTATATTAGAACTTGATTCTACATATGGCTCAATGTGAAACTTGGACAATGTTTATGGTTTAATAGTAAAATTTGCTCCATACCTTATTTTAAATGTAAATAAGGACCAATAAACTGAGAGATATCATATTATATTAGTGGAGAAGTCCCTTGATAGGAAAATAGCAAAGTGAGTAGACAGATCCACTACCACTATGTATTTAAGGATTAGAAACCTTAGATAGTCGTGCAAGAAAACTCTTCAATTTTTTATGATCCATATTAAATTAGTTGGTGTCCCATAAATTTTTAACACTACCTTTATATATGGATCATATTTAAATCCCAACGTGTCTCCAAAAATCTTGGGCAAAAATAAATTACTTGCACCACTATCCATAATGCAATTGTGAACAAGATTGTTTCCCTTGATCAGGGTGAGATAGAAAGGTGGGGGTTTCTTAGATTTGGTAGAGGGTTAAATAATGTTATTAGGATAATTATTGAGGTATACATCACCATGTATTGATTATTGATGATTGATATGGATTTAGGATAGCTGATCTTAAAGTATTTCCTTTTGATTGGGCATACAGAGTACTTCCCAAAGAGATATATTAGTCTTAGCATTCCTCAAAGAATCAATGATATTCAAGGAAGAAACACTCATATTTTCTTGTATCCTTGAAGTAAAATAATTTCCTTTAGTTTAATTTAATTTATTAATTTTAGTCACCCTTCCTACATTATGATTGTAAAGAGGTGCATGACTTGTGGGGGCTGCCACATTTACATTCATGCCTTGTGGCTTTGAATAAGGATTGTTTGAACTTATGTCAACACCATGAACATATCCCAAAGCTTTCCTCTTTGATATTATGTTGGATGAAATTTAGGTACCTTGGTTTACTAAAAATTTATCTTCCACTTGAAATTTTATAAGGCTCGCTCCTTGAGGTTGTCATCCTTAGTTTATTTTTTCTTGCATGAAGTTCTCATCTTCTATTATCAATTGAAGAGTAGGTCCTCCTTGAGTTACCAAGGCTTGTCCTTCACCTTCATTGGAATTAATATAATATCCTTGGGGATATCATTCTTATCAGTAAACCAATTTACTATGGATTGGAACCATAGCTCTTGTGTTGGGAGTAGAGGTTAGATTATAGGCATTTGATGGCCTACTAAAGTTAGATTGGCCTTGTCCCCTCCCTTGACCATATTACTGTTATGGAAACCTACTTATTTTCTGAGGATAAGAGTAGTGGTTTTGGTGAAATCCATATTGTATATTTAGTTTCCTAATTTGATCTTATAAGGCCTTAGATATTGCCTCCCAATCAATGACATATTTTGACTTCTTTGGGACAACTCTAAACTTGTTGTTTGAACTTGGAATTGGAGCATGACTTGAAAGAGTAGTAGACATATTAGGTAGAATAGGCATATAATGTTTTGGAGGGATCTTATCATCTTTTATTAAAATATTATCATATTTAATGGATATGTCATAGGCTTCAGTCAAAGTGTACCCACCCATGGTCTAAAACATGACATCTATATTAGTCTTAATAACTCTTAGGTATGTTGGGAAAATAAAACTTGTAGCGGTCCTCATGGGAGGTGGTAACCTATACCATGTTATTTGAAACCTCTAATTGAAGTCATGCATATTTTATTTAGTAACTCTTTGAATCATATTCAATTAATGAATGAGTGATGTGTGATCACTTTTATCTTCAAACTTTGAGTCAACAACTCTGTAAACTCATCCCAAGTGGTGATACATTATCCTAATAATGTTTTATACTGATCAAGGAATTTTACAATGTTAAACTTAGTGACATTATGAAAACTATATAAATTTGATATGTCCCTAATATTCTCACTTGGGGCGATAGGACCTTCCCCGTTGAAAGTGGGAACACTTTTGGTGGCATTGAGAGGGATATCATCATAGGCATTGAGATGTATAGTCCTAAGGTATGTTCATATTTTTATGTTTGTGGAATTACTATTAATATTAATGTCAAAGGTAGTGAAAGGTCATTGATGTCCCAAAGGTTCTCTTGTGAAGAGACATGGTTAGTATTCATGATAACTCAAGCACAGTCTAGTAGATTCTTCAGTTCTCTATGAGGTATTGGCTCTATGTTGTAGTATGTCAAGATTATGAAAAGATGTTTAGAAGTAAATGATCATGAAATGAGGATTTTTGACTTGAGAGGAAGTTTAAAAATGCATCCACATTAGATATTTTTAAGGTCTTAAAGAGGTATGTAGTAGGTCTATGTAATGGCCTATTTCTTAAACATGATTTATAAAGGTATGAGATGATACATATATGTATAAGCTTGAAGGTGTGTATTGAAGTTTTAGATCATGAGTCAGAGGTAATGAGTTAGTTGCATGATTATTATAGTTAGATAAGAGGTAAGTCCTTCATTGGAGATCTAGGCATAGACCTTGTCTTAAGACCTCAGAGAGTATGATGAGACTTCATGATCAGGCTTTATGGATTTTAAGCTTATGTGAACAAGTTTTTTATATTTCAAGAATGGTATGGAGGTATATGTAATTTTTATGATTTTTTGAGAACAATTCAATAGGTTTTCAAGTGTTTTCAAGATCCAAGTATGATTGGTGGTTCTAGACCTAACATGCGTATTGGTTTAGTGTGGCCTAATGAAGGGTCAAGTTGAGTTTCTAAGGTGATATATCAAATTTGATCATGGATTTATATGTAATAGGTTTTTATAATGGTATTTACCAAGTATGAGGTCATGGATTGAAGTTTAAATCAATAAAAAACATTTTGAGGTCTCTTATGTATGCAAAATGAAGAAATGAGAGCCCTAGAAGGAACTTTAGATGCTCATTAGCACATATGATAGTTTTATGGTGTCTTGAGACGTTTTGGAGAGATTTAAAATGGTCCTAATAAGTTTTTACAAACATTATGAGGTGGTTTAAAGGATAGAGCTATATGAACAAATGTTAAGAAGGTAAATTGGTATAAAACACTATCAAAACCCTCTTAATGACCCAACTGAAAAGAACTTATTTAAAAGCGACATGAATGGTTTAGCTGATAAATTTTTATTATTTGAGTTTTTATATGACTCCTCTAGGCATCTTCATGTGGTATTAGTGTGTTAGGATAGTAAGTAAAATCTATATAAAAATGTCTATTTCTAAATAAATTGATGTTATAGGTAGGGTTAACTAGGTCAAGATTTCATAATGGATGGAGGTTGAGGGTAAATAATTGTTATTGATGTAAATGGTTATATTTTGGAAATTTTAAATCTCTTTATTAACTATTTTGATCAATCAAGATGATCAATCGCTAAACTGGCTAAGAGTGAGAATAGTGAGAAAAACTAGTTAAAGTGAGAATGCATTTAGGGATTAGTTATAGAGGACTTGGGATGAATAAAAATGCTTGAATTAATTATTAAATACCTATAAATATTTACCATGTTGATTATATTCTTTTATTTTCATTGAAAAGGGTGAAAGCGGTGCTCATAAGATAGCCTGTATAGAAAAGATGTGATAGTGAAACCCAAGATAGTAAGATTGGTATTTAAGATAAATGTTTCCCTTTGAGGATATGATATGGATATTGGATGTAGTTATAAATATATCATAGGATAATTTTAATTATTTAAAATATATTTTTTGTGTCCTTATAGGTGTTCTAATTCATGTTTACCATGACTATGTCTTAAAGCAGTTTAACTATTCTAGGTAAGCATAATGAAGTGAAGTGTTTTAAACTCCATAACAAAAGCTAATATATCCTGTGTATATGGTTTTATGTTTCAATACATAAATAAAATCTTAAATCTATATTTAAATTTGAGAGATAGGTTAATAAGATGTAATGTGGAAGCCAAACTTTCTTATTAGATTGTGTAAGGTCCATGAGAGAGTGGCTTAAGAGATTAGTCTATAAGACCAATGATTGTCACTAGAGTTTGAGATATAAATATTTTATAATTATATAGAGACCATTTATAAACTATTAATTTGAATTATATGTCATGAGACCATTTATAAACTATTAATTTTAATTATATGTCATGAAATTATCTTTTCATTACTAATGACAAAATTCTTCATGACTGTGTTTCTAGAGCACTCAAACAGTTTGAGTAGTCATCTTACAAAGATGAGTTGGAGGTTTTTGGATAGTGTTGAAGAATCCAAAAAAAATTAAGATGTTTAAGAGATATAGAGGGTTATTGATAATTATTTTATATTCTTAGTTTATCCATGTTCAAGTGTGAAAAGTCAAAAGCATTTGACTGTGTTTTTAAGCCTATGTGCAGTTCTTAGTGAACCTATAAAGTTGATCAGTTTGGGGTCTTTTGACCTATTTAGTGATGTAAAAAGAACATAGTGATGTTTTTTGGGTAATCAAATATCTATTTATGTTATTTTTTCATAGGTTTACTTATAAATTTGACTATATGCTTCAATTTTGTAAAGCAGACTATTTATGTGTATGAAGGGCTAATGGTGAGTAAGCCTATTGGCATGGTTCATGTGATGAGTTGGACTAATAGGTCGTATGGATATATGAAAATGTTATAATGGTTATATTTTAGGAATATTTTAAGTGTTTAAATCATTGGTGAAGACTCAAATTGGTCCAAGAGGTCAGATTGGTAATGTGTGCTTAAGATAAACGTAATTGTATTAGGTCTCCTTTAGGCCTAATGGGATTTTGACCCTTAAAGGTAATGAAAAACTTGTGTGATGAAATTTTCTTGGGTGAAACATGTATGAATACCTATTTATATTATGATAAAATTGTATTAAGGTTCTTGGCTGACCAAGATGGGTCAATGTAAGTGATGGGTATAAAAATAATGCTTAATTTGCCTATGTGAGCTAGTTAGAAGAGTGAGTATAAGCGAAGTAAAGATCTCTAGGAGGAGAAGAAGTAGGTCATTGAGAACCATAAAAATATTAGATAAACCATTTTGAATATATAACATTTATTCTATATGTGTATGGAAAGGTCAATGGAGGACCTAATGGGCAAAGAAGAGGCATGTTGAGCGAGTAAGCCTTGAAGGCTATTTGAGAAGGGTAGAAGGATAAGGAGAGATGAATGAGTTGATGGATGTTGAGAAACCATAAAGATAAATAATAATATTTTTCCAATTGTATTACATAGAGTGGAATTTAGATAGATAAGAGAGAGAGAGTTGAAGAAGAGAACACCATCAGTTAATAGAGCAACAAGGTAGCTTGAGGTGATTGAGCTTGCCTTAGATGGGTTGGTGCTTGGTAAAGAGGGAGATGGATATACCTTATAGGTTGGATCTTGAATAAGTGTCCTTTAAGTGGATGGGTTGGTTTTAATTTACTTATGGGGTTATAGCCTCCTTGTAAGTTAGAGCTTTCTAAAGGACTAGTTGGGTTGGTGCTCCTTATGGGGTTGGTGCCTCACTAAATGTTGTTTAATTACTTCTAATATATTATTATAAGTGGTGTGATATTGTTTTTTATCCCCCATGATGGTTTCCCACACATATATGGTGTTCATAACCTTCATAATTATTTGATGTATCTTCTATGAATAGATATATCTCTTTGCTAGTTTGAATGGTTAAAGAATCATGAATGGAAATGAATGAAATGTTTGCACACTACTTCACCCCCCTCTCAGTGGTTTTTATTCCAATAATTGTTATCATATAAGGTCCATTATAGGAGTCTTGATAGCCTATAGGTGATCCTAAGAATCAAAAAGTGTGATGAGGATAATGTTCATTTTGTTTGCAGTGATGGTCTATCAAATAATGATGGTAGTAGCAGAGTTTTATAAATATAAGAAGGATCTCAAGATGAGGCCTGATCAACACTTAAACCAAGGTAAGTTATGTGTTACTATAAGATGTAAATAAAATTTTAAATAATGTCAAAGGTACCATTTGATAGCTCAGAAGAATAATGTAGAAGCTAAGTCAAATTTCAAACCCAAGATTGATAATCTAGAAGGACTCTAAAGAGATGTTGAGAGAAAGGTATAGGTCAAGGCATCAAGGTGCCTTGTAGAATCTTACTTTAGGCCTTATAAATAAGGTATGTTTAACCTTATGTTTCCATAAATATGTTATGATTTTATCATCAAGATGGAAGAGCTGAGTGGAGTCTATGAAGTTGTCATAGATGAGCAAAGGTTTTGTTAGAAACCTAAGTATGTTATTAAGACCTATTTGAGATTTGTTTGAGCCTTCATGATGTATAAAGGTATGAACATATATATCCTTGATTATATGGTAGTTAAACATGTATATTTTGAGGTAACAAGATCCAATGGAGGATTCTAAGAAGCATGAGTTATAGAATGGTTTGTAATACCAATAAGGATATGAAGATCCAAGAAGATGACTATACCTTATGGGGATAGTCAATAATGAAAAGGTTAGTTTGGATGATGATGTAGATACTTGAAACATTTGACATGAATGGTATGAAGATGGAGTTTTCTTCATGAGTGAAGATAATAGAGATTTGAAGATATTCAAAGAAGAATATATGAAAGATATGATAAATAAAGAGATTAGTGGAGTGGTAGATGGTCTAGTTATAATGCTATCTACTATAGTTATCTTACTTGCAATACCTATTTGAGTGCAACATGATTCCCATGAAGCAAATACAGACCAAGTGGTATGAGAGTTGAAGAATGATCTATAAAACCAATGCTATTAAAGGTTGTGATTGTTTTTTAATATGATCTAAGGTCTTGAGGTGTTCTAATAAGTGAGACAAAAATTTACTTATGCCATGAAGATAGCAATGATCCAAAGTTTACAAGTGCTTTGAGTTTTATCAAAAGGTCTTGATAGTGATTGTTAAGGTTGATCCATTAAGTCATTCTTGAAGATAAAGTATTGTCCTATGGAATTTGTTTATAGACCTAGTTGGTTGAGGTGATCTATTGAAGGTATCATAAGCTAAGTCAAGTCCTAATGACTCAAGGAGCTTGTTTGAGACCTATGGAGCATAAGAAATGGTGTATGTGATCTTAAGAGTCTTTTAATCAAGAAGAATCCATTTGGTTGTAGAAGGAAGTTCTATTTACTTGAAACCATATCTATGGTTGAGCTGTTTTAATGAGGAATAAGGCTATATGAGGTCTTATATGGAATTTTAGTGAGTTGCATGGTTTTTCAATAAGATATCAAGGACAAGTTTCATTGTTCCTATGTGTTTCTAATTGATCATATGATAGTTTTATATTGGATACTTCATAAGACCTTGTGTTTACTTCAAAGGTTAGTAATGAATGTTAACTTCATGTAATAAGGGTTGATGACCATTGGACAAGGTCATGTGGGTACTAGAAGGACTATTGCTACATAGAAATGTTGATCTTCATTAGCAGCCCATGAATGGTAAAGTTATCTTCATACAAGTATGATATTCTTATGTAATAAGTATTTACAGTTGCCTTATAGTTTCAAATAACATGATATACGTGGAACATGGAGTTAGGGGGAGCTAACTCATATGGTTTGAAAATATTCAAGAGAAGTATGTGTGCACAAAGGGGGAACTTGTTATCTCTACGAATGGTTAGGTCCAAGGATCAGTAGTACTATTAGAGATGACCTTTATCATTAATGTCAAAGGGGGAGAAAGATATAGCTTGAAGATATGAAAGTAATCTACTATGTTTGAGTGTTTGCCATCAATGAGAAAAGGGAAGATTATTAAGGTATTTTCATATTGTTGTGTTTATGTCATTAATGTTTTCATTGATGTAAAAGGTAATCAAAGGTAATTGATGTCCCAGGGGTGCTCATGTGAAAATACATGGTAATTATTCATGATAACTCAAACATGGTCTAGTAGATTCTTGAGTTCTCTATGAGGTATTGGATCTATGCTATGGTATGTCAAGTTTATGAGAAGATGTGTAGCAGTAATTCAACATGGCATGAGGATTTTTAAATTAAGAGGAAGTTTCAAGGTGCATCTATAGTAGATATCTTTAAGGTCTTAGAGAGGTATGTAGTAGGTCTGTGTAATGACCTATTTCCTAAACATGACTTATAAAGGCATGATGATGATGATGATGATGATGATGATGATGATGATGATGATGATGATGATGATGATGATGATGATGATACAAAGATGTATAAGATTGAAGGTGTGTATTGAAGTGTTATATCATGAGAGAGAGATTATGAGTTAGTTACATGACTCTCAGAGTGATCTAAGAGGTAAGTCATTCATTAGAGATCTAGGCATAGACCTTATCTTAAGACCTTAGAGAGTATGATGAGACTTCATGATCAAGTTTGGTGGATTTTAAACTTGTGTGAACAAGGTTGACAACTTGTAAGTATGGGATGTAGGTATATGACATGTGTATGATTATTTTAGAATAATTAAGATGTTTTAAAATGTTTTCAAGATCCAAGTATGACTAGTTGTTATAGACCTAACTTGTATATTGGTCTAGTGTAGCCTAATGAAGGGTCAAGTTGAGTTTCTAAGTTGGTAGATCACATGTGAGACTGGATTAAAGTTAAATATGTTGTTTAAAGGGTATATAACAATTTTTAGGTCATGTATTGAAGGTAAAATCAAGAAAATAGGTTTTGAGGTCTCCTATGTATGCAAAGTGAAGAAATGAGAGCTCAAAAAGGAACTTTAGATGCTCATCGGCATGTGTGATAGTTTCATGGTGGCTTGAAAGTTTTTGGAGAGATATAAAAGTATCCTAATAAGGTTTTAAAAAAATTAAGAGGTGGTTTCAAGGATAGAGTTATATGAACAAATGTTAAGAAGGTAAACTAGTTTAAAATGTTCTCAAAATCCTCTTAATGACCTGATTGGAGAGAACTTATTGGAAAGTTAATATAATGGTTTGGTTTATCAAGTTTAATTATTGTATTTTGTACAATATTTATCCAATAATCTCTAAGTGGAATTGGTCTGTTAGGATACCAAGTAAAATCTATAAAAAATTATTATTTTTGAAGAATGATGTTACAGGAAGGATTGACTAGGTCAAGATTACATAATGGATAGAGGTTGAAGGTCAAGACTTGTGATTGATGTCCATGGTTATATTAAAGAAATTTACATTCTTTTTTTCAACTATTTTGATCAATCAAGATGATCTATCACTAAATTGGCTAAGAGTTAGAATACTAATAAAAACTTGTTAAAGTGAGAATGCATTTAGGGATTGGTTGTAGAGGACTAGGGATGAATCCAAATTATTTTTATAATTTTTAAATACATATTAATATTATAAATATTTACTATATTATTCAAATTTCACTGAAAAGGGTTTAAATGGTGCTCATAAGATAGACTTTATAAAGAAGAGTGACAGTGAAACCTAGGACTGTGAGATTGGTCTTTAAGATAGATGTTACCCTTTGAGCCTATGATATGGATATTGGAGGTAGTTATAAATATATAATATGATAATTTTAATTATATGAAATATCTTGTTTATGTCCCTATAGGTGGTCTATGTTACATTCACCATGACTATGTGGTGTGATAGAGGGATTTATCCCCCATGAGGGTTTCCCACATATATATGGTGTTCATTTGTTATGTTATTTCTTCATACTTATGCAATTTCTCTTCTATGAATTTTTATATCTCTATGCTAGTTTGAATGGTTAAAAAAACATGAATGGAATTGAATGAAATGTTTGCACATTAATTCACCCTCTTCTCAGTGGTTATTATTCCAACATATAGGATTTTTAGTATTAAAGGTTGGGAAATCATGTTGCCTATCTATGTTGTCCTCAACTTCCTCTTCACTCTCTTGCTCTTCTTGAATTGCAAAGTATTCTTTTTTTTAAAATGTCAAGATAGACTCAAGATGTTGAAATTTAATATGAAGTTCTGGTTGAGGGAGTGGATCTATAAGATAGTTACCTCTACTAGTAGTTGACCTAGTAAGGACCATGAAGTATGAACAAAATTAATGATAAAAATTGGTCTACAACTAGATATTATCTTTAGTGGAGTCACCAAATTTTGAGTAGAACACATGTATAAATCTTATATATTGTTAATACCAAAATTCACCTTGATAAAATATGCTTGAGACAATAGTCACACCGAGTGTGCCAGCAATTTTTCACCCTTGGATAGGTTGTTCAAGCATTCTCCAAATTTAGTGAAACATTGGATTACCTATAGGCCTATGGGTTTCCTATAGCAAAGGTAAACCTCTAGGTTTAAGGTCTACCTACCTAGATTAGTATTTGATAGCCTATCACCTATACTAATTTCTTGTTTAGATGAAAAGAGATGGAAGGAAACATGAAAGTAACATATTCTAATGAGGTGATACACCAAATTGATCTCCAATACACTACCATACACTTGCACTATGAAAGATGACTCAAAATACAAGTTTCAACATCCTATATTACTCTGACATTAGTGTTTCAAACATGAAGGTGATATGCATTGCAATTCTCAAGGTGAATAAATAAGAGGTTTTATTATAGACACTAATTATACTCATTACAATGAGAGAGCGGAAAATACACTAACTACACTTCATGTGACCATTGAGAGAGATAACTGCTTACACTAAACATGAAAGAGTAAAGAGAACAAAAGGATAGATAGTTATCACTTGTCAATCTAATATACACTACTACACATACTTATATAGGGATTTTTGAAATCAAAACTAGATTGGAAATATTTATTTCAAAGGAAAATATAGTATTCAAACTAGTAGGGCTTTGTCATACTAGGTGTAGATTTTTTACACTACCAAAATGGCTTGAATATATAGAATATAAGAAAGGAGAGAGTAATAAAATAAGTTGGATAGTCACAAGACCAAGTGTCAAGGCTTGGAAACTAGTTATAATTCAAGAGAATGAAGTGTAAAATAAGTCATTAAGTCTTATTAGACACGTGTCCACCTGAATTTCATCATTCTCCCTCAAGTTCACATAGATACCATTCACTATCCTTATTGAAACTACATTTATGATGAGGAGTTCACAAACTAACCAAAATTATTATAGTAGTCATTGACACATTTTCACTAACCTGAGAAGGTGGAAACAAGATTGTAACAACCATTATACACCCCTCAAATTATAGCCTCTCCTTTATTACTTTTCATCCACTTTATTGAAAATGTTCACAAGCCTCTCTAGGCCTGATCCACACATTTGTCACTTAGTTGACCTGTAGATGTCCAAGGAGATTAGTTGCAATGGTGTTGGTGTCCAAATCAGTTAAATAATATGTAGTAATTAATCATTGATTTTTTATGGATTTCAACTACTTTTGAATTTCTAAAAATAGTAAAAAATGCATAAATAGAGACCTATCTAGTAAGTGACTATCACAGATGATCTAGGTTCTAAAAACTAGGTTCTGGATAGATCAAAGTGTCATCAATAGGGTCCAGAGATTTGTTTATTTACTAGATTGTAGCAACCCACATAGATAGTATCACCATACTATTGTATTTTCCTCAAAGTGGTGCTACTTTCCTCTTTATATGATTCTTTCTCTTTTATAGGAGTACATGTGCCTATATTTCTAGGTCCTATTCCTATGTGCATGAAATCTATAACTTTATGTTGTTCCTAGAAAACTTAATTTAGTGTGTAAACCCTAATCCTCCTTGTAAGTATGGAATGAATAATAAATGTGTGTTTGATAGTAGGATATGATGCACATATTCAACACCCTGCTATGAAGAGATTTTCCTACATACTAATACTCCGAGGAAGGATCAATCATGATGTAGTTCTCCCACCTACTACTTAGTGCAAGTGAAAGTGAATTCTAGAATGAGAGTGGTATTGAATAGCTTGAGTTTGCTTGAGTTTTGGAATCTTTTAAATATGGAATTAGGTTTTTTGTAGATGGTAGTATGTAGGAGTAGGGTAGAATAGGGATCAAATACCTTAATTTTGTTCAACTTGTTTCTTGTTTGGATAGGCTTTTTCATCTATTTTCCATCTAGTGAATAGAGGTCAAATAGTCTTGTATTTAAAGAGATTTGTAGCTTGTTCAGATAATAAAATGTACTCAAGCCAACCTTAGGAGTGACACATGTTTGAAAAAGTATCCATTTGGAATATTTAGGGAAAGAGACATTGGTGCTCATTTGGGGACACTAGTGCCATGTGGTTATAGTGTCCTTAGTGTGGTGCTAATGTACACCTAGTAGATAGTTTGGAAAACTAGATTAGGATCTAGGAAAGCTATCCTATGACTATGTTTGAGCTGACTGTAGATGTTTGTGGTCTACATAATGGTTGGAAAAGTATGGTAAAGGTTGTAGGATAGGTCTAGGGTTAAGCTAGGAATATGATAACTTAATCAACACTCTTAGCATCCAAATACCACTTTTAGGTGATTACATCCCCCCCCTCTTATGATAGAAATGCAAAAAAGAGAAATGCCTAGTATAAAGGAAAAAGAAGTGTACCTGGACTTACCTAGGAAGTGAAGCCCATGTACCTAAGTTTGAGTATGTGATGTTGGGTTTGTGAATGTGAAACATGCTCCCAAGTAATGCCCTGTAATGAAACATGAAAAAATGAGTCCTTAATTAAGATATTATCAAAATCAAAAGACTATGATGAATAAACTAACTGAGTAAAGATATAATAAAGAGGATTGGAATGAATACACCTCATTGGTATAGGAAACAATACATGAAAATGGTGATAACCTATGTGTGTGAGTGTACATAGCAATCAAATCATTAAATATCTTGGAATGAGTTGATTGCTTGCTCAATCCTCATATGTGGGTGGATCAATAATTCAATCTAGTTTTGAATCCATCATTACCCACCCCTACTCAATGGATCATAATATATGAATAGCTTGAATAATATTTTGTGTCTAACCTTCCCATGTGGGTGGCTTAAGAAATAAATTAGGCCATGATTCCATCATTTCACACCCATGTGAAGTATATGCATCTAAAACTATATTATGCAAATTGTTAAAAGTATCTAACTGGGTATATATAATTATGTATGTCATCTCTATGGCCACTAAGGTACATTATGTAGAGAATGACATGGAGTTTTCCATTCTATCTAATCAATATGTGTGTAACTATGCATATGGAAACTATGTATCACATACATGCCCCCAATCTAATATCTGAGTATATTGATTCTAAACTGAATATGTAATAACTAAATATATGCATGTAAAATAAATGTGGGAGTGATCATGTCATGCATGATAACCATAAATATGAGAAATTGGTATGAATTTGAGATGAAATGAGTGTATCTATGTAAAATATGAATGTAACTGTGAAACTTGTGACTATATGTGTACAAATTTGTACTATATTTAGTGTACTTGTCTGACTAATATGGATTGTCCTAAAGCTGAGGCTAATAGACAATATCAACCTATCATGGATAGTATTACCCTATGGTGCTAGTGTCTGAATATTGGTGTTAATGTTTGTCTGGGCTAAAATATGGGTGACTAAACTACTTTTTGAGTCCTTATTTTTTCCTATGTCCGATTTCTAAAACTGATCATGTGTGTTGAAAATAATCTATGAATAGTAATTTAGGAACCTAATATCTATGATGAACCCCTATGAATTCACCCTCTTTTTAGGGTAGTTATGAAACCTATTTAAGAATTGTCCTCAAAAGAACTAGTTCTGCAAAATGTGTTAGCCATATCAGATGCATGATATTCTAATATAATGTGTAAACATAACATCAAAATGTAAATGAATCTAAGCATAAGGAGGTAATGCAAGATGTATATTCTAATTTATAATTGTAACAGTGTGTCAATATATATGTAATCAATGCATAACTATAAATATGAGTAGTACCTAGGGGGATGGGGCATGATGTCCATCACAACACCCAAGTAGGAAGGCTATATGTATGAGGTCCCTCATGGCATCAAAAGTGGTGTGTGTGTGTGTGTGTGTGTGTGTGTGTGTGTGTGTGTGTGTGTGTGTGTGTGTGTGTAACAAGAAAATACAGTTATCATGGTGAAGATAAATACAAGGAAGAATACATACAAACGCATGAAGCAAACAAAAGTAGGCCAAGGGACTACAATTCATGGGACATGGAAACATGATAATAAAAAAATACAAGGACATGTTCAAATCTCCAGATATGTAAGTAATAAGCAATTTGTCTTAGAAATACATATAAAGACATGTTCAAATGTCTGAATATATAATTAGAAAGTAACATTTTAGAATCATATATGTATGATACATCTAAGATTGAATAACTAGTGATGCAAACACATAACTTAGGTATAATGAATGAAATCACATAAGAGCAAAATGTAGATAGATTGTATTCATTTAATGGAGGTGTACACAATATAGGGTTCACATATATCATATCTCTATCACTCAAAACTATAAAAACACACTAAGATAATTTTTTACACTATCATAATGTCTCTGTCACCAGAATGATTACTACACAAATGGCACAAGGGCCAAACAATTTCATGATCCTCACTATAATATATAATACTTCACACAACCCACTATGAATGCCTTGGATGAGAGGTAATTATATAGGTAGACAAGAAGTATTTAGACACAACCATTTGGAAATGAGAACACAACTCAGTTTCTAAATGAATAGTAAAACTATGTGCAACATGTCAAGCCCCACACATCAACATTAGTTGCCAAATGAATAATGTAACTATGTTGACTACAAATAAGCATGTGTATGTGAAACTAGTGACCTCATTACTAAAAATAAGTTACCTAATTATTAAAACTAATCAATATTAATATATAAATGTAGGAAAATCATATAATAGATAAAAAAACCTACACCAACACCCCCCATTAAGCATAGCTTAGGTGGGTAGAAGATTTGGGTCCCAACAATACGGACTAGTTAGGTACCCAAGAACATTTAAATCCCTTATGAAAGCATAGATATGTAACCTACCCATAATTATTATCAAAGAGATGTATCCCCTCTATAAGTACCATAAAAAATCCCCCTAAGTTTTCAAGTATAATGAATTATTGAATATTAGACATCGAAATCAGTCAAAAATGCATCCAAAAGCAATCTATGTGGACAATATTGTTTATAATATGAGTTAAACTAACCTATTTCCAGATCATAATTCCCCAAGAAATCTTTAACACTTATATTTACTATATAATTGGGTATGATGTAGGGCTCTAGGGGAAGCATCCCCCAATGGGGTCAAGGGGCAACACCCCAAGTGCATTCCTTGTCACGATAGAGGGTGGGACCAAGGGGTAGCACCCCAAATGCCAAATGCAATTTAAAGATTACATGGCCCTTATAATTAATAAACATTAGCCAAATTCACCTCAGAAAAGCTTCTCAAGGCCTAGCTTATAGAGAAGAAGAAAGAACAAGTTGGTCATATTTTTTTATCCCACATTCTTTAAACTATAATCTTAAGGACTTGAACTTAGTTTCATCACCCATGGTTATCCTATACAAACCCTTACTCTTCATAATGATTTCCATCTTAAATTTCATTCATGATAGTTAAAGGGAGTTAGTAGGTTAAATTTCATTCATGATGGTTATCCTCTTCTTCTTCCTCCTCCTCCTTCTTCTTCCTCCTCCTTCTTCTTACTAAGAAGAAGAGGAAGAAGAATAAGAAGAACAGGAGGAGGAAGAGGAAGAGGAAGAGGAAGAGGAAGAAGAGGATGAAGAGGAAGAAGAAGAAGAAGAAGAAGAAGAAGAAGAAGAAGAAGAAGAAGAAGAAGAAGAAGAAGAAGAAGAAGAAGAAGAAGAAGAAGAGGGGAGGGGAGGAAGGGGAGGAAGGGGAGGAAGAGGAGGAGGAGGGGAGGAAGGGGACAAGGGGAGGAATGAGGAGGAGGAGAGGAGGAAGAGGAGGAGGAGGAGGAAGGGGAGGAAAGAGGCAGAGGAGAGGAGGAAGAGGAGGAGGAGGAGGAGGAGGAGGAGGAGGAGGAGGAGGAGGAGGAGGAGGAGGAGGAGGAGAAGGAGGAGAAGGAGGAGGAGAAGGAGGAGGAGGAGAAGGAGAAGGAGAAGGAGGAGAAGTAGAAGGAGAAGGAGGAGGAGGAGGAGGAGGAGGAGGAGGAGGAGGAGGAGGAGGAGAAGGAGAAGGAGAAGGAGAAGAGGAAGAAGAAGAAGAAGAGGATGTGCTATCTGAGTTGGTTGAGTTGGCCCCACTAGAGGTGTAACAACATTATTAATTGGCAAAGTTAAAGATTGACCACTATTTATTTTTTTAAATTCTTCTTGAATAATGTTTATGAACTCATCTTGTATATCTATGTTTTTGGAGACAAAATATTTTAACTATTACTTATCAGTTTTATCAAATCTATTGTTAAATTATACCATTGTAGTGTGGAAGGTAGGAAAACAAGTTTTGTATATTTTGAACATTTTAAGAATATTAATCTAGGAAAGATTGTAAAAAAAAAAATATTGTAGAAAATCTAATATTTTGGAATTAAAATATGAGTATATATAGAAAAAGGATACAAACCTTAAGTGTGTTTAGGGTTAGGGTTTTTTTGAATCTAGGGTTTCTTTACACCAATTTAAATTATATGTAAAATAAATTTAAACCCTAATATGAACTTGATTTAATTTATCCAGGTTGTCTAAAAAAATAGAAAAACATAAGTATACAACCCTTATTTATTTCACAAAAATTGGAATTAATTAAAATTAGGGTTTGAGTAATATTCAAAGTAAGTTGGGTTTAATGAATGATTTAACCTTTTTGGGTTTTATAAGTTGTAAATATCCTAAGTTAGATTAAAGGGTTGAGATGTATAAATTAGTTAAATAATATGCAATAATTAAGCATTAATTTGTTATTGATTTTGACTTCTTTTTAATTTCTAAAAATAGTAATAAATATGCATAAATAGATACTTATCTAGAAAGTGACTATTGTGGATGATCTGAGTTCTAAAAACTAGGTTCTAAATACCTTTGAGTGTCAATAGTAGGGTCCTAAGACTATTTGTTTACTGGATATTAGTGTCCCACATGGAAAGTAGAGCCATACTACTATAGTGTCCTCAAAGTGGTGTTAGTGTCCTCTTAACAAGACTATTCATATTTTATCAGAGACCTGTGCCTATGTTTTTGGGTCTTATTCTTATGCGCATGAAATATGGAAATCTATGTTGTGCTTAAAAAACCTTATTTAGTGTGTAAATGCTAATCCTCCTTGCAAGTATGACATGATCAATAAATGTGTGTTCATTAATAGGATAGGTTGGACATCTTCAACACCCCATTATGAATAAATTTGCCTATATACCAATACTCTAAGGAGGGATCAAGCTTGATGTAGTTCTCGCACCTAGTGCTTGGAGCAACTACAAGTGAGTGCTAAATTGAGAGTGGTCTCAAATGAATTGAATGTGTTTGAGTTTTAGAATATTTAAAATTTGGGTTTAGGGTTAATATAGATGGTAGTATGCATAATTAAGGTAGAATATGGATCAAATACCTTAATTTTTCTCAATGTTTTTTTATTGGACATGATTTTTCATCTATTTTTCCATCTAGTGAATAGAAGTCAAATAGTCTTGTATTTATAGAGGTATGTATCTTATTTGGATAAAAAAAATTTACTTAAGCTGACCTTATGAGGGGCACACATTTGAAAAAGTATCCATTCAAAAGAGTTAGGGGAAGGGACACTAGTACCTAGTTGGGGAAACTAGTGTCATGTGGTTGTAGTGTCTTTAATGTGGCACTAATGTACATGTGAAAAATATTGGGAAAACTAGGTTGGGATTTGGGAAAGTTATCTTGGGACTATGTTTAAGTTCACTATAGATGTTTGTGGTCTGCACAATGGCTAGAAAAGTGTGGTAAGGACTCTAAGATAGGTTTAGGGCTAAGCTAGGAATAGTCTAACTCAAACAACACTCTTAGCATCCAAATAGCCCTTTTATTTGATTACATAAAGTGGCCAAGATTTATTATATATTATATTATTCTTCTCCTTGATTATTTAATATTTTCCAACCTATGAATTTTCTTTGGGCAGTTTAGTAGAAAGATAAAACCAGAGCTTTGTGTCTAGTAGTTCTTTTATTTTGAGTGGATTTATGTTTCTACATAGATATAAGACTCTACCATGTTGTTGATGAGGTGGTTACGTCCTAGACTTGTGTTTTTTTGGGAAATTAACTCATGTGGGGGTTAAATGTCTCCACCCTATAAAAACTTATTATCTATTAAAATGTGATTGTATACTTTGATAGTGTTTGGATATCTAGAAGTTGTGGGTTTTAGGACCCTATTTTATGTGACATTATCCTATCCTTTAAATGTTTTATGTTTGAATTATGTATTTATTTTATTAACACTTTTTTTTTTAATTTGATAATCATATTATTAATGAAAAATTATATTTCTATTATGATTATCCACCTTGAGCCAATTCTTTTTTGAGTAATTTCTTCTTTGTTTGACCCTTCCTCAATTTTGATATCATTGGTTAAGTTGAATCAAAATATCAAGTGAATGAGTTAATGTTGAGGTAGTAGTTTGTGGTAGTGTCTCAAGTCAGAATTCAATGGGTTTAACAAATATATATTATAGGTAAAACAAAATATTCCTTAATTCCATCTCATGGACTCAATTTAAATGTCAAGATGAGGGTGGTCAGGTGAAGCATGGCACAAAATATTCTTCCCATCCAAGTATATTATTTTATTATTATGTGGTGATGAATATACAAGCTTTTATAATTGGGTGCACATGTTATAATATCAAATATCCTCTTCATTTTCCTATGAAAGCATAATGCTTCAGTGAGTCAATAAATCTAGGAAATTAAATAGTGTCTTATTATTTTATACAATTTATTACACTATGTTTATTTCATTACATTATCTATAAAATCTAGAATGTTTGGAATGAATTAATTAGCTAAAAAATTATAATTCTAAGGTCACACTGAATACTATAGGTAATTGTTTCTTTTTAATTAATGAAAGTGGTGAAAAATAACTTGAGGAATGTTAAATCACAACCACCACTTATTATCTACTTTATGGTAATTAGATAATAGTTTCCCATCCATAGGAAATAATAATTATGATCACCATTGTAAATAATGCAAGGAATAAAAGGATTGGTAGTAATAGTTCTTGTTATCTCATATACTCTACCTCATTATGCTTAAATATGATAGACAATACCCTTTAAGGATTTTATGATGAGGCCACTAGATAAAAAAAACATGTGACTAGTAATTTGAGATGATCCTACTTTAGTAAAAGGAAACACCTAGGTACAAATCACTATGGCCTGATTCTTAGATTTGTAACTTTTGAGATCAAAGAATGTATGTACATTTACATGTGACATTTTAGGTCTGAAATAAATAATGAGAAGTGATTATATATTTAAGAAAATTTTCATGATCTTCACACAACTTTGTAAACATGATCACGTGAATCATTTTTAGAGGTCATTCGTATCACCTAAGAAGCTATACATTAGTGCATTACATTCCCTATAATATATCATAGACCTTGGTGATCACAATTATCCATATAGTGAATTTTTAACTACATCATAATTTTAGTGATGACTATTTGTAGTCAGAGCTAACCCACTAAGTTTTTTCTATGGATCAATATTAATAAATAATATGGAGATTAGGTAATGACAAAACTGACACATTAAGTTTCCTTTAACAATGATTGTTAAAGAAAAATAATATCCTGTATTATATATAATGTCATTTTTATCCTCCTATTCTTCTTCATACTTTCATGCTCTATGGTGGTACTTGAAATATATCTCCTTGAAATTAGTTTGGGTCTCACAAATAAATGTTTTATATCTAATAAATGTATGGCCAACATCATTCCACTTCAAAAAGTATTCCAACCAGAAGAACCCATAGCAGTCACTCCATTTTATTTTAGTCTTGGCGATTTCATGGATTCTATGATTAGGCTACATTATGATGGTGACAAGTGTCACCATCTTGAATACTCACATTAGTCACATTTTTCATAAGACCATGGGCTAGGAAGTTTTTCATTTCACCATCAATTTATTAAAAATGATATATAATAAAATAACTGTTTGACTTGAAGTCTTGAAAATATTATGAAATATATTATATTTCCATATATGCTTGACTTTGGATTATATTCCTTTGCTCTCTTTTGGGATACTTCCTCTACAGTCATGCCACATGTTGGTTGATCTCACTTCACAAGTACTCATATTCAAAGGGACACCATATAGTCTAAGACCACTCCATGATCCTCAGAGCCCTACTAGTTACATGTGTCACCATCTTAGTTGCCTACACTTCGTTCTATTACCCTAAAGGTTTGAGACATAATTATTATGTGTGGAATCATGATAATATCATATCTATTTGAATATGATTATATCCTTAAGGCTTAGTCATACATGTCATATTATATTTGTTATTATATCATTATTTAAATATTATGTGGCCTTTTATTTTTAGACTCATATATTTTTCACCTTGTGACCCACTCCATTATATTTCCATTTGGTAGATATATAACCATTGCAAGTCACATGGAGTCTCTCTATGACTTAGCATCTCTTGAGTTGTTTTGTTCATAGGTAGCCCATGATGTAAAACTTAATCATAGTGACATAACCTCACCTTGATTGAATTCTAAGTAAGTATAATTTTATGGAACATAGACTTATTAAACCTTATATTATATTAAAATGGAATTGAAATATGTAATGGATAGTAATTCAGTGCCCATATGATAAGTTCATAGTGTGAAAAGGGCTCATGTGTAAGGAGGCCTGCTATGCACCTTATATTCAACACAATTCTATCTCACAAGAAACTATGTGATATATTTATATAAGACATAGACATGTTACCATCATGGGAATAATTAAATCTGAGATATAATCTACATGGATAAATGGATTTATATGTGAATCACATTTTAATTGGGACCATGCAAATGAATTATAAAGATATTATGAGACTAAATTGTAGTTAATGTAAATTTTGTGGAATAATTAGTATAACATGGTCACTTTGTTACTATTTGAATAAGTAAAATGGGCCAAGACCTTTTAATTAACGGTGAGATTTAATTGGTATCCATGGGGTATGTTAGAAAAGTAGTGGCCACTTAGTGATTGATACATACATACATATATGAAGGTACGACTATTATTATTAACTAAGGTTAATTATTTAATAATAACTATAAAAAATTACATGATAATATAATATATGACCTTATGACGTCTAAGGATAACTTTATATCCATTATCACTCATTGTATTATTTGACATAAAAATTAAGTCCAACATAGGTAAAAAATAGAGAGAGATCCAAAGATCACAAGAGTGAAATGAAAATATTTCCATAAGAATATAATATTTTAGTTGAAATATATGACTGGTTGAAGAAGCCATGACAACTTGATTTCCCAGTTATACTTAGTCAAATTTTACCATTTTTGGTTTGTAAAATGTCCAAAAGTGATATTTTTAAAGACATATTTAAAGTCATAAATATGAATGATTTGAGGCTAAGTAATGTGCAGTAAAAATAAATGAGGGGAAACCAATAATGAAATATTCACATTTTGATGTCCTTAAAAATGGCATGTGCAACATATTTGATTGTAAGCAACCCTTGTAATGTCCCTTTGGTATTTCAAAATATTTAAAATAAAACTACATAAGAATTTAGGATGATGTGGAAGGCATTTTAGTATCATATAATGTTATTTATGAGAAGAAGGGAACTTGCATGAGAATCCTTGGCAACAATATTAAGTCTATGAGAATGCGAAATCTTGGACATGGAATGCTAATTAAATAAAATTATAAAGGATCTACAAATTGAATTTTGAGATATGAAAATTTAATCATATGTTAATATACACTCTCAATTATGTTTTTTTACAAGTATGTAAATGTAAATGACTTATTGTTTGGTAAACATTAACTTAGTTTAGTGACTAAGTTGAGCTCTGAGGAAACATGTTGAATTTTTTGATAGACCTAAATTTCATTGTTATAATTTTTAAACTATGCAAGAATTTACCCCTATGGATTGAGTCCATGACATTCTAGAGGAATTGTGTGGTAGTGTTAAAATGGTGCTCTATTGCATCCATACAGACTGGGTAGATTTGATAATGCTTAGAGGGTGCTTATAGGGGATAATACACAATGTGATACCTATAATCAAACTTTTTAAAGAGTTTTAATGCTAAGTTGAAATCTACCATGATTAATTTTAATTAAATATTATTTTTTATGGGATTTTGCTTATGTATGTTTTAAGTCACTACCCAAATGATTTCCATGAATAGTCATTACCCAAATGACATTTTACCTCTTTATCATTTGTAATAACATAAGGAAAGGATACCCACTTTATCAAATAACCATCATAAGCATTTATTACTAAGGGAGGAATGGTGAATGTAATTCACCACTTTGGGCTTCTCACCCTCTATCCTCTTTCCCTAATAGATCACCCTTGTCTCACAAATATTACTAATGTGTGATTAACCCATTTATAACTCGATATTGTATTTTAATGTTAATTTGAAATATTCCATAGAAAATTTTAATTAGATATTAATTTTTATGTGTTTTTACTCATATGTGTTTCAGGTCATTACCAAATAACCATTTTTATTAATGTATTTTTTCTATTAATCATAAGGAAAGGGGACCCACTTTATCACACAACCATCATAAGAATTTGTTAGTAGGGGGAGAAATGGAGAATTCAATTCACCACTTTGGGATTCTCACCCTATATCCTCTTTTCTAATTGGAAAAGATTTTAATAAGTGTAGTACCTAGTAGATCACATTTGTCTCACAATTATAATCTATGTGATATTTAATATTAAGTTGAGAGCTTCCAATTTTATTTAGATATAATTTTTTATGTGATTTTGAATCATGTGTGTTTTAATTCATTACCCAAATAACCTCCATGAGTCATGTAATTATTGAAATGACATTCTATTTCATGTGTTATTGTTAAAAATCACAAGGCAATGTGAGCCATTTTAGTACAAAACTAGAATAAACATTTGTTAGTAGTGAAAATGAATTATGAATATAAATCACCACTTTGGGATTCTCACCCTTTAGCTTTTTCCCCATTGGAAAATATTTTGTTTAGTATAGTGCCTAAAAGATAATCATAGTCTCACAATTACTACTAATGTGGTTTTAACCCAATTACATCGCAATAATGTATTTTAATGTTAAGATGAAATATTCCAAGACCAGTTCTAATTAGATATTAATATTTATAGGAGTATTACTCATGTGTATAATAGGTCATTACCCAAATGACTCCATGAGTATTCATTACCAAAATAAAAAATATCCACGTCTCTTATAGTAATAGTCATAAGGTAATGGGACATATTGATGTAGGTTTTATACACATGAAATATTATTATAATAAAATCCATAAAATTCACTCCAAGGCATGAGTTTTAGGTGTCAAATTTATAAGTAACCATGTGGCAGTATAGTGGTGAACAAAGTGGTTATTTACATCAGATGGTTCAGATGTGATGGATGTCTAAAAACCAATATAAAAATCTAATTTTTGTGGATGTATGAACTAAACTAAGGTGTATTTGATTAAAAAGGTGAGAGAAATATAGGGGAAAAAAAGTTTTCTATGATCTAATAAAGATTAAAAACTTCAAATCTTACATATTATAGTAGGATCGGCATATGTCATGAATCAATGCCTATTATGGATTATTTATAAGCACAAAAAACAATCAAACACAGTGAAGAGTCCAAGAAAACAATTTCAATATGACCCATAAATTACAATCAAAGATATTATTAATACTAGATTGCCATGCATATCCAATAACACTAATAAATTATTAGTATGATCTGTAACTAGAGAGATGATAAGATGAAAATAAATTTCAATCCAATAACTAAAGATAAAAAAACACAACCTCCTATAGATTTATTATCTTATGGAATTTTTTCAAATAAATGTATAGAGATTTGGAAGAGACAACACATTCACATAAACTCAAAAAACAATTGTATAAATTTTATTTTATTGTATTAGTTGAAAAAAATATCTTTCCCTTATAATGGATAGAATTCAATAATTTATAGATTTACATGAGTACTTACTCATCTCCAAAGTTCATTCCAAATATACAAATTCTAGAATAACACTAGTCCTTAATTAAGCATGCATGTTTTGCATGACTATAATGTTTATAAATAAACTAGTCTTAATTTAGATTTACAATATCCAAGTTTAAACAGATAAATGAAATATATAAACAATACACCAGAATTATATCTCATACATAACTTCATAAAGACTGAGTGAAACTACTAATGATGGTTGGACTCAAACTAGAATAGACTCTAGTTGAGATTGATGGACTAAAAATGTTGAAAATAGGCAACAATGATATAACACCAGCCATATAAGGACCTAACATTGCCACAATGATTTAATATGTGACTTTATTTACCATAAAAGATGGTATTGACTAGACATGCAAAAGTGTTGTAGTGGAAACAATTATAGAAAACATAGTTCTTGTTGAAGTAGTCATTAATCCCTATGTATAAGAAAATGTCATAGTTTTTTATGTTTGGATATGGAATGATGAATTCATTACTTGGGAAGACAAATGACCTTGATCCATTCTCATTTTTTATGTAGATGTCCATGCCATAAAATATGATTATATTATCCTAAATTTATGATGGGAGTTTTGAACAAAATGATGATCTTACCCATCAAATTCCTATGTAATTTTAATGAAATATGCATCCAAATCTAGTGCTTGGTCCACCCTCTTTGAAAAATGTGATAAATTTTATATCCTCATCACTACTGCACTATATTTTACACCTTTTCTTTGAACTTATCTACTAGGTACAAGAGTAAAGTGTTGAAGAACATTATATTAATCACTTGTCCTTGGGGTGTATATATGGAGGGAATGTGCATTTTTCTAAATAATTAATTTCCTTTCTTATCATAGTTAGTTAACCACTTGACCAAATATTTAATTTGACTATGTAATTTATTCAAATAATCTCTTTCACTATTAACATAACTTTGATCCAAGGTTATATATTTAATTATCAATAAATTTAGTCAAGGTTATGCTTTTTCGCTCACTTCCTTGGACATAAAGTATAATTCAAAGTATAAATTTATCAATGATTCACCAAAGCTCAATACATTGCCTCAGTAGGGTTTTTATTCTACTCGGGATTGATGAATGGAATACACAATATTGTATAAGGACTGATAAAATATTGTACTTTTTCTAGAATGTCATCTAGAGATCTACTTCTACCCTATGTCTCTAGTATATTATTAGTATGTTGTTGTTGCTTCTTTCACAACATGTCCTAATTTCATCAATGAAATCATGTAAGCTCTATTTTTATAGCTTTTGTTCCTACAACCACCTCCATTGAGTAGACCATGTTTATGTCTTTTTTATTTTTATTTTACACTTGGTCTAAAAATGAGTGTTTTATGTTTTTATTACACTTGTTAAATCTCATGCAAAACACTTCATGTGCTAAGTTGTTCACATTTTTGTGCACAAAAACTTTTGATTGTTAAATTTGAATATTTTTGTGTATCAAAACTTTAATTTTTAATTTTTTTCTATATTTATGTGAACAATTGTGTTTTAAAGATTGTAATTGCTAAATTTTAATGATTGTTTTTTTAATTTTTTTAACTTTTTAAATTTTTTTTACAAGGATAAAGTGATTTAAAAGGTGACATGGAGATATTCTAGAGGCAAATTGATAACTCATCCATTTGGATGAAGGAGGTCAACATCATTTTGGAGGCCCACATTCCACAACATTAAAATTTATAAATTTTCCTTGGGACTACCTTTTGGATAGTGTTAATGATAAGAAGACTTTGTTTTTCATGTTATTTTGGGGTCCGTACCTAACCCCATTAGGTTAATGGGTTGTAAAGATGTTTTTGACAACTTTAGAGCTTTATTAGTGGGTTTTCAAAGAATTATTAATTTTAGTTTGGGTTGAATTTAATCATAAAGTGCATGAACCACCCATGTGAGTAAGTGGGAATATTTCAAGGTCCACTCTCCACTAATTTTAAATAAATAAAATTTCAACCCATATATTTCTACCCACCCACATGGGTATGGCTCCCCCCAAAAAATAATAATACAATTTTACAAGGGTTACATGTGGGAGAGAATATCTAGCCATCAATGTGGGCCATTTATGACTCAAAAGAGGTAAAAGAACATTTAAAAAGTCACACATCACATGGGTATAGGTGTGGGTGTAAACGTAACATGTGGACAAGGCTTAGTTGTCATTTACTTGAATAAAAAGGTGGTTAGAGAGGAAATTTCAGATTTGAACACTTCATGAGGCTTCCCTTTTGAAGATTATATCTGCTATAAATTAGTGGATTTTGGATGCACAAGGCATTGGATTTTTCATTCCTCCTTGGATTGAGTTAATCATTTTTTTTTTAATATTTGTAGTGTAATATCTCCATCTATTTGTTACCCTATTATTATATTGGTGAAATTTACACCTAAAGGTTGTAATCATTACAACATTGTGCTACTCAAAATATTATCAATTAATGAAAGTTGTGGAAATTTGTTAGCAGTATTTGCACATGTAATATGGTCATGGTGTTAATGTTTTTTTCTTGATTTCTACTTCCTTAGGTTATTTCATCAACTTTGTTGATGGTTGTATATGCATTGGCTAGGTGAGGGTTCAATTTCATGGATTATTGTAGTCATAATGGATAGATTTTGCTTCATAATGACAATATTTTTCTCTCTTTGCCCTTTATATTTTATTTTTATTTATGAATCTTATTTATTTAGTTTTTACAGTAGATCTCAAGTTGCAATATGCAATTACATGTTTATTTTGATTTCATGCTCTTGCTTATTATCATTCTTACATTGTCAAATCATATATGAAATAAACACAAATTTTAAATCAACTATATTTTCATGTTTAATATATTTGTTGATTGCTTATGGAAACAATAAACAAATTCACAATGATATGTCTCAGGTACTCCAATACCAACACAAGACCCTTGAAATTTAATGGTCATAACGAGCCACTAAGTGAAGATCAATGCACCTAGACAAGGTATAAGATACCTTAGTGATACTTCTCATAAAAATCATTTTGGAAGAGACTTATAGGGACCTTAACAAGGATCTAAAAAACCTATAGTTTATGGCCATGCGAACATGACCATCAACAATTATATCCATCAAAACATCTTGATGGTCTTACTAGACTAGATCAATAAAATAACTTGTGATAGTTTTAGTACCTAGATCCACAACCATCATATATTAGGTTTCATCCCCTTTTTCATCATCTCTATCATCATCATCATCATCTTCTCTCCCACTACTATGCTAAATGCTACTACTATTACTAGCCCTGATGCTAATCTTTTCCTCTACCTCATCCACATCCATCATCACTTGGACCTATGCTTGTACCTATCCACTTGTTGTTCTACCTACCTATCTCATATTAATAAGTCTTCTTGTAACATCTCTATGAACTAACCAATACCTACCTATTAATGTCTTCTGTAAATTATTAATAAGTCTACCATGCTAGTCTTCTATGAACTAACCAATACCTACCAGTGCACATACTCTTTCTTCAAGAAGCCCCCTATAACATCTACCATGTAAATTATGTCTTCTTGTAATTCACCCTCCTCCCCAAAAAGGGTCCTAATTTTCTTGGTTAGTAATAAGAGTTTATATTCTCTTAGAAATTAAGTTTTTTTTCCACCCATAGTTAGTCCTCTTATTCTCATTTTTTTCAATTTATTAGAGGCTTGATCAATTTCTATAGTTAATCTTTGATCTTTATTGATAACCAATTATTGTATATTAAATTTTCCAACCTACATTTATTGAATCCATGTATTTATCACCAATAAGAGGATGTATAGTCAAAGGATTAAATGGAATGAGATGAAGGGTTGTGTCAAGGTGGTATGAGAGGTAAGGGGTCAAGTAACTAGGGTGAACTAAGAGATGTGGAAATGGAAAATGTAAAGAATGGTGGATTGAACATTTTCTCCTTTGAAATATTAATATGAGGAAGAGTCCTAATGATATACTTAGTGAGGTTAAGATACTCTTGGAATAAGATTACTGATAAGTCAATTTTAAGGGTTTATGTCAAATACAACTATAGCTGAGATGATAGGTGTGAATATAAATGTTGTGTGACAAAAATTGATTGCAATACTAAATCCTCAAAATGTGGACTAGTCATTATAGTGTCTATGTTAGTTATAAAATAAATATGATGTATAATGGTATCCCATGTTAATATTTGAGAAAATGTTTTGAATAGTGTATATGTGACAATCATGGTGTCAATGGTAGAAGTAGAATATCATTAATCAAAGAATATAAAACTATAGTATAAACACTAGTGATAATAACACTAGTTGAATTAAATGAATTTATAGCAATAAGAAAGACAACTAAAGTATTTGGAGAAATATGAGGGGAAAGGAAAGCATTAATCTATGCTGATTAGTCACTAAAGTTTGTTAGAATGAACCATGATCAGTTTGAATGGGCCATGATTGATAAGTGTTGAGATTCAAACACATTATAATCTTAACATATAAAAAGAGAAAGTTTTGTAGTAAAATAGGAACTAAATAAGAGAATAATAATATCTTGTTAATAGAATCAATGAAAATATATTTGAGGATAAGCTCATAAAAATGTAGAGGAGAAGAATAAATCCACGTACATTTGGCAATGTGAGCATATGATAGCTGTCAAATGGATAGTAATCACGATGAACAAGATGTCAACATTGGTTGGTAGATGTCAAGTGCATCCATACCAACCAATTTGACTAAAAATTAGACATGTGCTTTTCTAACTTAATGACCTCATTACTACACCTAATTACATTAATATTACACCTAATCAAGCTAAACATATGTGTAATAAAAACCATAAACTAATTTTAAAAAACTAAACTAGAAACCCCCCTTAAATGTAGCTTAGGTTGATATAAAAATTAGGTCACAATAGCAAAGCCTGACTAGGTACTTAATTACATATAAAATCCACCCATAAGAAAGAGAGAATCTCCCCCCATAAGTAGATAGAGAATAATAGATGACTATAAATCCCCCCTCATATAATATGATTTTGAAACATCCCATACCCTAAGAATAGCTCGTAAATTAAGATACTTACTCTTGGTGAAGGGTTTGGTGAAGATATCATCTATTTGATCCATACTTTAGAAAAATGTAAGATCAATGACATGTCTATGAATGAGAACCTAAATAAAGTGCTTATGAATCTCAATGTGTTTGGTCTATTAATTTTGGAATAGATTCGTAAAAATCTAGATGGTTCTTTAGTTATCATAAAATATGCCTATGAGTCACTTGAATTGGATACCAAACTTGGTAATAATCCCCTGAAGACAAATAGCCTCAGTATCAACATGGACATCAACTCTTTATTTAACCTTAGTGGATGATAAATCAATAACAATATGATTCTTTCTAGACCAACTAATTAGACCAGAACCAAGTGAGAAACTATATCCTAAAGTGGACTTTCAATGTTGAATATCGGCAACCAAGTCTAAATTTGTGTATCCAATCAAGTCAATATCAATGCATGTTGCATAGTGAATCCCAAAACTATGAGTACCCTGAATGTAGTAAAGAATCCACTTGGCTGATTTATAGTGTAGCTCATGGAATATCTGTATAAATTTGGCTAACATGCCCAATACATATGAAATATCATGTCTAGTGTGGGTTAGATAGATGAGGCTATGAACAAGTTTTTGATAATAATTAGTATTAAATAATGGAGAATAATACTTAGCGTCAATTTTGAATCTAGAAAGAAATGGATTTAGAAGTAGAAAATAAAAAGCATACTTGGATTATGAGATTCTAATCCCTATGTCAGACTGTTAAATATTAATACCAAGGAAGTAGTGAAATAAACCAAATTCAATCATGGTGTATTTATCATGAAAGTAATTTTTCACTATTATAATGGAGGATGAACAACTCCCTATCATCAATAGGTCATTAACATACACAAATAGAATTAGGTGTGAGTCATCCTTCTAAAAAATTTAGATGTTCATATAAAAATGACATTTGATGAACCCAATTATGGTGAGGAAGAAATCCATCTTGGCATACCAAGCCTAAGGGGCCTATTTGAGGCCATAGATAGATTTATGAAGTCTGTAAACTAAGGAATAATCATACATAAATCCTTTTGGCTATTCCATATATATTTCTTCCTCAATATCTCTATGAATAAAAGTCTTTTTCACATCCAATTGATGAATAACCCAATGATGAGTTATGTCAATCATAATAGTAAGTTAAATAGAGTTCATATTTATAACTAGTGCAAATGTACCAGTGTAGTTAATACCATGAACTTATGAAAAAACCTTTACTACCAGTTTTGCTTTGAACTTATCTAGTAACCCATATAGTGTAATTTTTATTCGATAGATCCATCTACATCAATTTTTTTTTCCCTTAGGAAGGGGGGACAAATCTAAAATGTGGTTCATAATCAAGGAACTATACTCTTCATGCATGATTGTATCCCACTCAAGAGTGACATAAGCTTCACAACATGAATTTTGATTGAAGGTAGTGGAAATGAATACATATGAAAAACTCTAGAATTATAAGTGTGTCTACCTAGTATTTGATGGATCCAAGACCTAAGCACCTACACTTTTGAGTTTTTGTTTAGCCCACAGAGGGCCTGAAGTCATAGAGTTGAGTTGAGATTATTCAACCTCTAAAAATGGACTATTAAAATAAGGATATGAATCCCTATCTCTACTATTATCATCTACACTAAAATAAAAATCCTCATCATTACGAATCTTCTCTATGTGATCTAAATCATCAAATCCTAGCGAGTTGAAAGAGGAAGAAGAAGTGATAAGTGTGGATTTGTAAGGACCATCTTGAAAATAAACACTCCTATCAATGATAAATTCATGTGTGGTAATATGAAGAATCATGTATTTATTAACACCATCTGGATACTCAAGAATGAAATAAAGCCTACTCTATGGATCCATTGCCTTTCATTTATTATTATTAATGTGGGAAATGACTAGAGATATAAAAAATTTGAAGTGATTAACTATGAGTTTCCAACTAATCCATGATTAAAAATGAATGAATCATTTAAGGCTTGATGAGGTTCTATATGTAACATGAACAATTAATTTCCTATACGCAATATTTAGGTGCAAAAAGTTTGGAACATGTCATAAAATTTGGCATTTCCTTTAAGGATATCTTCTTTTGGTCCATCACACAATTCTACTGAGGATTGTATGAAAATGTACATTATAGATCAGTTCCTTTTAAAGTGAAAAACTTCTAAAAATGATGGTTGACATAATATATGCCATTATTTATGTATAAAAATTTGATGGTTTTCCTTGATTATTTCTCCACAAGAGCCTTTATGTCCTATAAAAGTTTTAAAACTTCAAACTTTTGTTTGATAAAGTATACCCAAGTATAATTTGGAAAGTCATCAATGAAGGTAAGAATATATATAATACTGATAAATGAAGTTTGTGAAAATGGACTAGAAAAATCATTATAAACAAGCTCTAAAATTTGTAGAGCTTTCCATGATTTTCCTTTGTTATACTTTTCTTTAGGATGTTTACCAAGTATAAAACCTTAAAAAATACCATCGATAAATTGGGCATGAGGTAATCCTATAACCATATCATATTGACTAGTTTCTCTAAGTAGTGATTGTTAAGATGGTTAAATCACTAATTTTATAGCCTACTTACCCCATATGAGTGAGTGAGTAGTGAAATAAAAGGGTGATCATGATAAAAGTGTGATAAAGTATATAACTATGATTGGTGATTTTAATTCCCAACTTCTACTGTATAATTATTGTGCAACTCCCTAGTAACCACAAAATCTAGGGTAAATTCAACTTTCTTTTCTGATCTAATGTGGCTGATTTGATAAACATATAGGAGATTAATTGATAGAGAGGGAACATATAGAACATCCTCAAATGTTCCATTACTTACTTCAATGGACCCTTTTCTACAAAATTATCTAGAAGTATCATCACCTATCAAAGTAGAAGGCATAGAACATGGATCTAAGGATGAGAAAAAATCCCATGATGAAGTCATGTGATGGAAAGCACCAAAATCAATCATCTATGTGGAAGGCTAAGATGCAAGTACAACAAGGGTCTTTCCCTTACCTTTCCCTTTACCACTATATTTTTCCTTAGATGAATCCAGAGCTGATAAACTTTGTGTAATAAAATTTGAAACACTTATATTATTCATCTCAATATTTTTTATTAAGAGATCTATATATTTATTCATACATATATGTTCATTGTGCATAGTTATATTTAAATAGACACATTTTATCTTCTCTATATTATGTTTTGGCATCTTAAAATGAGGTTTTAGTTATAGTTTCTTTGGATTTAGCATCTATTTTGTGACCTTTATTTTACTCATAGTCCTTATTCTGTTTCCTATCTTTAATACTTGAACCCTTCTATTTTTCATGACTAACAATTAGGGCTTGAGACTTAGAGGAATTTAAATTACCCATTCGAGTAATATTGTCTTGATCTACAGTCAAGTCTTTTTCAAAGCCATCTAATGATGGAATGGCCCATGTATCTCCCAGTGCATTCTTAGTAGCATGGAAGGTAGAGATAAAAGGAGAATAATCAGACCTAACTTGGTAAGAACTGAAAGGATCGATTCTTCATCATTTTTCTCTATGCCACACAATTTTAATTTCAACATAAGCAACTTAAATTTGGTGAATAAGTCTTAAATAGTGTCAATGTTTCCTAAACATAAACTAATGACTTCATTCTCTAGCTCATGACCCCTCATTACATCCTTCTTCCTAAAGAGTTCTTCAAAAATGGCCCAGACCTCATTTGGTGATTTTTTAGTTTCAATGTGAAAGAGAAAGTTAGGAGATATAAATAAACATAATAGACCATATGTCTCATCACATCAGTTAAACCAATTAATCATTTCCACATCAAGATTTGGTTTAGTTTAAATACCTATAGTTATTTTTTGTAAAATTTTACTCAAAATATTTGTACTTTAGTTTTCCACTCATGATAATTATTCAAAGTGAGAAATAAAAATAAATTATAATTAATAGTGCAATGAAAGATAAATATTTAAATAAATGGAGGTGCAAAAGAGAAAACACAACACAAGGTAACCCACTTGACACTATCAGTAATAACCTCCTAGATTACATAGGTTTGACACTTTATATTTTATTGCATATAATTAGAACTTTTAGTACATATACAATCGACACTTTATAATTAATGTATATAAAATTTTACAAGGTTGAAAACTACTCCATACCTATCAATAAATAATATGTAAATATAAACATTGAAAATATCTCAAAAAAATACACACTTCAAAAAATGGCATCTTGGGGAACAATAGATTTTGAGCTAGAAGGAATGTTGGGATCAAGGGTTGCATATGGCTTAGTTTAGGTTATAGATCCTTGATTTTGATAAGGTTTCCTATTGTCTTTGAAGCCTTGATAAGGTGGTCTTTAGTTATTGAAAGACTGATAGGTACTTTAGTTTTGCTATTGATAAGGTCTACCTTGGTAGTATTGTCACTTGAGTGAAAAAATTTCATTTTAAAATTTTTGTAACATGCTTTTCAAATCACCAATCTCACTATATTGATTAGGAGGGGCTACAACTTGGACTTTTGGAGATGAAATAGGGGCTATAGATGGAATTTGGGGAACTTGAGTGGGAGGAGCAGGTTGTAATTTTGGAAAAACGGGGCACTATAGGTCTTGGAGTAAGTTTACTAGCTTGAATCAATTTGTTCTTTGCTCTAATAACAATCTCATAGGTATTTGGCAAGTTATTACCACCCATGGACTATATCATGGCACTTATATTAGATTTAAGGGCTTTAAAGAAGTATAAAAATGTATACTCTAGGGATGGTCTAGCTAGTGTAAGGATTCTAATCTACATCTTTTAGAATTTGAGGTTAAATTCTGATGTGAATTCATGGGGGTACCTTTTTATGGTAGTCAATTATTCAACCAAAGATAGATTATTAGAATTTTCTTCAAATTACTTAGCTAAAGTTGCATCTAACTCATCCCAAATAGAAATGGAGGTCAAAGGAAGATTCTTGTACCATTGCAATGCTTTTCCCTTGTAAGAACCAGTGAGTAATATGATAGCCACATTATCTTGAGTAATATTATGAACAAAACATAGATTCGAAATATCTAGGATATGCTCAATAACAGTAGTTTATCCCATTCTCCAAAGAAGAAAGGGATAAATTTTAGAGAAGACACATGAATGTCATCATACTAGGGAAAATTTAGGGTATTGTCACTATTAAATGGGATAAACACTTGATTCCTGATAACCATTTAGGAAAAAGAGATTTAGCTTGTGGGGATAATAGATTGGACTAAAATAATAAACTGACCATAAGATAAATACTACTTCGGAGGATAAGGCCTTGTATTATTGAATATTGATATTTTATAAGAATTAGGAGGCAATTCAATATGTTCAAAAGAAGTACCTTTACTTGATGTTCTTACTGTAACCTTAGGCATGAAAGCATTGACTAAAAGATGCCATGAGTTCTACAAACTAAAGCATATTCAGATTTTTATGCTGGTAGATCTCTACTACTATTGTGAATATTTATTCTTAATCTTCAAAATTTAATTATATTAAATAAACTCATGGTCCCACTAGGTGTACCAAAATTGTTAGTGTACTAGATTTACACCCTACCTGAAGAGGGGATTGTTCAAATCTTCTTACTCAAATATGGTCTAACATGGGACTGATCCTAGGTTATGGGTATCCTAAAATTAGATCAGACCTCCATAGAAGGCTAACTTCCTTATAGATCTATCACTACACTAAACCTAAACTAGCACCTGATTGGAAAAGGGAAAGAGAATTTACAATACTTATAAAAGTATGTAAAAAAAGTGGTGATGCACCAATGATTTGATCACTCCAACTCACACAAAACACACTATGAGACATTTTTAGACCAAATAACATTAATCTCCCATAAATATTTTAGAATAAGGCATTAATCAGCTACCAGATTAGTAAGAGAGGGAAAATATCCACTTTCAAACTAGACAATAAACTATAGATTGCGCTTCTAATGACCTGTGAGTCTATTAAGCCTTTACTAAAGGTGAGAAAAACTTAGACATAAGTTAGGAACATCTATTCACTCAAAAATAGTGCATGAATTCATAGAACACACTTCAATTTGGCTTTAAAAATGATGAAATTCAATCTTTATTGCATCAAAAGGTGTTGTAGTATAAAGTTTTGTAGAGTCTAGTTATACTACAAAGAGGGATAGAGGGATCCATATTAAGGCTTAGAATCCTACATTTATAAGAAAATAAGGAGAGAGAGAGAACTGTGAATTGGAAAAGTACCAACTTCTTTTGATGGATTAACACCAATTCGAGGATGCTACTTATTGATCTTATCAAGAAGGAACCAACTCTGTAAAAGAATTAAATGTCCATTACTCTTATCCAACTACTAGATTTTTTCTTAGAATCATGTCATTATTTACTCGATCTACTGATGAGGATCATTTCTTGAAACTAGATTAAATGTGCCACATATGCATTAGGTGGCCATTGGAACCTAATAAATGTGAACCATGATGAGGTGAGACATAGGTCTACTATATGTGAAAACCAATCTTAGATTGTTGGTTTTTACATAGTCATGATATCTATAAAAGTCTGAAAACTACCTAACTTTGCTTCAAAGCCATTGTCTTATCTTTGTATTTTGTATTAGATCTAAAAGATATATTATATGGAGAATTAATGGTAATTCTTGGTCTCTAAAATGTGGACCTAGTTCAACCTTGGTTCACCTCTGAGCTTGGCTCTTTAACATTTGCTTTGCCTAGGTCCATTTAAACTTCTTTTACTCTTGTCAAAAATGTCCCAAGATTTCTCTTGCTTATTGGATCGATTTCCAAGTTAAACTATTTACATCATAGTCAAATATCTTTATGTTCATTGGCTCTATAGATCCTTTTAGCTTATTGGCTCCACTCGTGTCATTATATCTAGATGTATGAATGCACATGATTCTTTGATCTTCTATTAGGACCCACTGACTTTGGACACTTGTCCTCTTTGTATTCATCATCAATATATTTTGACCCTTTTTGACTTGTCTCACTCCATCAATCTTGATGTGCATAGATGCCCACAAGCCATTGATTTTATAACAACTGAATGTGTTTGTGCCACTTGTCCTTGATTCTTTAGCTCCTTGGATCTACTAACCTCTTTGAATCATGTACACCATTCGATCAAGATGTATGATTTCATGTGCACCATAGATCTCCTTGATCCCACTTTTTTTTAGTTCTTTCACTCTATCAGGTCATTGGTATGATTAAGTGTAATCCCTTAGATCTACCTAGAACCCATCCTTTTGTCAATTATTTCATTCCATTGGATCTTGGCTTGATTAACCCACACCATTGGATTATGTCCAATTTGTATATATTTAAATTTTTTAACTTAGGAACCTTTTGACTTGGTTGACTCAACATGGATCATTAGATCTTATGTGTCAATATGAGAGCTCCCATGAACCATTATATCTTAACCAACTTCAAGCCTTTTAAGGACATTTTGAATCCAAATGGTTACTTGGCTTGATTAAAATTGATTTTTTTGATAACATCATTTGATGTTCCTCAGGCTATCAAATTTATGAACTAATAAATTTTTCCCTGAGTTTAAACTTGACTTATTGTCTCTATCTTTATCTATTGGGTCAACTTTGAAGTCTTAGATATCAAATCAAAAAATATATGGAGGAACGAAACTTGTAAGGGATGATCTAAGTACTAAGAGTAATATGTCTATGTGACCTGAGGGCTTGTGAGGATTTCTGATCATACTTATCAAATGTGCAAACAAGTTGATCAGTCCATTTTTGAGTGACATCCTGATGATGGTTTGGATCCTAGACTTATTCTTTTGAGATTTTGCTTGATATTTAGAATCTCAAATGAACTTTTGAAGCATAAGAGAACTTGTTCATGACCTGAACTACAAGATCACTTATGCAAATTTATCTATATCCTCCATTTATCAATCGATCCTTCTCTCATTCAGGAACATTGATTAGTCCTTGAAAGTTTTGTATGGAGGCCAAAAATGGACAATAGTAACTTCCAACAAGATCTAATAAATTTAATTAATATAAGTAAAAAATTCCACTTAGTTATGATATGTACCTTAATTATAAAACTCAAATTCATCATAAGCAGATCCATAAATATCCTTAAGTGTGATTAACTACCCTTTGGAATAAATTTTGGCAATCTATCTTCAAGTGGTCATAATGACCTTATTTTAAATACACAACTAACTAATGGAAATATAATCTAGGAAATCATGAATATAATCTAATAAATGAAGAAATATAATCTACTAAAGAAGGGAATATAATAGAGAAAAGTAGGAAATCTAATCTAAGAAAGGAGGGAATCTAATTTAAGAAAGGAGAAAATATTATTTAAGACACTAGGAAATGTATGCTAGGGAATAATTATCCCTCACATTAATTTGTATATCGTAATGTGAATAATTATGAGAGTAATAATTCAATATTACATATAGAACTAGTTATTAGAATAGATTTTTAGAATATGTTGTCAATTGTATTATTGTTGTGAGTTATAAAAATACTACACAAATAAGTTAGTTTTTATTTATGTATGAGAGTTTATAGGTTTGTGAGTAATAATAAGGTGTGAGGAGATATTGTGGAGAGATTCATGGTAATATGATTGACCCTATTTATAGGAGTGAATAATAGAATATATTGTGTGAATTAAAATATTTCATGTGCTCTTTCTGTTATGTAACATCAATAACTCCACTGCATGTGTTAAATATGTGTATTAGCTTTTCAAATACCTAACAGTGGTATTGAAGTTGGATTTAGATCATGATGGAAGTAACTTGAGAAAGGTCTTGCTCATTCTCTGCTTATTGTTCATGATTTATTTATGTGTTGTATTGCTCCAAATAATGGCAATTTGTATATCAATCTTTTGGCCCACACATTTTTTATAACACCACCAAACTAAGCATGTATATTGTAGTCAGATTGAAGTAACTTGAGAATGCATATTCCATTCCATTAACTTACTATTCAGATAGGTTATTAAATAATTCAAATAATATATACAATAATCATATGCATATTTATTTAAGACTTATTAATCATTATGGAATCATAAGAAGTAGTTAATACATAGTACCATACTTGTATTATGGCATACATTGGAGAATATTGTTTGATAAATTTTAAATGTATTTATAGAAAAAGGAGAAGTGTCATGTTACGTGTGTTCTAGCCAAAGACTAAAGCCTTTTATTGTGTCTCAACCTAGTTGTCCGCGTTGACTAAATTAACCTGTTACCTTGAATGGTTTTCATCCTACTACTGCATTTAGATCCATTTCATTACATTCTGATCATAGGTTTGTGTAGTTTAGATGCTATTAGAAATAGTCCTCAAGAACATTTATAGGAGTTGAGATTAAATAATGTCACATATCATAACATGTTTGATCGTGTTGATTCCATTCTAGTCATCATTGATTACAAAGACATATATTCATAAATAGCATAATATTTATTTCATCTAGATATATTTAATACTCAATGCATAGATCTATTTTATAGATGTAACATGATAAGTGAGCCATTCTATGTATCTATCCATAAAGGAAAAGCATAGCCACACCTATACCAGAATGTCTCCATTTAGATCTACCTTTAGAGTTTACACAATTTCATGAGCTTGTTAGATCAACTATTCAGCTTGAATTGGAAATACCTTCATCGGTTCAGATGTGCATCCAATGTTATCATTGGATCCAAGCTATGTTTTGGTATATGGTGTTTGTCTCAACATTCTCCATCCAAAGTGCGTATAAGTCTTTGAAGCTAATGTAATTTTGATACTATCTTTGTATTCGAGTCTTTATAGTTATAAGTTTTCTAATAGGTTTTTTAATAGTATTTAAAAAGTAATTTTCTTTTATTAATTTTTAAATATAGTTTTAGTCAAGTCAAGTTTTAAATTTTCTTATGGTAGTTTTAAATTGAGTCATTCTTACTTCAAAATGAGTAAATAATAATAATAATTCCATCAATAAAATCATGTCAAGAGTCATTTTATCTCAAAAATTTAAAAGTCTCAACAATAGAGTCGCTCGGTCCATGCCAATGGTTTTTAAGTCTATTTTATGTCAATATTAAAAGTCAAAGTGTCATGTAAAAATGTCAAATTTTTTATTTTTATAACTGTATGAATTATTGCTTGCATGTAACATCTTAATTTGAATGTCAAACATGTCAATTTTGTGGGGGGAGGGGGGCAAGGATATTCTGTTTAGGACAACATGCATATGAGATTCAAGACTTCATCGATTGAGTAAGAAGCTTTACCTATTGGAGGTTGGAGGACACTAGAGGATGGAGGCTTTCTACACCTCTCATTAACCACTAATGAAGGGGAGCTTTTGCTATAGTGGCACATATAGATATGTTTTATTTTTAGCACTTGTTTGTATGTGTGAAAAATAAGAGGTGTATTTCTTTTTTTTTTCACATAGTGTACTACATAAAAAAGGTGTTAGGATATATATAAATGTGGCAATAGTTATAAGAGTAGTTAACTAAAGAGATACTCTGATTGCCTTACTTCTTTATGAGATAATTGGTCAGTGAAATGTCTATTGCATTCATATGGAGTAAATACGAAATGTGTTCTTCACATAGTAGAGGTAATATGCATCAAGACTTAGATAATAGTATTCATATAATTCTATTTGATCTAGTTCTTGGAGAGATAAGAGTGAAAGTTAAACAAATGGTTCCTTCTCATGGTTCCTGCACTATATAGGTTGATGTGGTTCCCTAAGTGAATAGTTGATATTAGATGCTCCTATTAGAAGTTCCCACACTGATTTGATTGATGTGTTCTCGATAGTGAATGGTTGATAAGAAGTTGATGCATTCCTTCTTTACTTTTATTAAGTTTTGTGAAACACAAATTACCATGTAAGGCCTAAAGGAGGGAATGCTAGGAAATAATTAGCCCTCACATTAATTTGTATATCATAATGTGAATAATTACAAGAGTAATAATTCACTATTACATATATTTACTTATTAGAATATTTTTGTTAGAATATATTATCGATTGTATTATTTTTTTGAGTTACAACAATAGTACGTAAATAAGTTAGTTTTTATTTACATATGAATTTTTATAGGTTTGTGAGTAATAATAGGGTGTGAGGAGATATTGTGGAGAGATTCATGGTGATATGATTCACCTTGTTTATAGGGGAAATTTTTCATATATAATTGTAGCACCCATATGGATTTGTAGGAGAGTGAATAATAAAATATATTGTGTGAATTAAAATATTTCCTTGTGTTCTACAACATCAATAGCTCCATTGTATGTGTTAAATCTACATATAAGCTCTTCAAATACCTAACAATTTAATCTATTCCTACTACAAAATGGGAACTCACAATCATTTTGAGATGATTCCAATTGGATTAGGGATGAAATAATGTTTTGATAACTTCCCATTTACTTGAAAATTTAGATCACTATCTTGAAGACCTTTCAATTGAAAATCATTGTTACCCAAAATCTCAAAAATATGATATGGTTTGATCCATAATGGGGTGAACTTATCATGTTGTTTATTAATCTTGTGTGTTTTGCCCCATAGTAAGAGTAAGTTTGACGTGATAATTTTTTTTATTTTTGATATTTTGTCAAACCATCTTTTGATAATGTTATGATATTTTCTAAAATTATGTAAATTTTCTATTTGTTCGTCTTCCATCTAAATAATGTCTAGCATTATTCACTAAATCCTATCAACATATTCCATATACTCTTGCATGAATTGGTATGTTGATAACCTAAGAGTAATTGGTAGAATAGGTTGTTTCCCATACACTAACAAAAAATTTGAAGCTTTGAGAGCTTGTTTATGCATGGTTCAATCTACCCATAATACATACTTATGTAATAGGTGTCATTCTCTTGGTTTAATTTTTGTTGATTTATTTATGGCATCTATCAAAATATTATTTGTAGATTCAGTAAATCCATTTCCTCATGGATTATAATATGAATAAAAATTAATAATAATCTTATTTTTATAGACCCGTTAAGTAAATTTTAAAAATTAAAAATATAGACCATTGTCACACACTAAAAAAATTGGTGTTCTGAGCCTAGTCAAAATATTTTACTCAAGGAATATGATCACATATTGTGCTCTCATGTTTTGTAGTAAAACGTTTAGTCCATCTAGTGCAATAATCAATGGAGGTCAATAAAACTTGTGCCTAATTGATAAATTAGTTGATATTTTTTATCATTCCTTTGGTTCTTCTATTAAATAGAAGAAAACATAATTCTACAAACAATCTAACACCACCCTTCCTTATTTGTCAAAAGGGTACAAATTTTATTGGATGTAGCATGGATAATAGTTTAAATTCTTTGACCTATTTCATTTGCCTTTCAAGCTAATCAATCATATTTATGGAACTATGTGGTTTAGATCATTGAGAATAATATTGTTTAATGGGTTAGTAAACCTCTCTCCCTTACTCCTCAGATCCAAGTGTGCCCTAAGCTCTTTGTAGTAACCCATGTCTATCATTACTCACGGTTTTCACCCTCTGATGTTGCATATACTAATATGTAGACTCTTCTAAAATATTTCCTTTAGGCCAATTCTGAAGACGCTAAGGGATTTCATAAACTTACATGGAATATATGCTACATTCCTAAAGACTTGGGTGATATTGGAATTTTTGATGTTAAACTCCAAGGTATTGACCTTTGTGTCAAGTGGATTATTTAATCCCAAGAAGAAGAGGAGGATTTGAAAATATTTCTTTGCTATTGTATATCTCAAGGCAACCCTTATGAAAATATGAATTGAAAGGGCCTTGATATTCATTCTCTTCTTATCATTTAGTTCCTTATCAAAACTATGGTGTCCATTGTGACTTAGAGTATATGGAAAGCCTAGGTAGTGCTTAAGCCTCACATAATTTGATACGGAATATGGTTACAAATCTAGGATCTCTTTTAATTCTCACTCTTTATGGTGATCCCTAGTTCTCTCATACTATGGTGTTCTATTTCCATTATCCCATGGGTCAAGAGTCTTATATTTTTTAAGAAAGGGACACAATTTATTTCAAACTTAATTGTAAAATGATCTTACAATTTGATCTCTTAACCTATCCTCTACGATAAGTTTCAACTTAATAGTAGTGATCTTTATTCACTTCGTAAGATTTAAGGATGTATCTTAGATGAACATCTCCAAAATTAAATTGGAGTGCAATCACCTCCAAAGTGTTGGACTAACAAAAATTGGATTCTTGATACCTAGTTTTACTAGTATACACCCCAAATTGGGTATCAACTACTCTCTCCTCAACTCATTTAGGTGGATTCTCTGAATACTCGATGGAAAGTTAATCATATGCAAAGACTTGGGGCTGAAGGGTTGCCATAATGTAGAAATGAATTATTAAACTCAAGCAGGGACATTTCTTATGGTTTATCTTACACCAAGGTTTACATGTTGGTAGCCGACTTTTTTATTTGTGTGTACACAATCCTTTATGCTTGTCTTAACTGCACCTAATTTTGCTCCAAAAAATTATCAAGGTGTTTCAAGCATAATTAGATATTCTGAAATTGGGTTCATAATTTTTTTCAGCTAGTTATTTCAAAATTGTTGTCTTATATAATGGGTGCTTGTAAGAAATCTAACCATACTATAATAGATACATATATTTAATAGTAAATCTCTGACAATGTCAATTTTAACTAATCCTTAATATACATAATTTATGCACACACAATTGACTAGTCCTCACCTTTAGCCATTCTATTTATGTATTGGTTTTGACTTCCCAATTTTCCTTTTTTCATATACAAGATCTCCATAGTCTCTGCTTAATTTTTGTATTATTTTAAGTAGACTGCATCTATTCACTATATCACTATTTCCTCCCTCTAGATAGTTTATTATTATTATGAGTAAAAGGAGAGTTTTGAAAGGCACCCCACCCTTCTACAATAGATAGCAATAAAAGTCCAAACGGTGCACCTCTACAACGGAAAACAGAACCTACCACAGAAAAACTGTAAACAAATGGCAGACGAACAACAAACAAGAAACAATATCAGAATCTATGGCCCTCCAAATACTTCCCCTATATGGGAACAGAGGGTTATGTTCAACAGATCTAGGCCCTTCTTAACAAGACCTTTATTTTTTCACTTACAACAGCCATTTTCCCACCCTCTCCTAAATCTGGATTGATGAGAATGGCGATTACAGTTGAGCTAACAGGTCGAGAGCTCACTGATGGTGCATGAGCTGCTGAACCTAATTTTGGTGCTGAAAATGAATCTGTATGTTATCTTTCATTCTCGGGATTCTTTTCTTCAATGACATTCTCCAGCTTTGAATTAGTCTCATTTTATACTCTAGTAATTTGGTTCTATTTAGGCGTTTCAGCATCTGAGTCCGAGTCGGATTCCTTATTCTCATCATCACCCAAGACTCTGACAAGTCCAGATACTTCATCCAAATCCGTCGCAAAATCGCGTTCAGATAACGTCGCCGAAGGTAAGACGAAGTACTTCCGGATCAGTAGCAAAATCGTGTACAGGCGCCAATCCTGTTGCAGCGTCTGCCACGGACGCTCTATTCTTTGAAAGCACACTAACTGCCAATCCTTCTGACAGTCTCCCTCCAACCTTCATCCGCTTGCCATTCTGCATAGTTTCCTGCATTTTCTGGTTATTTCCTGCTAGAGAGTTATTACAAAAGTCGGATAATACCGGTTACAAGTATCATGCAATTCAAAACACGTTATGTTACTCATAATTCGATAAATATTAAGGATACGTTAGTTTTCAATAACTAGAATGAAGTTGAATAACAGCTGACCCATAAAAGATATGATAAACAAGATACATTAAGTCATATAACAGTTGAAAAAAACAGAAAAAAAGTATATATAACATCCACAATAGAAGGGCAGCCATTCATTAAAATTTACATTGGAACCATCAATAACCACTGAGTATATAAGACATTGTTCCATCTGCCTCGTTTATTTGCAAAAAATTATTAGCGGGATGATTATAAAGCTCATGGCTTCTCTCCTCTTCCTCTTCCGCATTCTCATAGTCCTCATAATATTTTAATAATTCTTCCTTTTGAAAACCATATTCTTTATCTTCATTGCTTTCAGTTATGGCATAAACTGCATCTGAACTCACACCAAATCTCCAAATCATCAGATCAGCACACGGCCTATAAAAATCTGAGCACATTCAATAATCTTATTAAAGGTCAGAAAATATGTACATTGATAGACTCCATAAGAATTTAAAAAAATATTTAGTAAAGGGAGTAATCTTACCAAGTCTATGCAGTCGATGCGGAGCAGAAGGAGAATCTCCCGCAAGTATCGGACGACAGTTTAATGGAACAACCAAAAAAAACAACAGTAAAACTGAGGAGAAAAGGAGGGACTCTCTGAGTCTCGCCATTTAATTGTGGACTGTTTTGATAGCGTTAAACTTTGTTTTGAACCTTTTCTGTGTTGCATTTATAGATTATAACATGCTTCAAGACAAAATGAAGCACCTAATAGTGAAAAGGAAGTATTCAAAGGAAACAAAATATCCCAGTAATCTTTCATAGAAAAAGCTTCTAGAAAAAATAAATATAAAATAAGAACATAGAATAAAAAACAATGACTAATAAAATCATTCGCCGAGTTCATGAAAATCAAAATATATTTATATCTTTATTGACTATCAGACTATCATTTATAATAGTCATCTTTCCACTGATCGGAGTAGTTGTCTCCTTCACAATGACACATGAAATATATTTTTTTTCTGGGGTGACTTTTTTTTAAAACTATTTGTGACAAAGGGTATTATCAATACCTAGTTAGATCATTTTTCAATTTAGTACTTGCACGTTGCCATGTAATCAATTTAGTATTTGCAAGTTGCCATGTGATCGTGTGTGAAGTATTTAAGAGAGGATAACCAGAAGATTTGTATCGTTTAAATAGATATTTTTATATTGACAGGTAGTTGTTTATCAGAATGAGTATGTGTGTATATATACTAATATATATTTTATATTATAATTAAAATTATTTTATAATGAATAATAAGGGGAGAGTAGTCATTATTTGAAATATAAAAGGATTTCATAAGTAAATGAGATTAAGAAAGAAAAAAATGTCTACAAGAAAGTAAATAGAGATGAGAAAATAATCCAAAAAATCCAAACCGCCATCAAACCACCAACCAAGTATGGCAGTCAATGTTTAAAGGACTAGTTCCATATAATATTAAGATCACCAATTCATATCTAAAATCACAGGTTAAGTTAATGTAAAATTACATCATAGAAATATGACTTGGAAGAAATAATTGCTTCAAGCCCATTGATCCACAAATGTTTACTATAACTAAAAATTATTTCAATATATTGGGTCAAATTCATACCATCCATCATAATTGTATCTTCATCTTTAGAAAAAATATTTTCCAACTATCAAAAAGCTATATAGCGACTTTATTTCTAGCAACACTTGTTGCCAAAGTTAGCTCCCATAATCTGTTGGTGCAAAACAAATTCTTGAAGCTCTATACAGGGTTTTGTAAGATACTTGTAGTAGCCTCCTAAATAGTTTACAAATCATTAGTAAGATATCGTTAATTCATAATTAACATGTCTAATGTTAAAGTATGTATTTCATGCATTTTCTCACATTAGCTAGTGTATTAGCTAGCTATTTTGTCTTGTAGTGGGTTTGTCCTATATGAGGATTCATCCCACATTTGTTAGTTTAGCTAGTTTAGTATTCGCCTTGCCTATATAAACTAGTGTTTACCTTTGTACTAGCATCTCATTAACTCATTCTAAATAATCATTTGATCTACTCTGTTTTATATTTCATTTGTTTTGTAGCTACATGTGATGTTCTTGTTGTGAACTCTTCAGATCTTGGCTTGATGAAACATTTTTAGCATTCATAACATGGTACCAGAGCATTGAAGGCATTACAACCATCCATCTACTAAAATTTATTTTCAGAGTCTTCCTTTGCCAAATCTACATCTTTGAGAGGAGCTTTGATTGAAGTTTCAAATAAATTGAGTTTCAAGCATTGGAGAGAAGTGTTTTGGAGATCTGGTGCATTTCTTCCACACTACATTATAGCTTTCCTTCATGGCATGTGTTCCTGTTTAAAGAGGCATTTGGATATTATAAGAGGCATTGGGGTTTGAAGAAGCTTGCCATTCTAAAAAGTGGAGTTTGTTGTCTGGAGCATGGAAAGTAGAGCGCTAGAGTTTTTTGTTCTCTAAAGGATTGCATTGGAATCCTTTTTTACTTTTTGGAGTGTTGAAAATTTGTTTTTGACTGTGCATTTTTCTCTCTTTAGAAGACTACGCATTTTTCCTAAGGTGGAGACCTTGGTGTGGCATTAGAACTTAACTATTTGCAAATTCATTTGGAGTTTCTACATCACTTGAGAAGTTTGAGGATCTGCAATAACATTGAATATTACTAATAATTATGCTTTGGTTTATTGGTCTACATTTTTTTATGTCATTTTTTTAGATCCGTGTTGGTATTTTGTAGGCATTAGAAAGGTAGAGGTCAAAGTGGTAATCTACAGAGGCAAGTTGGCCATTGGAGTATAGAAGGATCCTAGTGGCATTAAATCATTGTTTTCTAGTGTTTAAATTTATGGTGAAGAGACATCAATACCTATGTTTCATCTTGGGATGTGCCTTTTTATCAAGACTACCAGGGCAAGTGGCAATGATTTCTTAGAACACCATGTTATGTGATCTCTCATTGAACTTTATTTCATCTTAGAACTATGTGTAAACTTGTATAATCCTAGTGCGCAAGGAGAGATAAGGAACTGGTGTTTTTTGTCTTTTCTAAGTGACATTATTCTTTGTTGTGGCATTGAAAAATATTGGCAATAATCTACTAGGTGGAGTCTTATATCTCTACTCACATAGAATTCATGAGAAGCCAAGAGGTGAAAGACAATTGTAATCCGCCTCTTTCCTCTCAAAAATAACTATATATTATTCACTATTTTGTTAGCTATACTTTTCTTAAAAGAGGAAGTCAAAATCTCTTGCATGCATACTAAGGTCATTGACAAGACTAATTTTCACTTTGGTTGATTTTTTTAAGTTTATGTCAAAATTATAATTCCTGCGAGTGACTGGACAACTATTTTATTTTTGATTTGATTTCAAAAACTAGTTTGTAGTGTCTTTTAATTATTTTGACCCATTTTTTATAGGAAATCAAAAAGCTTATCAATTTTAGACCATAACTCAGATTTGAATTCTATTTTTTTAATTTTCTATCCATTAGTATCATCAAATTGTAAAAACACGCTACTTTTATAATGTGTCAAATTGAGGAGGTCCTATAATACAATCTTTTGTGGGATTGTCTTGATGCTAATCTTTGTGCACCTTTTACATTCTTTATGTTCTTAGTGATTATTTGACATGGCATCTACATCTGGAATTGATCATTATGAGCCTTTGAATACACACAATTATCACATATAGAGACCTATAATAGAGACAATAATTAAGCACAAAAGATTATGGTCCCTAATGAATGAAACACAACCATAGTTCACATGTGAATTTAAAATTTTTACTATCTATGTAAATTTGAAGAGTGTATGGGCTTAACTGAGAGTTATGTGAGTGATAGTTTATTATTTCATTTTGATGGGTGTGATTCTCCATTTAAAATGTAGACTAAGTTAAATTTTTTTTTTGGGAAGGTAGACCAATTGAGAGCAATGCATCTTGAAGTGGATCTTACTTCACTAAATCTAGAGGACTTTGCTTCCATTGTAGATCATCTCACTAATTTTAAGAATTTATTAACACAGTTGAAGGGGAGTGGTCAAGATAAAAAATATGAAGAGTGTGTATACTTAATCTTGTCTAAGTTGAGTGGTCCATTCTAAATATTTGCATATACTCTTTTCTCTAGTATGGATGTCTTAGGTACCGCATTTAAAATGCTAGATATTGAGTTGTTTTTTGAGAGACTCACTAGGGAGGATTCTAAATTATCTCACCTTGAGTCTAACACATCTTAAAAAATATTAGTGGCCGCACATCCTAAGACTAAGGGATAATCTAGGGGTAAGAAGAAGAATACTCCTCCAGCCCAAAATCCATCTAATCCCAACAGTAATTCATCTAAACCCAAACTATCTTCCAAATCTAAGAATAAGTCTAACCTATCTTATTCTTATTATGGAGAGCCTAGTGATGAGCCCATAAAATGGCTCATTATATCCATAAAATAGCATCATTTTTCTTGTATATGAAGTGGATCTAAATGTAGTTTCTCAACTTGTGATTTATTTACAATAAAATAGTAAGTATATATCATGGTTATGTCTTTAGAATTCTTTATCATCTATTTTTTAGATATTACTAATGATTACTAGAAAAAAAATGTCAATAAGTGCATACACAGTTCATACTAAGCTAAGGATGATTTAAAGTATGAAGAGTAACCATTCAAGAAAAATATTGAATCTTCTACAACAAGATCCAATATTCTATTCAAGCTATGAAATCCTATAAGCTTGTTACAAATTTTCATAGTAGCTATAGATTACAACAAGATTTTTACAGTAGCTACAGATTATAATAGATTTTTTATAGTAGCTACAAATTATAACAGGTTTACTACAGACTAGCTACAGATTACATCAGACTAGCTATAGATTATATTAGACCATCTATGAATTATATCAACTAGATATAGATTTTAGCATGTTTTCTATATATTTTAGCAAACTTGTTATGGATTTTATCAGGTTTGATATGGATTTAAATGGATTGATACAAATTTTAATATAACTACTACAGACTTCAACAAAATTGCTATATAATTATTTGTAAAGTATTTCTAAGAATATTCCAATGTTCTAGCTATCATGAAGAAGGCTTTCCATTTAGATTCTTTCTATATATAAAATTATATGTGTAGAATTTTAATTATAGATTGTATTCAAATATAAATTTATGTGATTTGATTTCAATAAATAGCTCTCTCCATATTAGATGGAGATCAAGATTATTCTCTAATGGATTTCTATATTAGAATAAATATCTCTCTCCATATTTTGTGAAGATTGAGATATGATAGAGTATCTCGGTTGCTACTTTCAAATGAGGTGTTGGTTGGAAGCATGAATTGTAAATATAACCTTCCACACCCGAATGAAATAATCAATGAATATATATATTTTTCCATTATTTTGAGCAATCCATCTGAAACTTATGTTCTGAATAAATCCTCTTTCGAGGAATGAGATGGCCACTCATTTCAAAGAAGATGGATCAATGTATTTATGTTTATTTTTTATTCTGTTATTATTCTCTTTATTGTAAATTATTAATTTATTTCTTTGTTGTTATAATCATTCTTTTTTGTACAACTTATTATAAACTTGCAAGTGTTTTTTACTTGTTATTTATTTTTAATTCAATAATTTACTTTTTGTATGTGTGATTTATTTTTTCCAAGTATGCTTTAATTTTTACAATTATGATTTTTAATTATTGAAAGTGTGAAGTGTGATAGAAGAAACTATTTTTAAAATATCTCTTTATCCTATTGCATACAACCTTCGAACACCAACCCTGGATGGATATTATTAAATGAAGGAGATTGATGACCCCCATCAATTGGTCATGAAGAGTCTAAGTGTTTTAATAAAATTCATGCTTTAGAGGATACCGTTAGGAAACACAAGATTTATATCTTCAATCTTTATCCATCTCATGATCATGGTAAAACACTTAATGTTGTCAAGAGATCACAATTATCTATTTCAAACAGTTAAATTCTAGATTCTAGTGCTTCACACTATATGACTTCTACCAAGGAGTCCTTTATATCTCTTGGTTTGAGTTCCACTTCTAACATTGAGGTTAGAGATTCTTCCTTCATTTTTGTTAATAGAAAAGGAGACATATAGCTAGATAGTGGTTGCATCAATGATGCATTATATATTATAAAAATCACCACCAATCTATATTTAGTGTATCATATTTGTCATTCTAATCAGGGTAAGATAGCGACTTTCACATCACAGGGTGCTAAATTTTGAGCTTTGTTAGAGGCACATACACTCATTAAATAGGGTATTGTTGATCATAGTTATTTATTTTACTATTTTGAGGGTTTTGATGATACCCTTAATTTAGGGATGTGTTTAATTTTTCATGAGGATTCTGAGAGTTGACTTTGGCATGAGAGATTTGGACACCTTAACTATAAATATTTGAAAAAGTTGAGCACTCATAGTATGGTAAAAGCTCTTCTTAAAGTTTCATGTCTTGATGGAGTCTACCCTAATTATGCATTAGGGAAACAACATTAGGATTTATTTTTAAAGAGCATGTTCATGAGAGCTTCTTCACCACTTGAGCTTATGCATAGTGATTTGATGGTCTTTCCTACTTCTTTCAATGGAGCTAAGTATGCACTTAACTTCATTGAAAATTTATTGAAGCATAATTGGGTTTATTTCCTCAAATATAAGAGTGATGTCTTTTCTCACTTCAAAATATTTAAGCCTTTGGTTGAGAAACAATCATCAAGTTACATCAAGAATATTCATATAAATAATGGGGGAAGTACTTCAGTCGAGAGTTCACTAATTTTTTAGCAACCTACGGTATTATTTACTAGTATTATGTTGCACATATGCCATAGTATAATGGATTAGCAGAGAGGAAAAACCAAACTTTGAAGGAGATGGTTGAATGCATGATGAATTCACATGATTTACCTCTTATCTATTGGGAAGAGGAAGTTAATTATGAGAACTACATTCATAATCACACACCACATCAAGCACTTGAGCATATGATTTTATAGGAGGCCTGATCTATAACCAATCTTAATGTCTCATTTTTCTATTTCTTTGGGAGCCTTGCTTGGTCATTTGTACCAAATAAGAAAAGGAAATCATTAGAAAAGAAGATCAAACCTTTAGTCTTTTTAGGGTATTTTGAGGACATGATAGTTTATCATCTTTTGGACCTTGATACTTATGATGTTCATTTTTGAACACATGTATAGTTTGATGAGTGTTTCACATCTCATGACTCTTTATCTTCTTTTATTCCTATTTCTTCTTCTTTTGATGATTCACCTCCTCTTGAGGACTCATTTTTTGATAAGCTAGTTTAGGAGATACCCGAGGAGGTTATAGAGGATGAGGATCTTGTTCATACTCATGTTACCACTATGCCTAGGTAGGATCATACTATAGTTGATGAGGCAACACCTTTCATTCAATATATTTCACCTACTTGGAATTTTTATGTATATTCTATGGGTACTAAATTTATGTATCAAGCATTCTCTATGGATCCACAGTCTTTTTCATAGGCTCATGAGATACAAGAGTGGAATGATGTGATGACATATGAGTTTTCTTCATTAATGAAGAATCACACTTGGGATTTTGTCAATATTATTAAGGGGATAAAGTTGGTTATGTGTAAATAGATTTATAACACCAAGTATGCAATTGATGGGTCTATTGAAAAGTATAAGGCACATTTTGTTTCAAAGGGATTATCATAAGTCAAAGGTGTTGACTATTCTAAGATTTTAACACTCATTTCCAAGATGGATTCTGTTCACCTTGTAATTTTTATTAATGCATCACAGGGTTATTCAGTATATCATATATATGTGAAGAGTGTTTTATTGTATAGAAACTAGCATGAGAAAACTTACATAGAATAGCTTTCTAGGTTTATTCATGATTATTCTCTTGTTTGTCTACCTAGGAGGTCTTTTCATAGTTTCAAACATACCCCTTGGGATTGGTATGAGAATATGTATTCTATTCTTCTCTCTATTATCGTTTTTCACTACCAATATGATCCCATAGTTTATATTTAGTGTATTGGGGAGGACATTGTTATTCTAGTCTTGCATGTTGATGATCTGCTTCTCATAGGAAACTCCTCATCTTAGATTCAGAATATTCAACATGTACATTTAGCATAGTTTGATATGATAGATCTTGTTTTTATGTATTTATTCCTTGGTATATAGATTTCATAGTAAGATATAGGGATTTATTTTAGTCAACATAAGTACACACTTGATCTACTTTAGCATTTTGGCATAGTTGATTGCAAGACAAACCCTTCTAATTTTTAATCTAGAGTGACTCTCACTACCTCTTATACTACTCCACTCTATGATCCTACATTGTATAGATAGATGGTAGGGAGTATTAAGTATTTAACCCATACTCACCTTGAAATTTCATTTGTAGTTGGTCTTGTATCTAGGTTTGTACATGACAGTCACTAGTAGGCTACTAAAAGGATTTTGAGATATCTATGAGGCATTACTCATTTTTTATTACATTATATCAAGGGTTATAATTAGTTGATTAGATATAGCGATTTAGATTGGGTAGGTTCTATTGATGACATGCATTCTATTTTTGGCTACATATTTTGTCTTGGTTCTTCACTTATTGCTTAGTTGTGAAAGAAGTAGTAGATAATTTCACTTTCATATATAGAGGTTGAGTACAATGTAATAGTTACAATGAGTCAGTAGGTTCTTTAGCTTCATTAGTTGTTTATAGAGTTTGGCTTCACACAACATTCACCTACTATACTTTGGTGTGACAACTAGAGTACAATCCATATATCTCACAACCCAATTAAACATCAATGGACCAAGGACATTGAGGTACATATACACTTTATTCATCAACATTTTTAGGATGGTATTTTTAGCTTGGAGTACATTATAACTTAGGAATAGGTTGCAGATATATGCATAAATATTTTTTCATTACCTCATTTCCTTGAGTTTCATGGAATTCTTAGAGTTTTAGAAGTTGTCCTTGGGGGTGTTCATGAGGACATATTCTTTCTTCATTTCATGGATACACATTATACATAAGTACGTTAGCAGGCCTTATTTTTTGGGACTCATACTATGGATATGCCACTATTTCTTTTCTGGTTTTTTAGTTCCTAGCTTCACTTGAGGGGGGGGGGGGTGTTAGAGTATGTATTTCATGTGTTTTCTCACATTTACTAGTGTATCACCTAGCTAATTTATCTTGTAGTAGTTTTTTCCTAAGGATTTATCCTGCATTTATTAGTTTAGCTAATTCAGTATTTTGCATTGTCTGTATTCCTAACATCTAATTCATAGTTAAACACAATTTATGGTTCAATTGAGGTGCTAAATTTAGGGTTGAGATGATTATTTATGAAAATCTAAACTAATCATGACTAGTGCTACTTTGCCATCTAATACCACCTATTATATTTATTTATCTTGCCACACTATATAACATCAAAGTACAATAGATCAAATTAAATATCAAGTTTTTTAATCTTATAAATGTTGATAAAATTCATTAAATTTCCAAAAATTAGATGCATGTGATTAAATTAAATTACCTAGAAAGTGTGAAATTTAAGGAAGTTTTATAATCATTGTGTGCATTGGAGTGTTGCATGAATATATAACTATGTATATTAATATATTATAATAATTATATTTATATTTATAATTATTTTATAATAGATATTAAGTGAGGAGGTGCCATTACCCTGGAATACATAAGGATCTGATAAATAGACTAGAAAAAGAAAGATAAAAATGTCTACAAGAAAGCAAATAGAGATGATAAGGGAGCTTAAAAATATAAACAACCACCAAACCACCCTTCAAATATGGTAGCCATAGTTCAAATGATTAGTTCTACATAATATAAAGACCAGCCATTGATACTTGAAATCAAAATTTAAGCTAGTGAAAATTTACAAGATAGAAATATGACTTAGGATTAAAAAAATCTTTAGGCCCACAAATCCACCATCTACAAAAAATTACTGTTACTAATAATCATTTCAATATATTGAGTCAAAAAGTCACCATACATAATAATTAAGCCTTCACTATTAAAACTTATATCTTTGTGGTCTCAAAAATCCTAGAATCACCTGAAACCAAAGTTAGCTACCATAATTTGTTGGTGTAAAATGAATTTTTAAAGTTCTATACCAAAAAATTGTAAGAGACTTTCATTATCCTCTTGAAAAAATTAGTAAGAAAATTCAAAATCATCTTGATTCCTTCATGGTCCATTCTCCTTTTTTATAATGTAATTAGGGTCCCAAGGTTATCCAAAGTAATAAGACATCCATGAGGACCCATACTTTACTATTGCACTTAGCTCAAAACAAAATTATCCTTCAAAGCATGATGGAAAATAATTAAAACAGTTATTCTTCTGGCCTTTTTGACCACCATCATCATGTGTATGATGGTGCTGACGTTTATGACACTAGACCTTGAGTGGAAGAGTAAAATAAGGGGAGAAAATTAAAAAAGCTAAAGAAAAATCCATGTAAAACCATGACAATTTGTATCATTTAAATAATTATTTTTCTATTGATAGGCATTTTTATATTAGAATGATTATTTTCACATTGTCATGTGATCATTTAGTTTATTTTTTTCCATCTCTGATGTGATAAGTATTTAAGACATGATAACCAATAATATTTGTATTACTTAAATAATATTTTTTGTTTTTTATGTGTTTGCCTATTGGATTGAGCCTCTTGTTTCCTATTTGATTGATAGTTTATATTATATATTGGAGAATGAGTATAATTAAACTTTTTAATTTTAAATATGAGGTACGTATTGGTCAAGTAACATTGTAGGTCTTGAGGGTTAATTTTATGGATGCATTAACACTCCAGTGTTAAGGTGAATAATACAAAAATTTGAATGGTCAATAAATTGAATCAACAACATAAATAAGTTTGTACCATAATGAGAAATCACTTCTATGAATATTTATTTTTTTACTTTAAATATAATTAATAATTCTTGTTCATTAAATTTAAATGTATTTATAAAGATGTAAAAAATTTCTTAATGTTCATCAATTTTGATAAATTAAATTATGCCTTGAATAAAATAAACTTAAATTATGCCTTTGTAGATATGGTTATTTTATTTACATATGCATGGGAATGTTATTCAGTGGAAGGTGACCTGAGTGAGGTTTGCATTAATTTAATTTTTTTAATAGCTTAATTATAGTTTAAAAAATATATTATCTTATAAATTTTTTAATTATTTTATTTTGAGTAATTATGTATAAATTAATGATTATATTTATAATATATAATTAACACAGAGCTAATCAATCATTAGTACATCTAATTCATAGTTAAACATGATTTATGGTTCAATGCAAGTGTTAAATGTAGATTTGAGATAAGTATTTACATAAATCTAAAGTAATGAAAATTATTGCTTCTTTTCCATCTAAAACCCCAAGTTTCATATATTTCCCAAGCTTCACTTAATAACCTCAAAGTAAACATGATCAAATTAAATATAAAGCTTTTAATTCTTCAAAACCTTTAGAAAATAAAATAAAGGACACAAAAATAAGAATGCATACAATTAAATTAAATTACTTGGAAAGTGTGGAATTTAAAGAAACTTTACAATCATTGTACACACTAGAGTGTTGGTTGAATATATTATAATATATAATATAAATTATAATTATAATTATTTTATTAATAATTTTAAAGGGAGAGGGGGCCTTACATAGGAATATAAAAAGATTTGATAAGTAGGTTAAACTAAGAAAGACACTAAAAGAGAGAAAATTGATCCAATAAAATGCCCCAAAATGTGAAAAAGCCACAAAACCACACAAGTATAGAGGCCAAAGTTAAAAGGACCAATTCCACATAATATAAATACCACCATATGATACTGGAATTCTTGAGTCATGGCAGTGAAAAATTACATTATGGAAACACTTATTGAAATAAAGAAATACTTCATGCCCATTAATCCACCTTCCACAATAGATTATTATAACTAGTAATTATTTCAATATATTAGGCCAAAGTGGTACCATCCATTATAATTGATGATTCATATTTAGAAAAAATATTCTTGAGATCTCTAAAAACAATAGAGGGGATTAGTTTCTGGCACCATTTATAGATAAAGTTATCTTCCATAATTTGTTAATGAAAAGTGAACTCCTAGCGCTCTATGTAGGAGTTTTGTAGGATGCTTGTAAGAACCTCATAAATATCTTTTCATTCATAATTAACATGGGTATAATCCATTACTAACATGTCTAATTAATAATTAAACATAATTTATGGTTTTTTGGAGGTGTTAATTGTAGGGTTGAGATAACCATTTACACAAATATGAACTAACGAGGACTGCTATTTCTTTTCAATCTAATACCACCCTTCACATTTATATCCATTTCCTAACTAAATAACCTCAAAGTAAACTTGATCAAATTATTTATCAAGCTCTTAATTCTTTGAAACATTAACACAATTTTTTAAAGGTCACAAAAAATGAAGGCATACAATTAAATTAAATTACATAAAAAGTGTCAAATTGAAGAAATCTCTACATTTGTTGTGCATAATGGAGTGTTACATGAAAAATTGCATATATGCATGTGCACACACATGTGTGTGTGTACGTGTGTGCATGCACATATGTCTATATAAAACACACACACACACAAATACATATATATATATATATATATATATATATATATATATATATATATATATATATATATATGTATGTACACACACACAAATATGTATGTATGTATGTATACATTAATATTATATATATAGTAATTATATTTATGATTATTTTATAATGAATAATAAGGGAAGAATATAAAAGGATCTGATAAGTAGCCAATACTAAGAAAGACAAAAACATCCATTAGAGAGAAAATGGAAATTAGAAAATAATCCAAAAATCCAAACAATCACCAAACCTCCTAACAATAATGGCAACCAAATTTAAAAGAACTAGTTTTCTATAATTTTAAGACAACCAACTGATACTTGAAATTAGAATTCAACTCAATGAAAAATTAAATGATGAAAACATGTTTTGGAAGAAATAATTGCTTCAGGCTTGTTCATCCACCATTCATAAGGGATTATAATAACTAATAATTATTACAATATATAATGCCAAATTACTAACATCCATAATAATTAAGCCTTCATCCCTAAAACAAGATTCTTTAGGTATCAAAAAAATATATAGATGCTTAGATTCCTACACCACTTGTAGATGAGGTTAGCTACCATAATCTATTAGCAAAAATTGAACTCTTGAGGCTCTATGCAAAATAAATTTATGATGCTTACATTATCCTGTAGAAAAAATCAGTAATAAATATCAAAATCTTATTGATTCTTTCATGGGCCTTCCTTCTTTTGATAATTCAATTAGGATGAAAATAAACATGTCATCTACAGTAATATGAAATTCATGAGGACTTGTAATCTAATCCTAGTATAATATCTTGAAAATGAATAGTCGTTAAAAACATGATGAAAACCCATTCTTAGAAAAATGGACATTTTGGACCACCATCTTCGTGAGTATGTTGTGGCTAAAATATATGATAATAACTTGAATGAAATAGTAAAATATAGGGAAAAACTTAAAATAGCTAAGTAAAATTCCAGAAAAAAGTGGTAACATTCATCTTGATTGAATAATATATCCATTTATTTAATAATTCAATATTAGATCAAAAAAGATTTTACAACTATTGGGATATGGAGATGGAATGCATTGCGATAAAAAATATCTTTCCCCTCCCTAATGAGGACTACTCTGACTAATCTAAGATAGATGAGGTTAATTTATCAAGCACAAATTTTAAGTTGGGAGAGAAACTACTAAAAAACAAATTCCTTCTTCATTTTCAACCTTCAAGCATTGGTTTATCCATTATTGGGAAATTGGCTATAATTCAAATCTTTATAAATAAGGACTTTATATATTTCTTAAGGAAGGTGACCTTCACAATACTAATATTCATTAGGGTGAAGGTGAAGTGTAAAATAATTAGCTAATAAATATGTTGGGGAGTTTGTTTCACTATAGTTATGAGAAAAATAAATAAAATCAAAGAATTGAATGACATAGAGAATATTCTAAATAATCTAATTGAGCTATCATTGCTCTATTATATCCATTTTAACAACTTTGATGATCCAAAGAGAATCACTTTCAACATTTAATTTTATTAAATTTGAGTCAATATAATTTTGACACCTCTAAGAAAAACTTGAGATTTAGACACATTGTTTGATGCCCATGTGATGTTGAAATGAAAATATGATAACGCTTATCCTATATTTATGAATATACCTCCAACTCTTGAGAGACCTAGGTTTCCTTTGGATTCCCATGAAAGATTATCTTAACAATGTTGTCACTCAAGAGATTCAAACAAGTCATCATTATTTGGTTGCATTGATGATGAAAGTTCTAAATGTATTAAAATAATAAATATCTTAACATAATATGGTGATCTTAACCAATTATCTTCATTTTAGAAGGCAATAATTTTGCTTTAAAAACCTCTTGAATAAGTGTCTCTATTTTTAAGATTTAGGAGGTATTCTAAGAGACACATTTTCTTAAATATATTTTCCCCCTATCTCACCATAAACTAAAGATAATAAAATACAAATCCATTACCCAAATGCATTTTACTTGATCCCCACCCTCATTTATCCAATTTATTAATAATTATTTATCAGAACTTGTAGCCACCCAAAATCTATTCATTTTATTAATCAACCACATATAAATTTTAAAGAAAAATTAAAATTAAGGGGGATAAGGTTCATAGCTTAAGATTTATCCTTACAAAATAAACAATAAGATGGCTCTTGAAAGATAATTATTTGGAGTCTACCCCAAAATAAATATTTATTCTTCATGGTAATTCAAAGGTCTATGTTAGGATTAGGAATCCATTGAGGGATCCATACATTTTATACTAGCCATAATGGAAGATTTATATTAAATACTTATTATTATTACCTTGTTCCAAAAAATAATTGCATAAATGGTCTCCATTCCATTTAATGACAATTTTCTCTTCAAAATTATTGATAAGGTGAGAGTTCAGAGAGTTGTTGAAGGAAGTGAGGAAATATGAGGAATGATTAGAAGATGAAAGAATCAATATTTTACAACTTCTTCAAAGTCCCCAAACACACTAGTTTTCTTCCCACTTATCTTGATCTAAGGGAAGTGATAGGTTTGATAAGTAATCTTCTAAAACAATCAAATAATGATGATTGTAGAGATGGCTCACACTAGACTAGTCATACTTCCAAAATTTGATAAATCTATCATTTTTTATTTCCCAAAAAATGGAATTAGAAATTAAGGATATATATTTCTAAAGGCAATTCTAGACGTGTGACACCCACATAAAATTTTATGTCTTAAAAATACATTTTAGATCATCCAAATTATCAAGGTACTTTATTCACAACAAGATACTCCAAATGTTGTCCTTGTCTTGATAGATTATCCATAGAGTATTGGATTCTATAGTGTTTTAAAACAATTTGAATTAATAGGTGAATTAACCTCAATTCATATAAATGGAATGGAATAAAAGCATAATTTTATAAATCACTTGTGACAAGCATAACTAAATTGAAATAAATTAAATTAATAAATTGTAATAACATAAAATAAGATTAACATTGAATGAAATGAAAAACATTATTATTTATATTTAAGATCTACCCTTGAAAACTAATAGAAGGATGGAATAGACTGATAGGGACTTATTCTATAAGTTCATAAAAGTTGTGATGGAAACTGGTGAAGGACAAGATCATCCAAATTTTAATGAGGTCAACTACAACTATTTTATCGAGTTGGTTGATCTTGTCCTTTGCTTAAAAATGAGAATATTAGGTCTTGATATTTTGTGATAACTTGAATTAGGCTTGTATGCATAAATTTGAGCTTTGGAGATATACACAATACATTCAAATAGTTTATTCAATGTCAAAACCCAAATATGGTTCACAATGTCATATGACATATAAATAGATAAACTACAAAGTTTAATAGGCTGAGATGACCCCAATATAGCATTACTTACATATCTAATAGTTTGAATAAGGAAATCAAGCCCACGTAGTTCTCCTAATTATAGTCCTTCATGGGATTGTTCTCATTTTAATATATGAAATCATCTAGAGATGGATTAAATACTTGATCATGCTTTTCTTTGACTTGGATAAAATAGACTCTTGACATGGCTAAGGATTGCTTCAAATTATTAGAATTAGATTTCGCAAGTTTTTCCCAATGTGGAATAGTGGAAGTGTGCCTCTATAAGTAAAATCACAAGTGGTAGAATATGAAACACTGAGGTTATAGATAGATAGATGTCACAATCACCTTTTGTGTACATGAGTATATTGTAGATATAATAATTTTTCTATTTGAAATATTTAAGTGTGTGGATCCTTACCATTAAACTTATTTACTTTAACCTTTGACAACATGTGCTTCAAACCATATTTAGAGTTGTAATTTTTTGGATTGGGATAAAATGGTTGGATCTATGGAGAATTATTTTGTAGAATTTAAGCCACAATAGTGGTCAATTGATCACTCAAAGTTGACAACTAATTCTTCATAAAATCCATTTCCCCTTTTACTACATGAATATCATCCTTCTTGCCATGCTTTTTATTTTTGACCAATTTACTGAACCACCTTAAAAACTAATATATATAAAGTTTTGAACTCCATGTCATCCTTGTGAGGATATTTTAGAGTGTCTTGACCTTTCTTGCATCTGAGGGTATTGGAACCAGCCATCCAAAAACCCTATAAGGGAGGGTTTTAGGTATAAAAAAATACTAGCAGATTATTCCATTCATATCATATATCCAAGATAAATCTAATGACTATTAATTTTCACAAGGGTGGGACAAAAATTTTCAAATTTATTTTAAAAAATAATACTTTAAACAATACTCTAGTGGCAAAAAATTCTTCCTGGATTGCATGTTATGTTTTTTCAATCCTACAACTCTTCTGATTGTCACAACTTGAGATCCAAAAATGCCATATAAACTGACCCAGATTGATGATTTTATACCACTTATAATGAAATTACTTAGATGTTTCACAATAATAGAATAATAGATATTATAATTAAGATCATAATAATCAGATACACAACAAGGTTTTCCTAAAGAGAAGAATATTTGATAATTATGACTGATCCACTTCAAAGGAGAAACCTCCAAAATAATGCAATAAAAGTAAAAGTAGAAATATATTCACAAAACACTAACCACTACCTCCTATATACATTCAACTTAGCCATGGTTATTCCATAGGAAGACCATACTAAGAAAATAGAGAAATGCAATAAGATAATATGATAGATAAGTAAGCCATATGTTCATGACACATATCCCTAAACACAAAATAGGTTAAGGGTTTATTTCCCACATGATAGAATATTATATCCTTACTACATTTAACCAAATGCTTTGTATCAAGGTTGTTGGTAGGGCTACGAGGCAATAACAAGTCACCATGTGGTGCATTTTTGTAATGTTAGAACTTTACAATTTTTGGATAAAATTATTGTAGAAAGGAAGAATGTAGGATTATGAGGAAATAATGTGTCACCATATGGATTAACCTTATCAATTTACTTAGTTTAAAGGACATGACCCCTACAAAAACTACATGACACCTTATCATAGTGTTGTGACTCTTTGAAGGTGCAATATGACTTTGTTTATCATATGGTTTTAATTAAATGAGAAGATGCCAAGTGTTGTCATGGTGCTTACTCACACGGAAAGGGTGAAACTTATGTTTGAAGATTAAAATTAAGATGAGAGAATAAAAAATGATCCCACATCACATCATACACTAGACATAGGGTACACAATGTCACCGAATTAGCAATATTGGTGGCTTGGTCAGCCACATTAGTGTATGAGAACTTGGTTACATATTGATGGTCATCCTTATTTTCAAAAAATCAAGGTACATAGATTTATAAAAAAATGTAAGAAACTTTATCACCATTGGGACAAAATTATCATCATTCAATAAAGATATGATTAAATCCATATTAGCCACCAATGTGATAACTCCAGAATCAAAATAGGTTGAACCTTGTCCCCGCTTAGTGTGAGTGCACAAGTATTTTATTAATAATTCAAAAAATCAAGTACATAAGGGTGCCTTTACTCTGTTAACCCTTTTACAATGCAAACATGGATTTATATAGTTTTTACCAATGACCGGTAAAAGCAACTAATCCTATAACCAACTAAATACGGGAAAACAACCCGTAAAGAAATTCTAATTAATAAATATAAAACATTAAAACTACCTAATAATTAAACTAAGTTTATTTTAAGGGGGTGTCTTTACTAAAAGATGCATGCCCCATTTACAATAATTATTTATTACCTACCAAAAATCTAACCTAACGTTAAGACTTTGGATCAAGTCCTAACAAACCCCCCTATGATCCAAAGTCAGGTCTTTGGACACATACCAAGCATTTTTCTAAACTTTTCAAATTTGATTCTGTCAAGGGGTTTTATGAAGATATCAGATGTCTGATTGGCAATTGGGCAATATATTGGATCAAGAGTTTTCTTTGCTACCAGCATTCACAGATAATGGTATTTAACATCCATATGTTTTGTTTTGGCATGAAACACTGGATTCTTGGACATATTGATTGCTCTCTGATTATCAATGTATAACTGTGTAGGAGCAAACTGAGAAACTTGAAGATCTTCAAGAATACGATGAAGGTAAACAATTTCTATAGAAGCATCCCATGCTGCAATATACTCTGATTCTGCTAATGAATTTGCCACTATATCCTACTTCTTATAACACCAAGCAATGGCAGTTGAACCCATATGCATAGTGCATCCTGTGGTTGACACTCTGTCATCCACACATCTACCAAAATCTGCATCACAATATCCAACAAGTTTGAAGTTTTTGTTGCGGCGGTATTCAAGGCCATATGTTTTCATTCCCTGAAGGTAATGAAGTACTCGTTTTGCTGCATGCCAATGAATTTCTCTAGGCTCATGCATAAACCTAGATAAAATTCCAACTAAAAATGAAATATCAGGCTTGGTAGTCATCAAGTATATCAAACCTCCCACCAATTGTCTATATGTGGTGCCATCAAGAAAAGGCACTGCTATCATCCTTAGACAATTTCAAGTTACTTTCCATGGGAGTGAGGGCAGGTTTGCAATCACTCATGCCAAACCTCTCTAATAACTCAGAAATATACCTAGTTTATGAAATGAAAATAATATGCTCTTTTTGAGTTACCTCTATGCCTAGATAGTAGTGAAGAAGTCCAAGATCTGTCATCTCAAACCCATCTTTTAATTCCTTTTTCACAGACTTGTTATGGTTTTCATCATTACCTGTAATAAATAAGTCATCAACATAGAGAACTAGTATCACCATTTTCTTACCCTGCACTCAAAAATAGAGAGTATCATCTAATTCACTACAATAAAAACCAATGGATTTCAAGTATGAATCCATTTTCTCATACCAAGCCCTGGGTGCCTGTTTGAGCCCATACAAAGCTTTTGTCAATTTACACACTTTGTGTTCAGCACCCACCTGTTCAAAACCCTAAGGTTGTTTCATATAGACTTCTTCCAATAAATCACCATTTAAAAAAGCACTTTTAACATCTAATTGATGTACTTTCCAACCATTTTGTGCTGCTAAGGCAAGTACCATATGAATAGTGTGCCATTTGGTAGTTGGTGCAAATGTTTCCTCATAATCAATACTTTCTTGTTGTGCATATCCTTTGGCAATAAGTCATGCCTTATGTTTATCAATGGAGCCATTTGATTTATACTTAGTCCTATAAACCCATTTACATCTGATGGGTTTAACATGTGGAGGAGGATCAACTAAAACCCATGTATTATTGTTAAGTATGGAATCATACTCACATTTCATTGCCTGTTGTCAAACATGTTCAGTAGATGCCTCCTCAAAAGTGGATGGCTTAGTGGAAGAAGTAGTAACAACCATAGCATAGTTCACCTATTTTTGAGAATTCTTGGGCCCTATTAAACCAACTTCATCTACTGTCAAGTCAAAAAAAGTACTTGAGCCCATTTTGGATACTTAGACAAATTATTCAAATCAGGGACTCCAGAATTCCCATTAGGTGCATTATTCAATGGGGGACTTAGAGAATTTTCAACAATTTATAACTCATCAACCTGTGAACTTGTATATGAAGGAGAGGAAAGTGAAGGAATTTGACTCTCATACCATAAATTTGAAGAGTTATCCCCATTATTAAAATCCTTATCTCTTTTTGCATTTTCCCCCTCTAATCTATCAATTTGAGAATCAATCTCTGCAGTGTTCATAGTCCCAAACTCATCAAATATTACATCTCGACTCACTATGAATTTGCTTGAATCTTGTGCAAGAAAATGAAACCCCTTTTTATCTTCAGAATAACTAAGAAAGATGCATTTTTGACTTCGTGGTTCCAACTTAGTTCTATGTTTAATAGGAACCAAAGCAAAACAAACACATCTAAACACTTTCAAGTGTTTAACTTTGGGTTTAAACCCATACCATGCCTCATATGGAGTTTGTCCCAAAAGTGCAACTTTGGGGGACCTATTTCTCAAATACACTGCAGTACCAATAGCTTCGGCCCAAAATTTATCATCAAGCTATTTATAGTGAAACATGGCATGTGCTATGCCCTCTAAAGTTCTATTCATTCATTTAGATACTCCATTTTGTTGTGGAGTATAAGCATAACTATATTGTCGATGAATTACATGTTCTCGACAATAGTCTAAAAATTCATTTGAGGTATACTCACCTCCATTATCTGAACGAAGAGTGGCCAAATGTGAACCTGTATCTTTTTTGACTAAGTGTAACCAATCAACAAACTTAGTGAAAACTTTAGATTTATTTTTCATAAAGAATACCCAAGTCATCCTAGAAAAGTCATCAATAAACAAGACAAAGTATCTACACTCACCAATGTATGACTTTTTCATGTCACATACATCACTATGAACTAACTGTAAACATTTGTTAGCTCTCCAAGATGACTATTTAGGAAATTTTTCTTGATTTTGTTTGCCTAAAACACATGACTCACAAAGAATACTATCTTTGCGAAAAGTGGGCAACCCATTCACCATACCATATCTCTACAAATCCACTAAAGAGTGGATATTCAAATGTCCATAGCGGAGATGCCATAACCACTGTGTAGACATAGTACTCGTACCTGAGTCAACAATTGTTGCAAGTTCTATATTGGGAGGAAGTACCTTAGAATGCAATGTAACCAAGTTTCCATCTTCATATCATGTATACATAGTTTATAATCATCCTTCAATGAATTGATGTAAATGAGCCCATTTTCAAGCACAATTTGATAACCTTTCTTTCGAATAGTTACCAAAGAAAGTAAGTGTTTCTTCAATGTGAGAACATACCAAACATCCTCCAAGTATTTTATAGACCCATTAGGAAGAATAATTTGAATAGAACCAAGTCCTAGTGGTGTATGCATAGACCTATCTGCTAAGGCAACTAGAGAGAGAGAAGCTTCTTTATAAGACCAAAAGAAATCTCTCCTAAATATCATGTGTTTGGTTGCTCCTGTGTCTAAAACCCATACATCTATGAGCTCATCTCTAGCCTCATATTCAATATAATCAATGTGCCCCAAAGTAGTGAATGCAAATTCATGGACAAAGTTACTAGATTCATCATAGTCATGATCAACATACTGAGCAGAGTTAGTCTTAGTCACTTTTTGTGGCCTTTGAATTTTATCAAAAGGAATCCTACATTGTGAGGTAATGTGACCAAATTTTCCACATCTATGACGCTGAATGTCTGATCTACCTCGACCTCTGCCCCTATATGAATTGTGACCATGTCCTTGATCACTTGTTTCATGTGAATGTGATTGATTAGATTGTTGATTATTTGAATGACCCCTACCTCTATTTTGATATCTGCCTCCTCTGTAACCTCGACCCCCTCTATAATTGTTTCCTCTATTGTTTTGATGCCCAGATGAAGATGAACTAGGCTTTGACTCTAAAACATGGGCTTCTTTAGTTTTCTTGGATTTCTTGGGTAGAGAGAGGTCATGTTGGATGAGAAACTCAGCCAACTTATCAAAGGTGATGCATGTGATCTTGTCAGAGACATGCAACATTTCAACAAAATTCCTATAGGACCCTGGTAGTCCTTTCAAAGCAGTAGTAACTATGAGGTCATCTAGTTTTCCAAAACCAACCTTAGTGTACTCAGTAGTGATATTTTTCAACTTAGACATATATTCTCCCATATCTCCATCCTCATCTAATGACAAAGTAAACAACTGCATATGAATATCTATCTTCTTATGCTTAGGTTTCTTATCATACAAATCTAACAATGTTTTCCATGCAGTGTAACTATGAGGAGAATTTTCAATATGAACATACGTATCACGAGTACAACAACATTTAATGAGAGCTAAGGCCTTAGAATCATGCAAATTGAAAATATCTAATTTAGCCTACTCTGTTGGCAATGTGGAATTTTCATTCTTAACAATATCCCATAATTTATTAAAAACTAGTGAAGCCTCCATCAATCATTTCCAATCTGAATAATTGGAAATTATTAATCTATCACCATCTAAAATCAAATTTTAAATTTTTAGAATTTTGAAATGAAAGTAAGTGCAGTAGAGAAATGTGTGACAAAATGCAAAAGAAATGAAACAAATATCACACTCATTGCACAAGAAACTACTTCTACGGGGTTTTGCACTTAACCTCTGCGTAGAGCGTAAAAGAAAAAAAAAAGTATTTTTGATGGGTTTTGCACTTAACCACACCAAAAATCAATGATTACACCCTTATTCCACCAATTACACCCTTATCTCACCACAACAACTCAAAAAGAAATATGATTGAATTCTGCCCCTTTTTCAGAAAAAATAAATAACACAATACAATAAGTATGTGTTTTACAATACTCTGATTTAAAAGGGAATATTCTTTTTTCAAAAAAGCATATTCCAAAGCAAAAAGAAACTTTCTCCAAAAAGAAGGGATTTGAACCCTTGACCTCCTCCTTTGCAAGCTTCTAACAAAATAAGCTTAACCAATTGCTCTAAGAGCATTTACAAAACATTATACTCAGAAATTTCTATTTATACCAGATTTAGTGTATGAGGGAAAAAAATTACATATGAGTAAATGTGTTTAAATTTTTCCTTTTTTACAGCCTCTCTTTCAATCTTCTCCCGTGGGACCCAGTCACAGCAAATATTTGAAAATCAAACTTTAGAAATATCAAAAAGAAATTTCTAAATTTTATTCCAGCGCCATTCTTCCCTGGGATGCCATGGCAGCTCTGGATATTTATTTTCACCTATTTTCTCTCTCACAGGCCGTACAAATCCGTACAAGCATGCTAAAATAGATTTTGACTGAGTTCTGATAAATTTTCAAAGTATTTTATGCAGGTAATGAGTTTAAAATGAAGCTAGGCATTGGAAGGCCATACAACAGGGCGTACAAATGCAAAAAAAATCTAGATTCTCAATTTGGATGCAAAAATAGGGGTTTAATACCATTTGCAAATGATTTGGATTTAAAAAGAGTTGAAATGAATGCAAATCACAATGGCAGCCATGAATGAAAACTTTCAGATGTTTTTCTCGAATAAAAAAGCCTTACAAATCTGGTTTTGGTCAAAAAACAATGAATTTAATAACATTAAAATGCTAAAAATTCATTTTTATTCCAGATGAGGAGGTTGAACACAGAAAAATGGAGTATCAAATGATCAAAAAGACAAAACAGTGGTATATGGAAAATACAATTTTAAATGTGAATAATATTTGAAAAATTAAAATAAATTAATAATTTTTCAAACATTTAAACCAATAAAAAAAATTCATTTTATAAGGCATACCTTATTTCATGCCAAATGATATCATGTGAATTGATTTTTCACCTTGCTTCTTCAAATTCACCGTGCTCCCAAAATAACCATGCTCTGATACCATTGATAACTCCAGAATCAAAATAGGTTGAACCTTGTCCCCGCTTAGTGCGATTGCACAAGTATTTTATTAATAATTCAAAAAATCAAGTACATAAGGGTGCCTTTACTCTGTTAACCCTTTTACATTGAAAACATGGATTTATATAGTTTTTACCAATGACTGGTAAAAATAACTAATCTTATAACCAACTAAATATAGGAAAACAACCCGTAAAGAAATTCTAATTAATAAATATAAAACATTAAAACTACCTAATAATTAAACTAAGTTTATTTTATGGGGGTGTCTTTACTAAAAGATGCATGCCCCATTTACAGTAATTATTTATTACCTACCAAAAATCTAACCTAACGTTAAGACTTTGGATCAAGTCCTAACACAATGAGTCTTCAATCATTCAACCACATGTGAAAAAAATGTCTAATACTTTGATGCATCATAATGTCATACAATGATCACATAGATATAATTATCTATGACAAAATTCAAAATATTTATCTTGATCAAAGACCAAAAAAATTTAATAAGATAACAATGGCCTAAACTTTGGAGGAATGGATTCATGTGGGTGTATAATCCATGATTTCAATAATCGTTACCTAGTATTTGATAGATTAAAGATAATTCAATGGACCTTCGTTAATAATTAAAAATAATTAATTATGAATGTAAAATCAATATTCATTATTACAAACATATGTGAATTATGTATGAATGTGTGCACATAAGGGTACGACACTTCCTCATCTCATCTCTTTCAAAACATTTTTGACAATATTGACATTGAGAGCCTCTATAGATAAATTACCCTTTATGAATTCTCAACCTAAGTAAGACACAAGACATGTATCTGCCACTATGAGTGTTAATATGGATGAAATGAACCATTTTATCCCTTCATGTCTTACTATGGAGTATTCAAAATTTTTGAGTGCATAACACTCACTAGAAATATGGATAGATAAAATTAGTATGAAAGCTACAATATTGGAGTGGAAATATGGATAGATAAACTTAGTATGAAAGCTAAAATATTGAAGAAAAATTAAATTATTTATTTTCTTAAGGTAATCATATAAAATTATTTCTTATCTCATGGTAATTTTATTAATTTTTAACAGAGGATGAGCTAAAATACTAGTGGTCTATGTTTTTCTTTCATAAACATGACATGAGAGCCTTCCCTACCATGATTTTTCATTATAGATTACACTTCTTGATATAATAATAAAATAATTAAAAACATATCAAGTTAATAAATAATTATACTCCTCTTAAAAATCTTACTATATATATATATATATATATATATATATATATATATATATATATATATATATATATATTAAAACTAATATTCAATTTAAATTAGATTTAGATATTTATTTTTGTGAAATTTTTATTTTTATGTATTTTCTTTTAACTATTTGATCTCTATAAATAGTCATTATCTATATGACATTTTAATATGAGAGAAGAATTAGAAAAACTTTTAATGAATGTAGTGCCTAATAAATCACCTTTGTCTCATAATTTTATCAATGTAGGATTAACCCACTTACAATTTAATCATATATTTTAATGTTAAGATGAAGGTTTTCAAGATCAATTAATATTAAAATATATGATTGGGTTGTATTTGAATTAATTCCAGATTCATAATAATTGTGAGACATGGGTGGTTTACTAGACACTACACTAACCAAAAGGTTTGCCAATTAAAAAAATATTAAACAATAAGAAACTAAATGATATATGAATTAAATTTATCATTCCTCCTCCTCCTCCTCCTCCTCCTCCTCCTCATCATCATCATCATCATCATCATCAGCATCATCATCATCATCATCATCATCATCATCATCATCATCATCATCATCATCATCATCATCATCATCATTATTATTTATGTATATGTATAGACATATGCATATACATATACATATACATATATAATTTTATTTTTATGTTGATAGGTGTTTGTTTATATAATGAGTGTTTACACATTATCATGTGATCTAGCTTTTTTTTCCCATTTCTAATGTATTGTGTTTTTAAGACATGATAACTATGAAGATTCATATTATTTAAATATTTATCTTTTTTTTTTGTAGGTGTTTACCTATTAGATTAAGTCTCACTTTCCATATGTAATAGATAATTCATATTAGATATTGGAGGATGAATACAATTATATTTCCTTGTTTTAGACATGAGGTGTGCATTGGTATGGTAGCACTGCATTTTTTTTTGAAATATATTTACAAGAAACAGAAGTGATGCTTCCTCAGATCCATGGATAACACCAAAGGTAAAGCTGTTGACATTGACTTTAGAATGCTTGACCTAATGGGGACATCATATGAGGTCTAACATGATAGATGTGGCTAGCCTAGGGGATTAGACCCCGTGACCTCCCACATATAGCAAACATCACTCATCCACATGAGCTAGCTCATCAGGCTACAGATCGATTGGCTTGCTAGTGATAAGGTAGAAAACATAAATGGTGAGTGCTCATTAAATAGAATCAATGGTGTGAATATATTTTTTATATAGTGACAAGACTCTTCTACAAATATTTGTTTAACTACGTTAGACACAACTAATGTTTTTTTGTCTAGATTTCAATGTTTATATAAAGATGTTGATTTTTTATTTATGTTACTGATTAAGATAAATTAAATTTAGCCTTGAATAAAATAACCTCCATAACTAAAAACCATCAGTTTGTCTTAACTCTCAAACAAATTAAGAATCTACACAATATTTATGGACTTTATTTCATTTGGATTACAATTTAAGCATATTTTTTTTACATATACATGAGCATGTTATTTAGTTGTAGGTGGCTTAGCAAACAATTTTAAAAAATTCAAGTAGTTATGGACTTTATTTCATTATAATTACAATTTGAATATAATTTATTTACATATACATGGGCATGTTATTCAGTTAAAGGCAAATTAAAGTGGGTTTTGGGTTAATTTTTTTTAATTAATTTATTTCAATAATTAAATTAGAATTTAAAAAATATAAAATTTTATAAAATTTTGAATTATTTTATTTGGAGTAATTGGGGATCAATTAATGATTGTATACTTAATCCATAATTTACATGGGACTAATCAATCATTTGTATGTCTCATTTATAGTTAAACATGATTCATTATTCAATGTAGGTGTTACATGAAGGATTGAGATAAAACTTTATATGAATCCAAATTAACATTGAGTGTTTTTGATTTACCATCTAATACCCTATGTTGCTCATATTTCGTTTGCCTCACTCAATAATCTCAAAATAAACCTGATCAGATTAAATATCCAGATTTTAATTCTTTAAAATGTTGAGAAAAATGTCAAAGGACACAAAAATTGAGTGTATATGATTAAATTAAGATACTTAGAAAGTCTGAAATTTAAGGAAATTTTCTAATTTTTGTGAGCATTTGAGTGTTACTTAAATATATAATTATATATATATATATATATATATATATATATATATATATATATATATGTTATGCATATTAATATATTATATATGTTATAATTATGATTATTTTATAATGAATAATAAAGGAAGAGTGGCCCTCACCTTGGAATATAAAGGTATCTCATAAGTATATCAGACTAAGAAAGACAACAAAATCTACATGAGAGAAAATGGAGACGAGAAAATAGCCTAAAAATGCCAACAACCACCGAAACACCCAACAAGTATGGGGGTCAAAGTTCAAAGGACTGGTAGTCTGACATAATATGAAGACCACCAACCAATCTCTCAAATCATAAGTTAAGGCAATGTAAAATTACATTATGAAAACTTGACTTGGAATAAATAATTGATTCAATCCCAATGATACACAAGGGATTTCCATAATTAATATTCATTTAAATATATAAGCTCAAAATGGTACCATCCATCATAATTGAGTCTTCATCCTTAAAACAAAGATTCTTGAGGTCTCAAAAAACCATCTAGTGGCTTAATTTCAGGAACCACTTGTTGTTGAAGTTAGGTTCCATAATCTAGTGGTGCAAAACAAATTCTTAAAGCTCTATCCAAGAGTTTTTAAAAATTCTTACAACAACCTCCTAAATAGTTTACAGTTCATTAACATGGTTAATTTATAATTAAACATAGTTACTGGTTAAAAATTTATGTTAAATATAGGTTTGAGATAATCATTTACATAATTTAAACTAATGGTAAATCTTGTTGATTTTACATCTAATACCACATATCAAATTTATTTCCCTTGCCTCACTAATACCACATATCACATTTATTTACTTTGCCTTACTAATGGCAGTTCGACCAAGCATTACATATTAATAAATTTGGGGAAGTTACTAATCAAAATTAGTGAAAAATGAATTGTAGGTATTAATTATGTGTGATGTATTATAATTTATGCCCATTCAATAAATGTGTCAACCTAATTTATAGATCATACAACAATATTATTGTTAACATTAGTAGTAATTGGTGTTAATGCATTTGGATCAGTTTGTGGCATCATGGGTTAAATGTGAATTTTGTTTGTAGTATGAAATTATTTTAGATTCAAAACATGTGAGATGATAAAGAAAATGTTTACCCTATGAAATAGTTTAATTATCAATAACCATTGCATGTTTACCCATTGGCAATCTCTTGATGCATTGATATAGTTTCTTGAATGATTTAGGCTAATTCCCAATGATATACCTATCAATTGAAGCCTCAAACACATTTTTTTAATATATTGACTTCCTTAAAAATCCTTCCCAATTAATATTTCATATCATATGTATATAATGTCATGGGCACTGAACTTCTCTTAATAGACACACAGTATATCATTTTACAAGAGTCAAGGAGGTTACATTTGGTTTGGCTATGAAGAGGTATTGTCCATAATATTGTATGGAATATTTAAGTTTGGAATACATGTTAATAAGGTAATAGGTGGAACCTATCATCAAACATACAAGGAGACTGAACTTTATTTGAAATTGATAACTCTTTGGATGTCTTTGCTTCATAGACAATGCCTATTAATAATCTAAGCCATTTTAATTATTTGCCTTTCATATTTACATAAAAAATTTAAGATTAGTTTCATTTAGTCCCACACTTACCAAAATAAAACACATAGAGATGATAGCCTTAATGAGATTTTGATTTCCAAGGTCTGTATTTTTCATGTTTTCTTTGATTTTTTACTTTTGACTAAGTCAATATTGAATTATGTATGGTGGGATTGGTAACAATATTTGCATATTGTTAAACTACAACCTATATTTACAGTATGATTTATTAGGCCTATATATAAGGGGCACTGAAATGAAACCATTAGATCAAAGTCTCCATAAACTCTAACACAGGAATAGAGCAGCCATGACACCTCTACAAAAAACCATTCTATCAAAGAATTTCTTAATATTTATGAGCATTAGAGACATGTTGATCTTCATTTCATCCCTTCTTAGATTTAATCATTTCATCTTGAAGGTTGTCATTATTTTTCCCTTGAAGTATCCATGTATACTACTTATAGACATTCAATAATTAAAATTAAATCAATGCTTTTTCATCAATAAGGATACATATTCTAATGTCTATACATCTATGAGTGGTGTTATAACAAAAAGGTAAGTCCTTTATTGTAATTCATGTTTATAACATGTGAAAATATAATGGAATTTACTTTCCTATTAAGACTTAAGTTAGATTTTGAAAGGAAAGGATAAGGTTGGGATATCTAGAGAACATATTTGAGAAGAAGCTTATGAGTGTCAGTTAGGTCATTAATGAATGTGAAAAGAGATTAAGATGGTTATTGTAGTAGGATTGAGGTTGAGGTTTAGGTCAAGGATAGATCCCCAAAAAATGACTAAAAATGACTCAATTAATTTTCTCAAGTTGAAGGCGCTTGGATAAGGAACATGTTTCCATAATATTCAATGCTAGCATACTAAATAATGCATCACAGTGACAAACATGGACTAACGGGGATTGGGAAGTAATATTTATTATTAAGCAATTATTTAGTGTGTTACCCACTGATGAAGAAGATAAATAAGTACTAATATATAAGTTTTTTATTTGATAGAAGTTGGAAGTTATTATCATATTCCTAGTCTAGAGCCATATGATTGAAGCCTAAGATGTTTAGCAATAGATCTAGGCCATTTGTGTCTTGGACATGATAAGAAAAGGGATGCCATAAGTTCCATGTTGATTTGTATATTATATATATTGTCATTTTCACCTCTTTTTCCTCTAAATTTTATTTTAACACTATTTGAAGATATTGTATAAAATAGAACAAAATAATATACATTATGGAAAGAGTCCAAAATTATTCATATAGTCAATGTTTAGTTAGCCATAACATCTAATTTAGAGACTATCAACATGGAAGTGATGAGAAAACCAAAAATTATGCGATAGTAAAACTAATTATATTCTTTCTTTATATATCAATAACAACTAAGTGATATCAAAACTCTAGAAATTTGCTTTTAGCGTTTATATAAAAATTAGAATTTTTTTCAACTATAAAAACAAGTGTTACAACATGTAACCATTTAATGGAATTTATATATACACTTTCCTAATATAAATAATAAAATATAAAATCATAAGACAAATTTGTCATCTCTCCAAGACACATGAGTCAAATGTTTCATTGTTGAGCCCCTTTTCCTCTCAATGATCCAACTATTGGGAAATTTAATTTATCCACTTCTAAGAATAGTAGTTTTTCTATTTGTAGGCATGTTCAAGATGTTTCTAGCTTGTTGATTCTTTTCTAAAAATAAGAGTTTGTTATTCCTTATTTATAAAGTTTGTTTTAATTCATCTTATATGATGAGGATCTTTGTAAAGATTTGCATCAAGAATTGAAAGTGCATTAGCATTTGTTTTGGTGTGATCTATTCTTGGCTCTCAGTTTGGTATCAAAACTGAAAGAGATGATCCTCAAAAGATACGTGTAGAAAGAAGCTACAAATAGTAAACATAAAGTTGTTACTGTCAGAATAGACTTGGCAAAGAAGAAATAAGAGCTTGAATTTTATGCATATCACTAAGATGGTGAAGAAGCAGATAGTAGCTAGAAAGGAGAAAGGTAAAACAACATAGCTCTACAAGAAAAGAAGCACCCAGGTGGAGGCATGATAAGAGTGTAGCCAACATTGTAAAAAAATATACGCATATGGGAGTACTATAACCTTTCTTTTTTAGATCACCATGTTGTTAATAGCTCATATGGTAATCACACCAATCATCGAGAGGTCTCTCCAAGATGTTAAATGTTGGGGATTCTCATGCAAATTTATGTAGATGAGGAAGAGAAGTGAAAAGACCAAGGAATTATGTCCAAATAATTTTTGAACCACTACCATATTATATCATGGTAGGCAATAAAAAACAATATGTGTGTGTGTGTGTGGGTGGCAATATTATATCATGGTACGAAATAAAAGAACTATATATATTAGTTAAAGTAAAAGAAACTAGATGAGTAGCTAAATGATGTGGAGAGCGAATAGAGTCAAGTGAAACTAGCCATCCTACAGATGGTGAAGATTTTGGTGGAAGTTTTGGAACATAAGACAAAGTCACTGAAAAGGAGTCACGGATGTCGTAGAAGTGTGGAGTGTTCAACCAAACAAAATAACTAATTTTTTTTATAGGAAAAATATAAAGTTTTATAATGTAGTAGCATTTCTTTAGCCTAAAGATAAAAAACAAGTTATAAGACTTGCTCAAGCCAAGTCATGGAGAGTTCTAGCAATATTCAAAACTGTAGAAGGTAGTGCAATAGTCATTATCCATTAAAATACAAAGCAAAGTTGTAGCCATAATTTTGGAGAAGTGGTTCAGATACACAACATGGTTGGATCATACAGTAAAATTTTATAACATCCACCTAAAATTTATGGAAAAAAATATGATATTTGGGAAAAGAAGATGAAGCTAGTATTGGTGGAGAATGATTTATGGGAGTGTTTGATCATCAGTTTCATAGATGTGACCAATCAAGTAGCATACAATGCATTGACAAATCCCTAAAAGACCCAATTGAAGGAAAATCATATGAAGGATGCAAAAGCATTGAATTTGATAGAGATGGCAATAGAAGAAGCCATATATCCAAGAATTAAAATATCAAATTACATAAAGGAGGCATGGGATATCCTTAAAAATTACTTATGAGGTACTAATAAGGTATGATTATTAAAACTCCAAATGGTTAGAAAAGAATTTGAAACATTACAAATGAATGATAATTAGTCTATTTCTGAGTTTCTTACTAGAATATCTAGCTTAACAAACCAGTTAAGAATTAATAGTGAAATAATAGAGGAACAAAGGATCATTTAAAAGATCCTTAGGAGTTTGCCTATGAGATATGATCCAATTGTTATATATATTAAGGAGGCCCAAAACCTCTCAAGGATGATAGTGGATGAATTGATGGGTTCTCTTCAAACTTATGAACACTATTTAAATAGATCCAGACCTTATTCCCTAGAGTAAGTCTTCAAGGCTCAGGCTAGTTTCAAAGGTAGGGGGAGAGGAAGAGAAAATAGAGGCATAAGCTTAGAGGTAGAGGAAGAGGAAGGAGCTACAATGTTAGATCAAGTTTAGATAGTCAAGAAGGATCAAGTAGCTACCAATTAAATTTCCAAGACAAGAAAAAGAGTAGTACTTTAAATCAAATGTATGATAAAAGTAATATTCAATGATATTATTGTCATAAGTATGGCCATTTTTCTAGTGAATATAAAAAGAGGAAATATAGCCAATCAAGGGAAAGTGCTCATGTATACACTAATAATTAAATGAACCTGAATGTTTTTGAAACATGTTCATTGTATGCAATGTTGTTAAATAGAATAGTGCTGAGGTATTGTATTTGGATAGTACATGTAGTAATCATATGAATATTAATGAGAATCTATTTTCCTCTATTGATAAGAATATTTAGTTAGATATTAAGATGGGGAAAAATGAAAAATTTCTTATTTTTGGTAGAGGGACTATCATTATCTGCACCAAGAAAGTTGAAAGGAAACCAATCTAAGATGTTTATTATGCTCCAAATTTGAAGCACAATCTATTGATTATTGGACAATTGGTTTAAAAAGGATATAGAGTTTTATGGAGAATGAAGAGTGAAAAATATTTGATAAGGAAGAAATAAAATTATAGCTAAAATTTAGATGATAAAGAATTGAATGTTTCCTCTCATGAGTACAATAGTACTTCATCAAGCAACCTTCAAGATAGTCATCAAAGACACATCTGGACTCTGGCATTTGAGGTATGGGAATTTAATTTTTTATGGATTGAATATTTTATTTTAAGAATAATATGGTTATAGGTCTACAAATAATATTAGAAACTAAAATAAGATGTGAGGCATGCATTCTAGGAAAACAACATAGGCAACCTTTTCAATCATGAATGTTTATAATGAAAAAACACCTTTGGAATTAGTGAAATCAAAGTTTTTTGGCCTAATGCAAAATATCACCCACTCTAAGAATGCATATTTCTTAAACTTCATTGATGATTATATTAGGAATATTTGGATTTATTTCCTAAAGAAAAAATATGAAACTTTTGAGAAATTCAAGTGGTTTAAGGCATTGGTTGAAAAACAAAGTGGATATTTTATCAAGGCCCTGAGATAAGATAGAGGGGGAGAGTATGTTTCTAAGGAATTCTTATTTTTTTCAAGAATGAAGGAATTAAAAATTAGTTCACAACTAAATACACTCCATAGCAAAATGGAGAGGTAGAAATGAAAAATAGGATGATCTTAAAGATGGATACAAACATGTTGAAATACAAAGGACATTCAAAAGAATATTGGGGTGAAGTTGTAGAAAAAATAGTGCATTTATTGAATAGGTGTCCCATAAAGATTGTTTGAAACATGACTCCATAATAAGAAAGGACAAATAGAAAGTATAGTGTTGAGTATTTAAGAACATTTGGGTGTGTTGCATATGCACATGTATCAAAGAAAAAGAAGTATAAGTTTGATGATAAAGGAGAAAAGTGTATCTTCATTAGATATTATGAAGAAAATAAAGCATACATATTGTTCAACCCTATTACAAAGAAGGTTGTGATTATTAGGGATGTTGAATTCATTTAAAATGAATCATAGGATGGAACTATTGACACCACATTGGGTATCTCAAAATTGATACTCTTAAATGATGGAAATGAATATGATAAAATTGAACAAGTCACAGATCACTAAGGTGAACCATCAACAATACCTCCATCAGCTTCACAACATGCTCCTCAATCAAGCAACTCTAGTAGTAGTTCAGATCCAACTCTTGCTTCTCTTATGCCTAGAAAGACAAGGATCTTGAGGGATATATATGAATACTCAAGGTATGATGATGAAAATTTGAATTTTGATTTATTTTATCTAGATGAACCTACATGTTTTGAATGTGCAGTGAAAGAAGAGAAATGGTGTCAATCCATGAATGAGTAAATAGATGTAATAAAAAGAAACAAAATATGGGAGTTAGTTGATTTACCTAAGGGTAAAAAAATGATTGGAGTGAAGTGGGTCTATAAGGCCAAGAGCAAAAAAAAGGCAAATTGATAGGTAAAAATCAAAATTGGTGGTTAAGGGATGTAAACAACAACTTGGTGGAGACTATAATGAGACTTATGCTCATGTTGTAAGAATGAAAACCATATGGGTTATCTTAGAAACATCTTCCCATCATAAGTGGAAGGTATATCAAATGGATATGAAATCCACCTTCCTAAATAGAGTACTCAAAGAACAAGTCTATGTCGATCAACCACCTAGATATAAAGTACTAGGAAAATAAAACAAGGTGCATAGGCTCAAGAAAGCACTCTATGGGATTAAGTAAGCACCAAAAACTTGGTATAGTAGAATTTATTCATACTTCACTACTAATGGTTTCATCAAAATTAGTAACAAGAACACACTTTACATCAAGGATATCCATGGTAATATTTTGATTTTTGTGTTATATGTAGATGATTTAATCTTCACAAGAAATGATGATGTTTTTATTATTGAGTTCAAAGAAGTAATGAAAATGGAATTTGAAATGACAGACTTGGGTTTGTTAATATATTTTCTTGGTATATAATTACAATAGATGGATCATGGAATATTCATCTCTAACTTTAATTATGCTTCATAAATATTGGAGAGGTTATAAATGTTGAACAAAAAACCTAATCCAACACCAACCACACAAGTATCAATTTGAGTAAGGAAGATATCAAAAATGTTGTGATTTAAAATTTATATAAGAGCATGGTAGGTAGCCTCATGTATTTGCAAACATATGGGCTAGATATAGTGTATCTAGTAAGTTTGATTTCTAGATATATGGAAACACCTAATGATACACATTGGCAAGCAGGTAAGAGAATTCTAACTTATGTCAATGGAACTAATAACTATGGAATTATTTATATTGCATCAAGTGATTTTGATATTTTTATCTATACAAATAATTATTGGGAAAGTATTGTAGATGATAGGAAAAGCAAATCAAGTTATGTGTTTCATATGGGTTTAGGATCTATATCTTGGGCGGGCATCCAAAAAGTAAACCATAGTTTTTCTTTCCAAAAAAGAAGTTGAATACATTATATCAAATGCACCAATATATCAAGATATTTGGATAAGTAGAGTATTAGTATATTTTAAAAAGAGACAAACATATGGAAGAATCATATTTTGTGATAACATGTCTTCAATAATCTTGATGAAGAATCCAGTATTTCATGGATAAAGCAAGCACACACATATTCATTATCACTTCATAAGAAAATTTGTTGAAGATGATGAAATCAAATTATAATTTTTTAGATCTAAGGATAAATTAGTAGACATCTTAATCAAGGCACTATCGAAGGATACCTTTGAGCATTTGAGACAAACTTGAGGAGTAATGGATATTGTAATAGCTAGTGGAAGAAATTCATGGGGAGTGTTGGGAAATGTAATTTCTCCACTTATAAATATAGTAGTTTTTCTATTTGTATGAATGTTATATATGTTTCTAGGTTGTTGATTAATTTCTAAAAATAGGAGTTTGTTATTCTAAATTTAGAAAGTGTGTTTTAATTCGGCTTATATAATGATGCTCTTTGTAAAGCTTTGCATCAAGAAATGAAAGTACAGTAGCATTTGTTTTTATTTTATATATTCTTGGCTCTCAGTTTAACAACATACAAAGGATTCAAATGTTTCATCTTTGATCCAATTTTACTTTTAGGAATCCAAAAGCACCTAAAATATCTCTTAAACATGTTTTCCATTCTTAGACTCTATTTTTAGATGATACCAATGCGTTGAGGAAATTTTTATTTCATATTTTACATCTAATACTAATTAATTGAGTTTTGTTTTATTTTCCTCTAAATTATCCATACATCTCTCAAACCTATTTTTTAATAGACTAGATTTGTCTTTCCACCATCATAGATTATAGTAACAACTTGCATCACACAACTCTTCAACACATCTTTGCTTTGTTTTTCAACCTTATCATTTTTTTCCCTATATGATTTTTTAATAGCCTATTTACCTCATATTTATACCATCATAACATATCTATATACTTGAAGTAATGATCTAGATATGATTGAATTGGATTTAACACAACAACCCTACAATATTTTCCCTTTAAATTTATTTTTTGATATGATTTACATAAGCTTCAAACACTTTCTTTATCCTTGGAATCCACTATCTAGCTTGAAAGGACTAAACTAAAATTTCCTATTCAATATATGTATAGCTTGAATTTTACATTGGTGTTTGGATGTAGGAATGGAAAATTGTTAATGGAATGCATCCCTTTCTCAATAAAAAATGTTCACTTCGGTTACCTCATTGATGCATAATCCTTCTAATGTGAGGATATTTCTAATTCAATGCACAATCCATGTAATATTTGTAATCCATGACATTTTAATTTCATTTGAAAATAACTTAATAATTTTGCTAAAATTGATGATATTTAATATCAATGTATTTTTTTTTTACAAATTATGGACCTATTTCTTTGTAATGCCTCATAAAATTTAGTTACATATACCACACAAAATGTTTTGGTTTTTCCCTTCCATGGGACTACTAGGTAAGTGTACTATTTAGTTTTGTTGCTACAATTTTCAATAGAGTGTTGGTTGAATTTGGTATTGATAGTGTTAAAAATCTACCCTATAAATCTTATTTATATCAAGATTATAAGACTTAATCTCATGGGATTAGGGGTTGTAGATGGGCATGATAATGGTGAAGCTTCTATGGTAAACTTCATAAGAGAAAGTGAACATCTTAAGGGTGAAGTTACAGATATACAAGGAATATTTGAACATATAAGAGGGAAATTTAGGTTCACTCGAAACCATAATTAGAGTAAGGGAGAAGTGATAGGATTAGTTGTAATTAATTACCGAAGTGAGAATGTAATAATAGTGACTATTGGATTCCATGAATAAAGTATCAAAAAGGCATAAGATCAGTTTCCATCCATGAAAAAAACACATGCCAAGTGCCAACATACTTAGATAAAAAAATTAGGACTAGTTTTTGGAGGATAGCTAAAGCCTATCTTTAGTACTCCTAAGACAGGGAGACAAGTATCACAAAAAATTACTAAAATTATTTAGTCACCAGATTGGTTCCTAAAAGATGGTTTATTGAGATAAAAACTTGAGAGAAAGGTTCAAGTGTTGGTACAAAACATAAAGTAACCAATCTATAACTTTTTTTTGCTTCTTTTGGTATTGATATTGTATAACTATATAATTAAGTTAGTTGAAATCTACATCAGTTTAACATTTCTCAAGGTCATGTATGTCTAAATTTTGAGTCAGTGGGGTACTTGCCATAAATTTGAGTTCATACATGAAGTTGTCTTCTCTGGATATTATGGATAATTATCATTAAGGTGATGCCTTCCTACTTTAAAATGTGCATATTATTATGGCATTCTATATTTCAATACACATAGTTCATATAACTTTTAATATTTATTAACAAAATACTTAATAGAATCAAAATTCATAATCTTCCTTAAAATCAAGGATATATCAAATGTAAGCCTTTATCTACCATTATTTGATGATATTTTACTAGTCATATAATTATGAAAATTTGGAATTGACATCCAAAAATCCTATAATAGTCGTTCAAAATTTAGTACTGGTAATGGCATATAAAATTTAACCAATAAATTTGGATGTGTCATATATGTCATACATTGTTCATGGATTGCATGAAATGAACTTATTGGTTTATAGAATTGATGTTATTTTTTGTTTTTTTATGAGTAATAATTATATGACACTATATGAAAATGGTGATTGCGATCTAAAGTAACAGTGTTTTGTTTCCTATAAACTACAAAGATCACAAGGTGTAAACCAAAAGTTAACTCTAAAGGTGAATTTGGTTGTTAAAGGAAGGTTTTTATAGTTTATTCAAGAATACAGCCTCATTTTATCATAGTTTGAGGCCCATAAAATTTAGATGGGTTTTTAATGACTATAAAGGTTCTTGGATACCATTTAGTAATGAAGAAGATTTGAATCAATTTACTAGTAAAGAATTGGATTTCATGTTTGATCTGAATTTTAAAAATGTAGATGCATGTACAGAGTAACTTCATCTGAAATTTATTAATCCTCTTTACTTTTCCCTTATAAATTTCAAATAGTTACATTTAAGGAAAAAAATTATAGATTTATTACATTCTTTCATTAACATATTTTTTTCAATAATGACTACATGTAGATAAATTTGGTATCCATATTGTACATTTTTTCTCTTTTCTTTTTTATCCTTTTAGGTTTTTGATAGGTAGTTGGATAATAAGCTAATTTTTGCATGAAAATGATCATGTACAGTGGGAAGCAATAGTATTAATTGACATTAATCAACTGACAAGCCTTAAAGCAATATTATTATGTTGGGAGTTCATCCATCTATAGGAAGAAAAGTTCCAAAGAGGTATTTGTATGTGTTAGCTTCTTGGACAATGATGGCCCAAGGAGAAGGAGAAATAATAGAGAAATTAAATCATGAAAAAAGTTTTTCCACACAAAATTTTATCGTATATTATTTTCATATCTTTTTAAAAAGCACGTGAAAAGCTTTATAGGATTTTCATGAGTGGTTATGAGATGCAACCAACTTTCTTGTGAAACCAACTTTATTAAAAAATAAACTAATTAAGACATTAAAATAAAAATTACTTTATATCATAAACCCGAAAAACTCCCCCTTGATTCAAAGGGGTATAGATGATGAAGATCTAGAGATATGACTATGAAGTCATCAATGAATCTATGTCACATCTGCAAGCTAGCATGTTATACATCATGGTACTGATCAAAACCAATGCCACTCCATATAGAATCCCACCCTATGAGTTCTAACATAAAATTTTAATGAACACAATCAATGCCTACTCATCCCCTATGATCATTATATCATACTATAGTATAACATGATCAAATCATGTCTAACTACATCAAACTACATAAGCTCCCACATAGGAACCCATCCAAGTGATCCCATAGTACATTGTATGCCACATATCTCAAATTCCCAACAATTTCCAACATCACACAAATGCCTTTAATCAACACTCAAAATGCTATAAAATCTAGTGATGACTCGTACAACCACTGATGACTGATCAAAGGCCACTATGCAATATCCTCTCCCTTATTAGGTAAGAGGTGAGAAGTTATGTAGCATAAAAATAAATTCAACTTACTTTTTCCACTCCTTGTCATGAATATTAGATATAAAAAGCCAAAAATGGAACTGAAAACAAAAACACAAGCCAAAAATTAGTATCCCAGTAGTGAACCCATACTTTGAGCGAATAATGAACTAGTGAAGGGAAAATATCCTCCAACCTCTATAAATCCTCAAACCTCTAGTTGGATCTATTTAGCCTGTTAGATCCTCAGGGACTTATAAACATAAAAATGTAACACCGTCATCATTGACAACACAAGCAGTGGGACTTGTTGTTATAATCTTAATCTGATGTATATAATGCATTTGGAGAAATTTTGTAAAGATAGGGTGTCAGATTCCATTGATAATACACCCATAAAATATTATGTTCAATACATTTGGATTAAAAATGACATAATGAAGATCCAAAACAAAAATTTAACTATTCCAATGTGTCCAAAATGTTGAAAACCATAAAGATTGCTTGGTCACATGACCACTTTTTGACTACAAGAGTCATTAAAAAAACATAATTACACCATTATATCACCAAAGTCATTTTATAATCCTTTGAAAAAGGAATATTCTCTTCAAAAAACATATACCAAAAATAAAATATTTTTCTAAAAGGGAGATTGGAACCCTTGACCTCCTTCTTACAAAGCTCTACACAAAATTAGCACTTCCAATTGCTCTAAGAGCATTCATAAGTCATAATGACAAAAACTTATATATAAACCATATTTTTTTTAGTCTGTGTGAATGAAAAAAATACATGGGCATGGTATATTAATTCATCCAAAAATAATTTTCCATATAAAAAATCCAAATGCTTGCATAAATTTGTTGGGACCCACAAACCCTATAATTTTTGAAAAAAAATAATTGAAAACTTTATCAAATCAAAATTTCATTATTTATAAAAACTTCCAACATTATGTAGACACCATGGATGCTTTGGAGAATTTTGAAGCTATTTTTTCACTCCCCCTAGTGGTACAAATCATTACTAACCTGTACAACTCAGGATTTTCCTTAGTTTGGGATTAACAGAAAGGATTTTGATGAAGTATATTTGATTTTAAATGATCTAGGAATTGAGAAGGCCGTACTAATATAGATATGGGTTTTATGCCTTATAAATTGAGCTTCAATAGCATCTCAGAGAGATTTAGATACCAGATTTGATGTTTTAGTAATTTAAACATAGAAAAAATTGAGCAGATTCAATGTTTAAAAAATGGAAGTCATATTATCTAGTCAAAAGGTTTCTAGATCAGAAAAGGTTCATACAAATGGATATTGGGTAGAAAATAGTTTTTTAAAATTTAATTTCATCAAAATCATAGCCTAAGAACCATTCCATACTAATGAAAATTGAAGGATTTGAATATAATGAAAATTGCAGAGCTTCTCCTAGCTCATGGTCATACAATATAGTTTATTACCATGCACGCCAAAGTAAAATATTTTAAAAATTTAATATTTTGAGAATTTTTCAAAATATTAACATTATATGATAATACCTTATGTCAATATAGAAATAACTTCATGTGAGACTTCTTTGTGTCCTCGTGAATAAAAAATTTCACCTTGCTTTTACTTGAATTCATCGTGCTCTTGAAAACCATGCTATGATACCATTGATGGCCTAGGGAGAAGTATAAATAATAGATAAATTACATCATGAACAAAGTTTTTCCACACAAAATTTTATCATTTATTATTTCCAGATCATTTTATAAATCATGTGAAAAGCTTTATAAGCTTTTCACGAGTGGTTACAGGATGCAACCAACTTTCCTATGAAACCAAATTTATTAAAAAACAAACTAATTAAAAAACTAAAATAAAAATTACTTTGGATCATAAATCCAACAAATAGACCTTTGTTTGGAATTTGCTATATAAACATTAGCAAGAGTAATTCCAAATCTAGATGATATTCTAGCCCTTTCTCATGCTCTTCAAAATTATTTTTTTAATGCAAACAACTACGTTAAATTTTTTTAGAGTTGATACAATTAAATACATTAAAATACATTTTGATAATCATATTATGAAAATTTGAAATTATTTTTATAATTCTTTTCTTGTTTCATGTGTAGGGGTCCATTAATATTTATAATCCTTCTTTCATGGGTGATTACATTATATATAATTTGGCAGCTGGTTGACATGCGTGAATCAACCCCAGGGACGTGATTTGATAGGCATCATGAGTTATCACAATATATGCTTGGAGAAAAGTGTAGGACATCGATTCTTGTTCTATTTTATTTAATAGTTGAAGCTAGTGTAAACATAGTTTATATGTTTATTGGAGGACAATCATTGAATACATTTCATGAGACAGTTTGCCAAGTTGTAAAAAACATAAACAAACTTATTAGATCCACATTTTTATCTGTGTTAATTTATTCTTATCACAATTGCCCAATTTGAAATATGTGTCAAGGGTTTCTTTGGTTGTGGCAGTCATGTCTCTGAGGTATTTTTGAAGTATCCCTCTATTTGGAAGAATGGTCTCAATTTTAACAATATGTACTAGGAAATAGTTAGGGATAACATACATACAATAATTATTTCTATCAATCATAGGTATAATGACAATATTTGGATTACCAAAACAAAATATAAAGTCAAGGGACAAAGATTTGGTATGAAAAGGCTAAACAAGGTAGATGAATATTATAGACACTCAATTTTGGCCACTTTCATGTCTAAATAGGGATTCAATTTAATTTATATAAAACAACATAATTTGAGCCTATAAATAACTTGAATTACCTAAATTCATTTGTGTAATTGATTTAATCGCTCAGAAACATGGTGAGGCTTGCTTATTTGGGGTATTACCCTATATACACTAATAACCTAGTTAAGTTTCAACCCTAGTCAAATTACAACCTAGTAATTTGATACTTTTGGTGTGTTGAGATACTAATTCAAAACATTTAAATTAGTTTCCAAAAGTCAAAAAACACCAAGCAAGATTAATTACATTTTAAATCTTAATTAACTTACCTAAGTAAAAATTCCAAGCTGAATTAGTGAATTTCATTTATCAAAAAAAGTGTTTTTAGCTAAATATGAAGTCAAAGGTCAAATGATATAATAAAGTGATTGATTAATTCCTAAATATTCCAAAAATGTTGAGTCATAACTTAACAAAAATATAAAGTGAGTAGTCATGGCTCATAAATATCTGAATCTAAGGTGTCAAGATTCCATGAGTACTTTGACCCAATCCAAGGTTAACCTGACTTAACCTAGGTTATTTTAGACTCAGCTAAAGTTAGAATTTAACCTAATATTATTATGGCTAGTGTTAGTTCTTAGAGATATAAATAAAATTTCCCACACCATATACCAATAAATTTTATGTGTAAGGTTATTCTATAGGAACGACTTGAAGAAGCTATTGAAAGTATCGTTATAATGCCCATTTTATTCCAAGATTCACACCAAGCCAAGACAATAGTAAATAAAATCCACAAGTGACCATTAGAGAAGTGATATCACCATGGATAAACATTTATAAGAGTCTCTAATATCATAAAATGAGCACACAAACATTTATGCCAATGAGTGCATATTAAATTTGATAAATGAGGTTAAATACTTGTGTTATTTTTGTCTCTAATTTATGTTCTTGTTCATTATGTTATGCTTCCACTAGTTCTTAAGCAAGAGTGTTTAGTTCTAGTGTATTTTTATACATGGATTTTTATAATTTTGAATAACAAGGAACTAATCAACATTTATGTGCTCTTCATATTCTTAAGATAAATAATGGCATGTTTGGTGGGACCATGCATCCCATATGGCCAAGGAGAATGATGTGCAACCTTTGGTTTTTCTAAAAAAACATTTAATTCTTCAAGTTTAAAGTTTTTTCCTTATATTCCCATCATTATATATTTTTTCAATTAGTAACTTCACCTTGTGTAACAATGACTTCACCATTTTCATCCTATTTTGAAATATTTATTTATGCATAAATAATGACTTTGAAATGGTGGGTTTTACTTGCTAAATGATGAATTTACATAAAATGGTGACTTTGAACTTTTTTTCTAATTGATGACTTTATTTATATGAAAATGGTGACTTTTCTTGACTACTAAATAGTGACTTCACCTGTGTGAGAACTTCCCAAATTTAGAAGCCTTATTCGAGGTCATCTAGACTCTAGTTTTGATTAAAAAAATTAAACCACATGTTTTATCATGAGTTTTTAGATTATGTAGTTAGTTATCCTTAATATTGCATGTATTTTTCATTAAAAATAATATATAATAATGTTAATTTGTTTTCCAATCCAATTTCTTTGTCATAATTTTATCTTGGAAAAGACCACATTTGAAACTTCAAATAAGTTTTTGTAGGTTTTCTCAAGCTAGGATAAACCATTTTCCATCCCAAAAGGACATTTTCACAATTTAATTTGGTGTCTAAAATTTACCTAACACAACTTATCTTTTAACATTTCAAAGTCTTTACAAGTGTAAATTAGGCCAAGGGGACAAAAAAATTTAGTCACATTTAAATTGATGTTATTAAAAATGAACATACACTTTAGTTAGATCTCTTAAGAGATTTTTCACTTTTTGTTTATTTCTTATTTATTAGCTAGTTTCAAATTTAATAGATTAAATTCTTTGTTTATGGAAAATAAAAAAATATAGCATGTATTCTCTCCCCCATCCCCTATAGGGAACTCAGGTGATCAAAATCACTTGGTTTATTGCCTTGTTTGTTTAGTCTTATTGTAAAAAAGTCATGTATACTCTAACCAAGCTCCAAGTGAGTTGGGTGACCCAGAAATGACCTTTAAAACTTTTCCATTTTATTTTATTGCATTTAGATTGTGGGTGGGAGCTCATTTCCTCTTTACAAGTTATTTAGGGGTGTGTTGACTTAGGTTTTCATCTCCAAGTATCATACCAACCCCACTCCACATTAGGATATATAAATTGGGCACATGATAGTGGGATTGCAAGGGGATGAACAGATAACCTCTCCAATCCTAATGAAAACTTGGGTAAGGTATTTCTAAACATTGGACTTCATTAAGTAGTACATGGTTGAATTCATTGTGCAAAGGAATATAACTTTACATAGTAAGTAAGCAAGTATGAACCTAATTGACATGATTTTTCCCTTATTTCAGCCACACTTGGGACCATTTAGTAAGTTTTGAAACTTATAGATTTTAGTTAACCCTGTTTGGTATAGAATTTATAGTCAAATGTCGAGTGATCCTCACTCTAAGTTCATGCCACATACCAAAGCTTTATAGAAAGAAGGGGCATTTTAACTCTACCTACACATGTTCATTAATTTTTAGATTAACACTTAATTCCTTTTGAGCATTGGTATATTGGAAAAAGTATTGACATAGTCTATGCACACCCATGTTAGTTTTAGGGAAGGATGAGCCACTAGTGTTATTTATATATATTTTTATTCACATGTGTGTTTTAGTCTAAAATTGTTTATTTTTAATGTCAAGTAAAAACAAGTCCAAAACTATCATGTTATTTTCATAGCACTTTAGCTTAAGAGGTGTTACTCTACCTGTTTTGTTTCATGAACTTTTACATTAGATTTTTATTCCAAAATTATTTGTGTGTCACTTGTTTAAATGGGGTGTCATTATGATTCCCATTTCATCTCAAACATTTGCCTTATATATTTTATTCCAAAACCATTATCATACCATTTATTTGAAGTAGTGTCATTACACAACCTAAATCATTCCAAAACACGTGTCATTTTTGAAACCAAGTTATAAACCATTATTGTACCTCTTATTTCAAATGCATAGTTATGCTACCCATTTTAATCTATCCTTTTTACCTTAAAACATCTGAGTATTTTTGTATTAAATTTAAAACTCAATATTTCAAAGTAAAAATCCTAAACTAATCAGGTTTATTCCAAAGCCTTGTCTAATTTGGGCTTAGGTAGTCTACCTTTTCTGTTTAGATTGTGTTACTTAGGTAAATTTCCTATTTGATCTAAAAGAACCCTTGCTTAGTCCTAGTAGTTGTTTATTGTCTTGTACCTTATTTAAGACTCCTTTGATCCAAGTTGTTTTCACATGCCTTGTTTCAAGTTTGTTGTGTTGAGTTAAAAAATGTTCTATTTCCATTGTTTAAAAATTCTCTTATTAGTTAAGTATCCAATCTTAGAGATCCAACTATCGATTTTATTTTGAGCCAATTTCCTTCGCATTGAATTTTTTTATGAGTTATTTTAATGAGTTTATCCAAGTGAATTGCCTTAGTTTAGTTTATTTTCAAGTTCTTTTTTGATATCTTTTATTTCTGAGTCCATCCTTATTTTTCAAGCTAAAACAATTATAACCACCTTTGGGCAAATCATTGTTATCTTTTTATCATAGTTTGTAATTATTCTACCTTTTCTAGATAATTTTGTCATTGATTATAACCACCTTTGGGCAAATCAGTACCTCATCCATAGATGAGTTTTGATCTTTTGTGTTACTTTTTCCATTGATTACAATTGCCTTTGAGAAAATCAATATCATTTATTAGAAAAATTTCAAGTTTGTTTTGTCTTTACCTCTACCTAATTTAGTTGTTTTACCCTTTGGGCCAATCCTATAGAGCCAAATTTTATTTATTTTTTAGACATTAGTTGTTTTCTACCTTTAGACCTATTATTTCCATGAGACCTAGCCATATATCTAAACACACCTCAATAAAAATTGTTTCCTAGTGCCTATCCATGTTTGTTTTCAAGACTAATTTCACTTTTCTTAGACCAATGCCAATTTTCATGTCCAAATGGACCTAGACCAAGACCATTCTCATAAACCAAGACTGCCCTCTTTGGGCTGATTGCCAAACCTACCTATGTCAATTATCATATGCCAAGATTGAACTTATTTGGGCCAAGTAAAGTCATAGATTCATCCTTTTAATGATAACAATACCATATCCCTTACTTATGTTAGTAATCATCTTTTGTCCTGCATTAGCAACCAAGCTCTGTAATACATAAGGATTGCAATTCTAGGCCCTCCTCCTTTGGTCTACATTAGTAACTAAGCTCTATAGTGCCCAAGATTACCAATTCAGGACCTCATCATTGATCCTAAATTAGAAACCAATCCTTGCAATGAGAAAGGATTACCATTCCAGGCCCTCCTCCTTTAGCCTATGTTATCAACCAAGCTCCACAGTGCCTATTCATTACCATTTTAGGACCTCCTACCTTAGCTTGCATTTGTAAAAAAGATCTACAATGACCAAGGATTACATTATAGGACATCATCATTTATCTTGCATTAGCAACCAAGCTATGAAATGCCCATTAATTACCATTTGAGGCCCTTTTCCTTTGGCCTACATTAGCAACCAAACTCCATAATGTTTAAGGATTACCATTCTAAGACCTCATCCTTTAGCCTACATTAACAACCAAGCTATGTAGTACCCATTCATTACCATTATAGGCCCTCTTCCTTTGTCTTGCATTAGTAATCAAGATCTATAGTTCCTAAATATTATCATTCCAAGCTCTCATCCTTTTTCCTACATTAGTAACCATGCTCTATAGTGCCCATTCATTACTATTTTAGGCCCTTTTCCTTTATCCTTCATCAAAAACCAAGCTCTATAGTACCTAATTATTATCATTATATGCCTTCATATTTTGGCTTGTATTAGTAACCCAGATTTATAATGCCCTTTTATTACCATTCCATGCCCTCCTCATTTATCCTATGTTATCAACCAAGCTCTATAGTGCCCAAAGATTACCATTCCAGGCTCTCATCATTTGGCTTGCATTATAACCAACCTCTAAAGTACCAATTAATTACCATTTTAGGCCTTCATCTTTTGGCTTGAATTATAGTCCAAGCTCTACAGTACCCAAATATTACCATTCTTAGCCCTCATCCTCTGGCCTACATTGGCAACCAAGATCTATAGTGCCCATTCATTACCATTCTAGGCCCTCCTCCTTTAGCATACATTAGCAACCAAGATCCATAGTGCCCATTCACTACTATTCTAAGCCTTCATTATTTGGCATTTGTTAGTAATCAAGCTCTACAACACCTACGGCTTATCATTCTAAGACCTCTTCATTTGGCATGCATTATTAACCAAGCTCCGTAGTGTCTAAATATTACCATTTTATGCCCTCATCCTTTAGTCCATGTTAGAAACCAAGTTTTATAGTTCCCATTCATTAGAATTTTAGGCCCTTCTAAATATAGTATCTCATTATCCCAATAAGTTTTCATAATTACAAGTAAACATAGTATGGTTATCATCCTAGACCTACAACCAGTCTTTGTTGAACCCTTCTTATATGATCCTATTTATAAATATCTAATTATTAAAACATAGGTCATTCTTCATCCATTTCCAACCTTCCCCCACTTTAAAAAATCCAAGATGGTCTTTGAACCACAATAGAGTAAATCATTACATCTCTAAGATCCATCATTTGAAGATCAAGATGTGTCCAAATATGAGGTTTTGCAACCAAATATAAGCCAAGGCCAAGATAACCAACCAATCCTTGATGTTTTTGTTGAAACACCTATTTGTGATGAGTTAACATGTGTTGAATCACCATTTGACCCTTTCCCTTTAGTGGAGGAGTCTAAATTTGATGAGCCGGTATTTCTTGAGTCACTCCCTAATGATTATAACTACTTTTAGGTAAATCATTATTTCAACCACTACCCTATTTTTAAGGGGACTTACTTTGACAAATTGGTATCCATGGAGTTTCTTATTGACTATTTCCAATTTATTGAGAAGCTTCACTTTCACAAGACAGTCTTTATGGATTCCTTCTTAACTAAGCATATTTTTAAAGAGTCCATTATCTAACCCCAAGCCATTACTCATCTAATATCAAACATTCAACATAACATACTTAACACAACACTAGAAGAAGAATCAACATTAAAGTTAGGTTCTATTTTCAAAATGATATTATATTTAGCATTAGAGGCAAAATTAATGTCAGTCTTAACATCAGATTTAAAGTCTCTTAAGTTAGAATCAGCCTCAAAATTAGAATACATTCATACATGTTATGATATTGGTTACATATGCCTTTTAGATAAATTTGAATACATTTGTGATCCTTCCATAGTTTTTGAGGATGATTACTTCACCATCAACATAAGTTTTCCTAGTATCTTCTATGAGGATTGTGATATCTCTCCCCATTCAATTACCACTTAACTTTCCATTAACACCTACTAACCTAGCCATTATATTGACATTCCACCTCCCACAAGTGTTGATTGGGACTACTAGAATGACACATTTTTGAATTGCATCCATGTTGACATATATTTTATAGAATATTATGGGAACCAATACCATAGTCATGGAGAATAATAACAATCTCTTAGTGAAACCTTGTTTGAGGTGCTAGAAGACAATCAAAGTAAAAAATCAGAATTCATTAGTGAAACCTTCTTGGAGGAACTATGAGATAATCAAGACAAATATATTGGTGAAAACCTCTTTGAGGTGACAATATCTTATCAAAATACTTATTCAATGTTTGATGAATGCATTATCAAAGATAAAATTAGTACAACTTCCATTCTATAGCATATTTAGATGGTAACATCTCTCGGTCCCAAAAAACAACATAATTAATAGTCCTATTGAGAGCATTTAAAAAATTATTTGGCCCCACCACAAACAAAATTATGTCAAATTCAAAATCAACAACATTGTGTGTGCCTAAAAATCTCAATATTCATTTGTTGACCAACTATTATACTTTCCTTTATAATCCATTTATTCATTCTAAACCTATATTACATTACCAAATCAAACCTTTTAACCACTATTTATCCCTATTTACCATCCCTGGACACACTTCCTTTTATAGAAGCTAAGAAGATACCTTGTATAGAAGTTTGGAGGGAATAAAATTTATGACCAACAAAGATCATAATAATGCCACTGGATTCTAAATTAGTAGCCAATTCTTGATAGAACAACTATTTATAAGGGTTATGGGATAACAACTTAAACATTTCACCATTATGGTTGTATCATATGTTGATCAATACTAGCATATCCACCTTAGCAAGAGCAATAAAACCCTTTACTTTATTTTTCCCTTATCATTATTTTATACCCTATCATTTACCTTACCTTGTCACTTGGGGTCAACCATATTACCATTATATCCCATTGTCCATTCTAGTTGTATCATATGCTAATTAAGATGTGCATCTCCATATTAGTAGGAATAATAGAATCATTTAATATGCCTTACCCTTTATCTTACCATTTCCCTTGCATTTTACCTCACCTTACCATCTTATCATGCCTTAACCCCTTACCATCCATTTATTTTTACCTAACCCCACCTATCACATTTAGCCTTGGTTCCGATTCATTTTTACTTCAAGCATGTTTAGTGGTTATTGACAGATTAAAATTTGATAGTTATTTTAGAATTAAATGTTTGAATGGTAGTATATGAAAGTAGTATGGTAGTGGTCCTATCAATTGCATCTTTCATTTTTGTAATGTTTACTTTTTGTACTATTAATTATAACTATCTTTGGGAATATTAATACCACCAAGCCTTTGCCATCATTTCTTAATTATAATCACTTATGGAAAAATTATGAGCAACACCTTTACCATTCACTATCACATCACCTTGATAATGTTGTTACCATGCCTTTCCATTTTCATATACCTAAACTTGATGGTACTTAGTCATATGCCTTTTATGTAGGTAAAAATATAGTGAGTTGAGGTCCAATGGGATTATGTAGATAGCACTTAATTCACATTGAGGTTAGTTCAGCCACCCCTTTCACATACTCTCACCATTTTGTGAGAAATTTAAGGTTGAATGCTCTTGTTATTCTAGGAGCATGTTTAAGCCACACTCTCATTGGTTTATGAGTTGGGGACCATTCTGTGTCTCATAATTACTAGTTGAGATGCTTATAAAATTCCAAAAATATTTGAAATAGTTTTAAAACCCCTAAACATTCATAAAAAACCTATAAAATTATTAAAAATCATAAAAATTGGCATAGAATTTCCATGCTAGATGCAAAGCCACCAATTTTTTTTAGGGTGGGCCATCATATCTATTCATCTTCATTTCTAGACCACCTTGGTCTTTTTCCTCCCATTTATGAGAGAACTATATCGATTTGAGGTTGACACAGACTATGTAGTGCACACTTGGATATATGGGGTATCTTGGGTTAAGTCCACCTCTTTCCTTTATTTTTCAACCACTTCTTTGCCTTAAGGATTATGGGACTCCTAACTATTCCATAAGTAACCACTTGTCCTTTAGTTTCTCCATCATTATTAGCCTTAGTTGTATGTTATCACTATTTTTCAAGTTGATGTAATGATCATTGTGCATTAAAATGTAATTCAATAATGACCATTTGTATTTTCTTATGCTCTCATAATTTTATGAGTAAACATTACCAATTCTCTCATTGTTTTACAATCACATTCTCATTTCAAACCATAGATGTAGCAAACACTATGAATTGCCAATTCATTTCATTAGTGAATACTCATCTCTTGAATCTTAGTGCGGTTTTATCATAAACCCTACTCTCACGCTTGGACAAATTATTTGTGTTGGCACTTTCTTGACTGTGAATGTCATCCCCCTCTTTTCCTATGCACTTGTTATTTTACGAGACCGTTCTAATTTTCTTCTACAAGACAATCATGTTTTTTATCATCCATTTTATTCTATACCATATCCTGGGAGAACTACATTTGGAATAAATTTAACATTGGATATTGTGTTCATGGATCTATGTAGGTAGTATCCACTTGCCTAGTGCATTTGGAGTCATTTGAGCTACCCCTTCTTTTTTTTCTATTCCCCCCATTTTGTTAGTTTTTATTATTGTCTCATATAGCCTAGGGGAAGTGTTTTCCATCTTGTTTGTGCCATTTTTTTCTATAGCCTAGGGGTAGTTGTTAGCCATTGTACCCTATGTCATTGTTTCCCTATAACCTAGGGATAACCTTGTGTGATTTTTTCTTCTGTTATTTTACCTATGTCATTGCTAACTAGCTTAAGGTTTGCCTTGTTTCCAAGAGTAACACATCTAATACACATGCATGGATAATTTGTATTTTGTTTTTACTAGCATTGTAACTAACTATTATTTGTATATTACCATTTTGTTATCTTAGTTTGTTTATTTTCCTCTATGTTTAGAATAGTTTATTTTTTGCACTTTTCTTTTCTTTGGTTTGTTAATTTGTGTTTTTTTCTTATTTATTTTTTATTGGTGTTTTGTTTTTATATTTTATATAGTGTATTTGTGTTTAGTTTATTTATTTATTTAGTTATTTTTTTGTCTTTACTTGTTTGTTTGATTTTTTTGTTTTGCTTTTTTATTTCATTTTTTTGTTTGTTTGTTTTTATTTTCTTTTTTAGCTTTTTGTTTTTCTTCAATTGTCATAGGGCTATTATATTTTATTTACCCTTAAGTTTTGATTATATGTATCTTGTATTTAAGTTGAGAATGTCTATATTTAGTCCTACACTTGGTTTATTTGTTATAATTACACTTGGGATGTGATTATTTCGTATTGTATTCCTAGGTTATTTATATTAGCATTTGAACCAAGTTTTCAATGCTCAAGGTATATATTGTGACTATAATTATTCATAATTATGATGCATAATGTCAAAATTTACAATATAAATAAGGCATATAGAGACTATTAGATCAATGCAATGTCAATACTTATCTAAGATAAAAAACTAGCATATCCCAAACATCACCAAATGCAGAGTAATTAAACAAAAAAATGAATTATAATCCCTAATAGTTAGGACAAACATCTCCGTACTAGCAGGTAGCCAAAATTCATACCTATCTTATGTGTTAGTTCATTGACAATCCATGATTACACATTAATTATGTGAGATTCATTGGCCCCATTATGTTAAATCGACATTTATCCCATGTTCATTCATCAAATTCACTCATTGACCATCCTGGTTATATGAATGTTAATATGGATAAGCATATCCACATTGGTAGGTATAATCAAATCATCCACATTAATCATTTTTTATTATTCTATCCTATTCTTCATTCCATTTTCTCCCAAATCTTGGGTGAACTACATTGCCCTGAGGTCTATTTGGACTATGTAAACAGTACTTGGATACATGACATATCTCAACTTAGTTTAGCTATCATCATCACCACTATTTTTCTTCCAACCATCTCTTTCATCACTTTGAGCATCCTTATGTGTCTAATTGTTATTGGCTGCTTTAGTCATTACACCATCGCACCTACTTTTCCACCCTCTCATCTTTAATGTATGTGATAGGTTATATGCTTGAGTTATGCTTTCCAATCTACCTCACTGGGGCACAACCATTTTATCATAATCAAATCCACCCTACTTGGGCAAAAAACATTTTTCAATTCAAGTCTTCCTAATGATTATAACCACCTTTGGTAAAATCATTAATTTAACCCATTTGTCCTAATAGGGTACATACTTGTGCCACTAATTATAACCATGTTTATGCAAACTAGTATCTCAACCTTTATTACTAATTATAACTACATTTGGGAGCATAAATATTTTAATCAATGCATGCAATTATTAACTCAATTAAATTAATCCCATTTATGGGTTAATTTAATTTTTATCCTTGATTCTTTTTGAGGGACTATCTATCAATTGTATGTGTTGCCCACTCCCTTGAGGGGGAATCACAGGCTTCCCAAGCTTTGACTAGAGCATCATTTCATCATTGTATGGATTTTATTCTAAACATATTTTCAATATTTTAAAATATGTTACTTTCCCTGTATCTTACAATGCCTTCTCAAATATGGGCAAATTGTAGACACTCAATTTTGGCCACTTTCATGCCTCAATTGGGATTCAGTTCAATTTCTAGAAAATGACACAATATAAGCCTAAAAATAACCTAAATTACACAAATTAATTTGTGTAAGGTATTTAATCACTTAGAATCATGTCGAGGATTATTTATTTAGGGTATTATTCTATATACACTAATAACCTAGTTCAGTTTCAACCCTAGTCAAATTATGACCTAGTAATTTGACACTTTTAGCTTGTTGAGCTATTAATTCAAAAAAATTAAAATAATTACAAAATATAAAAATCACTAAACAAGATTAATTACATGTAAAATATTAATTAACTTTCCTAAGTAAAATTTCCATGTAGATAGTGAATTTTATTTATAAAAAAAAAGAATTTTTAGCTAAATATGAAGTCAAAGGTCAATGGAGATAATAAAAATATTTATTAATTCTTAAATATTTTTAAAAATGTGAGTCACAAGCTCAAAATATATTTAAAATGAGTTGTCATGGCTCATAAATATTTAAAATTGAGGTGTCAATATCTCATGAGTATTTTGACCCAACCCAGAGTTAACTTGACTCAACCTAGGTTATTTTAGACTCAACCAAATTTATAATTTAACCTAACCTTCCTAGGGTTAGGGTTAGTTCTTAGAGATATAAATACAAGTGTCTACACCATATACCAAAAAAACTTTTGTGTGTAAGTCTATTTTATAGGAATGCCTTCAAGAAATCTTTGAGAGTAGTGTTATAATGCCCATTTTATGCCAAAATACACACCAAGCCAAGCTAATAGCAAAGAAAATCCACAAGTGAGCATGGGAGAAGTGATACCACTATGTAAAAACATTAACAAGAGTCTCTAACATCATATATTGGGCATGAACATCCTTATGCCAACAAGTTGAAATCAAATTCAACTGAGGAGGTAAAATACTTGTGTTTTTTATCTATATTTTGTGATTTTGTTCATTATGTTATGTTCCCCCTAGTTATTAGGCAAGAGTGTTTAGTTCTACTGTATTTTTATGCATGGATTATTATCATTTTAAGTAACAAGAATATTTTCAACATTTGTGTTCTATTCAGATTCCTAAGATACACATATCATTATTATGCAATGAATATTGGTAATTTTCATGAAATATATTTTAAAGCTACTCTATATCATGTGGCTTATCATCAAAAAACTAAAAATATCCATCTTACCTTGGATGGTTAATTGGTTGAGTCCTTCAAACTTCATGAAGAAAATCATCTAAAATAGCTCCAATATGTTCTCAGATTTTTTATGAAAAAAATCATCTCCACAAGTTCATCTTAAGTTCCTTATATGTTGTAAATACACATAATTTATTTAGGATCCACATAGATGTAAGAAAGATTTCATATTTTTTTCTTAATATTTTCATTATTATGTCTATATATTATGTTACTTTTTATAATGCTTAACTATTTTAAAATGTGTTGTAAATTGGTTTAAGTTTGAGAATATGCATTGTCCATTGTTATGCATATGGAGTTGAGCATGCATGTAATTCTAGATTTGAAATTAATATAAAGTTTCTAATGTTCAAATTTATGGTTTAAAATTTTTCAATTTCCTATTCAACTAGGTTATGTTAAATGTGTGGCTCCTGTCAATGCTATAAACTCCATGTTAGATACCATATTTGATGGAAACAAGTCTGAGCAAGGATGAAGAAAGGAATAAGAGTGATATTTTTTAATTACACTTAAGAGCATGTTTTAGGTTTTTGGAAACCTATTAATCTACATAAAAATAGATAATATAAACCCTTGTTGGTGGAATTGGGTTTGAGGTAATGTTCCCACATGGGAAGCTATATTTCACTTATACATTGCATGTTAGGAAATTTGAGATGACCCTAATTCATTTACTTTTTTATCCCTATATTTCCCAAATTAAAAGTGTTTTGAAGTGGTGAGAGATGTACATGAATCTCCATTTTTTTGTTTTTTGTCCACATGGTGGAGGTGCTACATTCATGAGTAGTTTATCTCTTGGCATTCCTATCCATTTAAGTAGTTTCTATGATGACTTCACTAACTAGTTTTTTTATAATATCATATTATTTGTGATGGCCTTAAGCAAAATAATATCTCCTCCTACCTTTAATTCATAATATAAAACTTATTATTTTCATATTTTTAGCAGTTGTGTTGGCCTCAACACATGGTGAATTTGCCAAGCACTGGTAAAAGTTTTTCTAGTAACCTATACATTATATCTGGTAGTTTTAAATAATATTGAATTCAGGGGAAATAAATTTAATTAATAAAATGATTTGAGGCTCGAATATCTATTTTATTTTTCATACATGATAGTTTTCTAAGGTAAAATAAAGCAACTAAACCTTCGATGGCTGAATAACTATCCAAAAAATTTCCCTTCTCATTCAGTCATATCACATCGCCTTCTTCAAGGCTTTAACTATAATTTATAAATCTCAATATCATAGCATTTTTACGAAAAGACCTGCATATATAATACATACCTTCTAAGGCTTACATAATTCACATGTAACCTCAAAAAACATTTTGGTTATTCCATCAAATAGAACCAACATGTGTGCAACCTGATATATTGACCTTTGCTATCATATTTCTAGCATGTGTTAAAATAAGATCTTTGAATCAAGAAAGAGATATATTTGTTGAAGAGTAATTGGTAAGGGTCATGATTCAAATATCTTATGTCATATTCTCCAAACCAAAAAAAACATTATACATTTTTATTTACTGTTTAAATAATATTGAATAGCTAATGGTGTTTTCCTAAAATAAGGAGTAATAATTTTAACTATATATTAATTTAATTTTCTATTAAGATTTGTATAGATTTTATTGGTCAAATTGTTGATGATAATTTGTTATCGACAATTAAGAAACCAAACTGGCTTATTATATCAACAAACATGATGGTGGTGGTACATGTTATGGGAAGCTATAAGGTATATTTATGTTTGTTTTACTTGTAGTTATACAATTAATATTTTAGTTGCATTATAAAGACAATAGTGTTTTTGGATTTATGAATCTTATATGTGAGTCCATTATTGTTTGAGCTAGTGGAGTTATAATTTATTTATGACTTATGTTTTATGCTGAGATATTGAAAATTTACATTTGTTTGTATATTTACAGGTTTTTAATATGTTGGTGTATGACTTGAGTGAAATAGTTTTGGTAAAGAATTTTAACATGCCACCAAGATTTTGGCTCCATTTGATCACTTGATCAAGATATGTTGGTATTTAATTTTATGCGTTTCATATATATATATATATATATATATATACACACACACGTATGTATATATATACACGTATATATATATATATATATATATATATATATATATATATATATATGTATGTATGTATGTATATATATACGTATGTATATATATATGTATGTATGTATATATACATATGTATATATATATATATACACATATATGTGTGTGTGTGTATATATGTATATATATATATGTGTATATGTATGTATGTATGTATGTATGTATGTATATATATATGTATGGATGTATGTATGTATGTGTATATATACATATATACATACATATATACATATATATATATATATACATATATATACATATATACATATATATAGATATATAGATATATATACACACACACACACACACACACACACACAGACACACATATATACACACATATATACACACACATACACACACACACACACACACACACACACACACACACACACACACACACACACACACACACACACACACACACATATATTCAAGTGATTTGAGAGAGATTTAAAACATAATATAATCTTGATAAAAAATTTGGTTGATATAAGAGCACATCAAAGATTTTCAATTAAAAGATTAGTTTTTATTTTCAATTTTATTCTAAAGCTCCTTGCTTAAGATGCAGATTTCACTTGTTTTAATGTTATCATATTTACTTTATTTGGCAATTTTTTTGTATCCTTTGGAGGCCTTGCCTTCACACCAACATATTATTTTAGAATTTATACAAGTGATTTATCTCTCTAGTTATTTTACATTGTGCATTATCAACATTTTGAAGGGTTGCAAAGATTAAATAAGTGGTAAAATACATGACAATATGGATGACATTATGCATAACATTAATAATTGACCAATATTTTGGATGAAATATTAGATAGAAAATATTGACCTATATAGGATAAAAAATAATCCTTTCTAGAAATTATTCTTTTCACATTCGTCTAACAATTTAGAATCAATACATTATTAGTTAGAAATACTTTCATGCATCAAAATTATCCCATTGGAAATGTAGCAATGCTACTAAAATAAGAGAAAAGATATTTAATTTATATTATATATTCGTTATAGCTACCCTATATCATGTGGCTTATCATCAACAAGCTTAAAATATTCAGCTTACCTTTGTTGGTTAATTGGGTGTGTCCTACAAGCTTTATGAAAAAAATCATCTAAAATAGTTCAAGTATGTTCTGAGATTTTGTATGAAAAAAATCATATCCATAATTTCATCCTAACTTCCTTATATGTTTTAAATACACAAGATCTATTTAGGATCCACATAAATTCAAGAAAGATTTCATAATTTGTGTTTAGGATTTGCATTCTTGTGTTTGGATATTTTTTATTGAAGTTAAAGGCATGGATTGTTTTAACTAGGGAATCCATTCCCTAGAAAGAGTATAGCCACAAAATAGAACAAAAAGACTAAGTCCTAAGAGAAAAAAAACAAAATAGCCATAATAACAGTGAAAAAGATACCAAAAATAGCCCATAAATAGATTAAGAAACACCAAAGACTAAATGTAGACAAAAATCATCGAAAATCCTTCTACATATCCAAGTTTCCTACAACATCCTCCCAGTATCTTTTCATGCATTTTAGGTTTGAGTCAATTTGAAGAAAAAATGTTTCCTTATCTATGTCTTTAGATAATTCACTACATTAAATGTACTTTCCCTTGACCTTAGAAGAGGTCCTCATATCAAACAATTATCCTATGTGAGACCTTAAATTATTCACATTTTTAATTCCTTCATGCATGTCAACCTTACTACAATCAACCAAATAGATGATGTTGTTTTTAAGTTTATCATTTTCACATTCTAAAGCATCAACCCTATCTTTTAACCTTTGAATTTGAATGTTGTGATCATTATCAACATATTTCAGTGTCAACATATCATTATCCTATTGAAGAATTTTCAATTTTCCTTTGAGCTCAAACAGTTCCCTCATAAACCACGTCATTATCAATGTTTTCAAATATAATTCTTCTTAAATTTTATCTCTATTGTATTTACCTTTTATAGAGTCAGCCATGTCATTGAACTTTTCATTTGGATCATGGGATTGGGTTCCCATTTCTTCCAACTCCTTATCTATAGGTAAATCCCTTGATTTCCTCTTTCCCTTGTCAATTATATTAATTGGAGTGTTATTTTTCTCCCTTTTATACACATTTTGTGTATTGGTATACTCCATATCTCTAACCACATCCTCAACCATGATAGATTGCCCAACTGAGAGCCCAATTTTTCCAATGTTTGCAACCTTCTCACTAGTGGCTAGAGCGTATTTCACAACACTTATTATGTATGTGTTAATGCCTAAACCTTGATATTTTGGTGAGTTCTTGGTAGTTTTATGTTCTTTAACTTTTTAAGGATTAATTACCAAATAATTCAATCAAATATTCTAAAATTTCCTAACTTCTTATTTACCTTTATGGGGTTTGGGAAGTTTAGGGTTAATTTTATTCATACCTTTCAAATATTTAATAATGAGTAAAATTATTTTTTCATGTCTCAAAACTATGTATTTTCCATTTTTAACCTTTTCAATGGAGGTTTCCATATAAAATATAATGTAGAAAGGTAAACTCAATGGAATATCATGTCTAAAGTAATTGAGAAGATGAATAGAGACAAACTCACAACATTGAACCTACCTTCTAGATTGATATACTAAATGGTATGGAAAGACACGTATCCATATGGTCTTGGTAGGGATTCAAGATCAAACCCATTATGTATCACTTCTAAATTTTCTCCTTCTTGTAATCTCTATTGATTTTATACTCTTTTATCACCTCCATCTCCAATCCATTGATGTGATAAATTAATTCTTCATAAATGCCAAGTAAGACCATATTGATGTTTAATGTTATATTGTCTCATGAGTCAATAAATAAGGATGAGACATGTTTATCATGACCTTCAATTATCTATAAAAAATTATCCATTCCCCCTATTTGGAGAATATCTCAAACTTATTCATTGTTCTTTACCTCCTTTAGAATTTTAAGTTTGGTTCTATTAGGGAGCCCTATGAATAACTGGATGATCTTACTATAGATCTTCAACATGAAATAAGGGTTTTTTGGACTCCTAGAATTCAAAATGATAATTCACCTTGAGCATCTCATGCTATCCCACTAAAATATGTTATTGATGTGTTTCTAATCTTGAAAAGTCTTAAAACTAAATTGTCTTATTCCTATCAAATCTAAAAACTTCTCTCTAGTAACATTGAAGAGGAAAAGGGGAGTAACATTAATTAGGAACATAGGAATACAAAGACACTTAACCATAAACTTTCAACAAAATTTATTTTTAAAAGTGGATAAAACCCCCAAATTATCAACAATTTTAAACATTATAAATAATAACTTCAACATAAATCCTCTATAAAATATCCTAATGTGAATATTCTATCACAATATAGTTAATAAAATCAAAAGAACTAACTTCCCTGTTGGCAAAACAATCAGCAACCTTGTTACCTTCATGATAAACTTGTTGAATGACCACCTCTTGCCTAGATTCTAAAATATATATATAATTATCCACCACCTATTTATTGGTCCAAAAAATTATATGTTTCTTACGAAGACAATTTATTATATTCACTGTGTTTTCCTCAATGATGAGATGTTGAAGACCCAATTATTTAGCCAAATTTAATCCCCAAAGGGAAGCAATAGTTTCTACCTAGTGGTCCATTTTAATCCCCATATCAATATAATAAGTATAAATAAACCTCCCTTGGTGGTCTCTTAAAATCCCTCCTCCTCCTAAGGGCCCTGGATTCCCCTTTGAGGCTTTTTCAGCATTTAGCTTTATCCATCCAATAGGCAGAGGTTTCTATTTAGTCATATTTTTTATTTCATATCTAGGATCACTCTTACCAATGCATATATATTCAATTTTCCAATTTAAATACAGTTTTTTTTTCAAACATTTGTACGCTTTTACCTTTTCCACTAGACATAACCTTAAAATTTTCAACAATAGCCAAAAAATAAAATATTAGCTAATGTCTTACTTGTGCACTTTCTATTCCTACATATCTTGCTATTTATCTCACCCCAAATTCCTCAAATTACATAAATAAATTTGAGCTTACATATTTTTTTTAAAATATCATTTTGAAAAGGACACTCCCAATACTACCAAAAGTTAGCCATAGAGCCAATGAATACCCAAATGACATTGAATTTGTTAACTAAGAATCTTCAAACCTCATTAGCAAATGGATAGTCAACTAATAGATGAAAATTTATATTTTATTATATTTTTTACACAAAGGGAACCTATTGATAAATATGAAACCTATTTTCCTTAATTTATCATAGACAACACTTTATAGTGAACAAGCACCCACTAAAAAAGTTAACATTGGGAATAAGGTACTTATCCCATAATCTATCCTAGTTCCAAACATTTCTTTGAAGATTAGTCACAAAACTATACCCATACTTAACTTGATATTATCCATCAATAGATTATTTACAAACCATCTCATCTTCATTGATGGTTTTTGGAAGATGATGTGTTCTCAAAAAATTGTTTAAATTAGAAAAAAATAGAATTATATTCCTGATCTAAATTATCAATACTTAACTTTTTTTAGCTTCTAGTACCTTCTATAATCTACCAATAATTTTTTACTTTACTTCCATATTTATTTTGAATGTGAACTTGAATGCACTTCTATGGTTCTATCAATTTTAGATGTTGGTCTAAAATACATAAATCTTTCTATAAATTGAGATGATTACCATTTCCTAGTTGCCATTTAAACCTAAATAAATAACATATTGGTTAGAATTTATAAAATTTCAAAAGTGAGAACCCCAACCAAATTGTTCATCTTCAAAAATACAAATAAGATTTCTACCATCTAGGTATTTGAAACTTAAAATAGTATGCTAAGTACTTCTAATTTTGAGAAAACTCCAAATGGAGCTTTATTCATCTAGTTTAATCTTTGAATGCCTAAACCTCCTTTTAATTTTGGCCATGCAAACTTTTTCCTAGGCCACTAAATGAATTATATTTATCTCTTATGCACATGTCCATAAAATTTTCATTTATATTTTATTAAGCTTTTATTCTATGATATTATATAGATTAAAAAAGATAGAAGATAGACTGGTAGACTCTGAAAAACATTTTTGATAAGTAAAAGTTTTCCTACCTAAGATAGAATCTTCCCTTTCCATCCAGATAAAAAAAAATTAGATCTTTCCACTAGAGGATTCCAAGGTGTAAGAGGGATATTTCTACTAAAGAGTGGCATTCCTAAGTAGGAGGAAAGAGTTTGTTTGATTTGGAATCCCAAGATTTGAGCTATTCTGGTTTGCATTCCCAAAAGTGTATTGAAAAATAAAACTAAACTTTTGATTATAAGATCATTCATACATAATCAAAATTTTATTTAAAATTTTATCTTCCTCAATAGATTAATCTTCTATAAGGATAGTATCATCAACAAATTATTGATTAGATACTAGGTCCACATTCCTAACTGGTTTAAAACCTTTTAGCTTTCTAATTATCACAACATTTGAAATAAATCTACTCAAATATTTAACATTGATGAAAAGGAAAGGGGATAATGGATCTCCTTATCTCACTCATTTACCATTTTTGAAAAAACCTTATGCCACACCATTTATAAGAATAAAAAACATACAAGTAGAGATGTAAAACCTTATGATTTTCTTGACCTTGTCTTGGAAACCAAATTGTCTCATGACTCTATCTAAAATTCTCCAATCTAATTTTTCATAAGTCTTATCCATGTCTAATTTTATCACCATTACAACACTTTATCTTTTATCCATAGATTGTATATATTCATGAACAACAAGAATCCTATCTTAGATTTGTTTACCAGGTATAAAACCTCCTTGTTGAGCCTCAATAAAAGCTTCCATAATTAGTTGTAAGCTTAAAGAAAAAAAATTAGTAATAATATTATAAATAGGATTACATAAATTAATATATCAGAAATCATAAAAATTATTAGCTCATTCCTTCTTAAGAATCAAAACAAGAAAGGTGTAATTAAATTCTTTTAACATCTGAGTAGAATCAATAAATTCAATAACTACATCCACCACGTCATCTCTAATGATATTCCAAAATTCTTAAAAAATAATATTAGAAATCCATTTGAACTTAGATATTTTTTAGGTTTCATCTTGGAAATAAAAAATTTAAGATCTTTATTATATGTAGTTGCAATAAGAGTTGAGTTATCTTCCTAGGTTACCAATTCCAAAATAACATGTAAAAATTCTTATTCAAATATGATGTTTCTTTTGAAGTCATTCTTGAACAAATTTTTAAAGTAAATTAAACTCTCCTAGTTAATGATATTTTTATTGGAAATTATTTGTCCTTATCTATCTATTATTTCCTTGATTGAATTATGAGCTCTATGTTTCAAAGTGGACATATAAAAAAAATGAATGTTCCTATCCCCCTCTTTGAGCCAAATATTTCTTAATTTTTGTCTCTATAGACTCTTCCTCACACAATAATTATGTTATACTCACAAATTAATTGTTTTTATCTATTTTGAGTGTCTATATCATACCTATTACTTTCTATTTCAGACTCAAGCACTAAAATTTCAATTTTTAGAGCTTTTTCTAGAATCAAAATATTTCTAAATATCTATTTATTCCATTCCCTAATTTTTATCTTAACATTCATAATTTTTTAAATCAAATAATACATGGTCATACCATTCACACTTGGAGACCACCATTCCATTACTCTGTCATGTATCTCCAGATGGCTGAACCACATATGCTCCATTCTAAATGGATATATATATATATATATATATATATATATATATATATATATATATATATATATATATATATATATATATTCTCTTTAGCAAAATTTTATACTATATTAAATTCCAAGGGATTATGATCTAAACCTACATAAGGTAGAGACATTAAAATTAAATCCTTATAGGACAACTAATTCATATACATGAAGATTATATCAGGCCTACATTGGATTAAATTTTATCCCTGCCTCCTATTACTCCAAGTGAATTTAGAACCTTTTAATTCCACACATAACAAACCAATATCTACAATGAGGGAAGAAAAATCATCCATACTATTTGAATAAATTTTATTTCCTCCTTATTAATCCCTTGGAGAAAGGTGAGAGTTTAAATATCCATCCATAATCTAAGAAAAATCCTTACAAGTATTTATAAAATATCTTAAATCATCCCATACTTTTCTGTGATCAGAACCTGAATTAGGTGCATAAATGTTAGAAAAAATGCATTTCCTAATATATAATGAACTTATGGAAATAACCACCAAGTAATTAGATGATTTAAAAAAGGCTCCCCAACATATTTATCAATGTCATAGAATGTAATAAGATCCCCTGAAGCTCTCACCGAACTAGAATAATCAGCTCCAACATCCTTCCAATATGCATTTTTGTGATTCTCAAAGAAATATTCATCAATTTTAGATTCTTTATTTTACAAAATAATAGGTTTTTGAATTTTAATAAAATCTCTAAACACTTTTTATTTATAGGAACTATGCATTCCTCTAATATTTTAAGAATAGATTAGCATAATTAACTAAAAGGATAAGCATTACCTCCCTTGAAAGGAAGAGTGGATTTAAGTCCATCTATAATTTACACATTTGTTATCTTTTTGAAAACTTCTCTTTTGTGTGATTTCCCAAATTTTGGAGGCATACATATAGTAGGTACATTTATCACTCTCTTGGTAGTGATTGATGAAAATAAATTAGTTTTGATGATATGTTTGGGACTTGAAGGGATCTCTTTGGAATCTACCTCCCCCTCTTGGGAATATTTTAGGGAAGAAGTAATTGGTCATTTTATAACTTTTTCTCTTTGTTTTTCCCTTAAAACTTCTTTCTCAAGTTATTGAAATTCTAAAAATCTTCCTAGTCCTCTTGTAGCTATGCTAGGATATTGAATTAATTTGGATATTTTTCAAATATTAAGTTAACAATTATTCCACCTTGTCTTCTATCTTTGAGATTCTTGAATCTGACTCCTGAGTGATCAACACCTAATTAATAATCAGGCTATTCGACTAACTTATTTCTTTTTTGTTGACTACTTCTATATGCTTTTCATTTTCTACTTCAACTTTCTTACCTTCTTCCCAAACTACCTCTTCTAAATTATTTTCTTCTTCTGAAACTGTCTCTTTTCCTTTATCCTTATCTTGTTCTAAAATAACTTCCAATTTTATAGGCTTTTATACTTATTTAAATGACACTCCTATTTTTCTATGCCATGAAGGTTTGAGTTGAGTTGATCTATGTTGATACTATTAGACAAATGTTGGATGGATGTCCCAATTTATGACATTTTTCACAAAGTAACACTGACTTTTCAAATTCTATTTTCTGGTTACAGACCTCAAAAGGGGTATGAAGAAACACCGATGAAGTAATTTCTTGATTTAAAATGGTGTTCACAAAGAAATGAGCATGAAAAATTATAGATATGGATTATGTTATTGATGAAAATGTCCTTCTCCCAAAGTTCAATTGGGAGACTAGGAAGATGCTCCTTCTATCTTTTATTTCTATATTATGTTACATTTTGTAATGCTTAAATATTTATAAATGTATGGTAAACTAATTTGAGTATGAGAATATGCATTATCTATAGTTATGTTTATGTATTTTATCATGCATGTAGTTTATATTTTAAATTAATTTAAATTTTATGATGTTTAGATTTGTGGTTTAAAATTTTTAAGTCTCTTGTTCAACTGGAAAGTGTCAAATGTGTGGCTCCTATCAATGTTTTAAAATCCATGTTAGTCATCTAACATATTTGTTGGAAATAAGTATAAAAAGGATCTACAAAGGAATAATAGTAAGATTTTTGAGTTACACTTAACAACATGCTTTATTTATTTGGAAACCTAGTAATATTCATAAATATAGATAATGGAAACCTTTATTGGTGGTGTTGGGTTTGAGGTAGTAGGAAATTACTTGGGTAGATAATTTTGGTTATCTACATATTAGTTGTATATAAATATTCCTCTATTTGATGACTTTAAACTCATATTTATTCATATTGTAAGACTTGCCTCCTAAATAACTTTTCCTTGTGGCAGTCATTGATAATGTTTTTTTATTATAAATTTATAGTACTTAACAAATTATAGTTCAAGATTGGTTTCAATTTTAGTATTTTAGATTATTTTCAATCTTCTCATTTCTTTCCTCATCATTATGGATTTTACACAGTTAAAATTTTCTATCTATTTATTTCTGCATGCTTTTCTATTTCATGTTAGCCAAAGAGGCATCTTCTAACAACAAGTTTTAGTGTATACATAAGTGCAAAGAGACTTATTATTGGTGATGTTGTCCTATTTATAAGATACTAGTAAAAAACATAGTCAAACCACTTTAAAGTTACATCAACTCAATCTACCTTATTTGATTATGAAAGTGCAATAAAAGGATTCTTCTAGATATAAATTCTTTCTTTCTAAAAGTTTACATTTTGTCTTGGTTGTGTATGTTTTCTAGCTTCATTACACCATCACAATTCAAAGATAAGATATAAAAGATAAGAATCAATAATTTTTTTTGCATTTTTTAATTCATCCTAAGGCCTAAGAATCTATTCCACTAATTGATCTTCTTCCATGGTAGAATGTTAGGGACAACTAGAATTATGGGTTTCAACAAGGAAAGCTTACCCCATATGCTAGTTAAAAGCATTGAATAATGTCTAATATCTTTGGATTAGGAACAACTGTGTTTGCAACTTCATGTATCCTTAAGATTCAATCCAAATATATAGTTCTATTTATAATATATTCTATATAAATTAGTAAACAAGTTTTATGCCTATTTTCTCTTGATTTTGTAGTTATAACATGGAAAGATAGTAAAACAAGATAAATAAATTGAGGATCATAGAGCATCCAAATAAATCACATAGTTATGGGAATGGATTTTATAGATATATATTTAAGTTTATTTTTCTTTCATTCTATGTAAGTGTTAACGACATGTAGGCACCCTTTTGTATTTATTCTTTTTAATATAACAAAATGCTTCTAGACCCAATAGTGGGCAAAAGATTCCACCCAAATTCTATTTTATAATATTAATCACCAGAGCATTTTGGTTTCATTGGTTGTACTAGAAGAAATTTAGATTTTTATAATTCATTAAATTCATTCTCTTAAAATACAATAGTTGGGATTAAAATGATATCATCTCTTAAGAGACCAAAAAACTAATATTCTATATCATCTCTATAAAGGCAACAATGATATCATCTCTTAAGATAAAAAATAATTAGTATTATATATCATTTCTAATGAGATAATTGTTTGAGATAATAATTAGATATGGCCACTTTGAGACAATACACAACTTTTTGTCTTAATTTGAGATGATTTATTTAAGTATAATTAGATATAGCCACTTTGAGACAATATTTGAGATAACACACAATTTTTTTGTCTTAATTTGAGATGATTTATTTAAGTATTGTCTTTAATATTGTCTTAAAACACCCCCTTTCGTTATGGTGTATGTTGACAAAGATTCCATCCATAATATTAGTTTAGATGATGAATCACATGAAAATGTTTTGACCATAACACTCTTTTACTCTCTTGGTTATATATAACATAATTTACATAGTACTTATAGATTTTTCAAAGCATTTGATGGCCATATATAGGAAACTCTTGGACATATAATGCTACCTTTAAAATTGGGCCCTCTCTTAGTGCCCACTCTAATCTGAGTTCTAATTGACTAAAGGGAATTATAATATAGGAAAGAAGGAATCTTATCTAGGAAATCAATAAATCTAATAATATAGGAAGTCTAATCTAAAAAAACAAGAAACTTAATTTGGGAAAATAGGAAATTTAATGTATTTCTACTACTAAATTATAACTCATAATCATTCTAAGATGATCCTACTTGGATCATGCATCAAATAATGATTCAATAACTTCACATTGGATGGAAAAGTTATATCACTACTTTAAATAAGTTTAAACTAAAAATCATTGTTATTCAAAATCATAGAAATCTGATATGGTCCAATCCATAATGGGGTGAATTTGGTATGTTGTCCTTTAGTCTCATCTACTTTTTCCCATAGTAGGAATAAGTCTAAAATCCTAATTTTTTTAATTTTTGATCTTTTGTCAAACCATATTTTTATAATGTCATTATGAAAGTATGTAAAGCTTTTGTTTAAGTTCTTCCATCTGAATAATGTTTAGTAGTATTGAATAAATCTTATCATCATCTTCCATTTACTCTTAAATAAATTAGTATGTTTTTAGTGTGAGTAATGGGTAAAATAGGCTCATGCCCATACACTAAAAAAAAGGCGAAGCTGTCTGAAAGAATTTTTATGTTGATCAAGGAAAATTAAAATTCTATTCAAATTAAAATAGAAAATGAGCTCTATCCTTTTGAATAGATCCTAGCTCAAAATTAGAAAATAGACTCTTATGGCTTAGGGAGACTTGACCCTAAGGAAGAAGTTAGAAAGAGAACAATGTCGAAAATGCCTCCCGAGGGATAGATGAAACTAAAATTTGATGGAGCGTCAAAAGGGAATCTGGGAATTGTAGGGAGTGGAGGTTTAATCAGAGACCCTAAAGGGAATTTAATTGCAGCCAATGTGGGATACATGTGTATAGATACTAACCATTCAAATGAGGATTTGGAATCTTTATGGGGAATCAAGTTAGCTAAACAAATTAATTTCCAAAATTTAGTGGTGGAAGGAGACTCCTTGAACATTGTAAATTGCTTTAATGGTAGAAACCCTATAAGTTGGTCCATTAAACATGTCACTGACAAAGCCAAAGATAATTTTAATTCCTTCCAGTAGATTGGTTTGCTAATAGGGGAGTTAGCAATGCTGGCTTTAGAACTTGATTTGGACTCGAGGACCTTCCTAGAGATTTGATTTCTAAAGTTACAAATGAAGGGAAAAACAATTCTAACTAACAATATCTTCTTAATGATATCACTTTTGGGTAGGGGGAGGCAAAGTATAATCATAGGAATTTGGATCTAAGGCCCTTTGATCTCAGTGGCTCTAGGGAGAAGTTTCTAGAAAGGGAAAAGAAAATTGAAAAATCTCATAATTTCCCCCATGATCATAATAATTATTGGATTGTATGGGCACATAAGGACTGCAAAAAAGGCATATTAGTCTGTTGTACAAATAGAATAAGAACCATGGGTCAGCCTAACATAATTAAACCCAAAATCCAACTAGAGGTCAGGAAAAATAGTAGATTCTGGAATGCCTTGCAAGTTGGAAGCTTCATGGGCTTCATGGAAAGAATCAAAGGTTTTGATAGACACCTTTCTACCATGTTTCTTAATGCTTGGGAAGAGAGATCTATGACTATCAATGGGGTTACATTAGACATCATAGAGGAGTTCATCTCTCATTTAACAGGCCTAGATATTGAAGATACCAAGATCTATTATACCCCTAGATAATTCAAGCTAGATAAAGAGGCTTTTCTAGAGGATGATGAGAAGTTAGAACAACTCCATAATGGATTCGATAGGGAATCTCTTCCTAAAACTTTCACTGAGGTAGCTTTTCATCTTATCTAGTATGTTACTTTAGAGGTTCATTATAATGTGGTGAGATGGTTTATGTTTAGAATGATAAATTACTTTACACATGGGATGGATTTTAGTCTACCTTTTTTCATTCTTAGATCCATGGAAACCTCTATTCAAAAATTCAAAAATGGCAATTATTCTACCCCAAGCCATGAGGGGGTTATCTTTCTTATTTTTAAATATTTTAAAGGTATGAATGAAATCATGTGGGAGTTATCTTAGAATTAGTAATATAAATCTAAAGAAGGGTTGATGGGCATTAGGAAGATAAAAAAACTATGGATTAAATACCTAGGGATTCCAAGTAGGGTTACTAGTAGTAATAAAAAAGGGGAAAATAAAGACATTAGTAAGAAATGAGAAGAGACCATCAAGGAACTAGACAACATCAAGAAGCATCTCAAAGGTGATTTTAAGTCCATTTTCCAAAAAAAATAAAATATTTAAAAATAGGTTCATAAAAGACTGTAGGTTTTTCATGCTAAAAAAGAGGGGCTTAAAGTCTTTGATATGGAGAGTGACAGCGTGGAAATAGATGCAACCAACATTGAAAGTGTGAAGTCTAGAGAGTAGGGTATATCTCAGACAAAGACAATACATTAGAAAGGGAAGAAGGATACTACCACCACTAATAAAGGGGATCCATTAAAGTTTTAAAGGGATGAGAATGAGGATTTTAACCAACTTGCTAATTCCCTCAAAGGAAATGAAAACGCATATAAAATGGTCAAAGAACTTGACCTAAAAAAAATCTCTAATGAGTTGGTTTATGAAATAAATTTTGACCCTAAAGAGCAAGATGAATGTCCTTCAATAGGAGAATGACAAGTTGAATAAATCCTTGGCTGAGAGAGAGGACATACATTTTCAGGGACTATGCTTCAAAGTGGATTTACTTGAGCAATCTAATGAAAATATACATAACAAAATAAGTTACTTGATTAATTGAAATAAGGTAGTAATGAATGAAGTCATTCAAAACATAGAGAACCTCAAGGCTCACCTTAAATATTTATTTGATCCCTACTATACTGGTAAAGGAAAGGGTAACAAGGGCCAAATTAGTAGTGCCAAGTACAATATAGACTCTAAAAGTCTATTAAAGTAAATAGATATGAATCTTAACAATATGAAGGCTTACTGTGAAGATGTATTTGGGAGTTTGTAGTAACATAGTTCTTAGGTAGTGTCTTAGCTAATTTTTAGATATGTTGTAGTTATTATTTTGTTGTGTTCTCTATTGTTTCTCTGATGGGTTATGTTTGCCTTTTGTATCATTTATTCTAGATCTTCTTCTAGGGTTTAGGGACCATAATTCAAAAAAATCCCCCCTTAACATTATTAAAAAAACAAAAAAGGTGAAGCTCTGGGATCTTTTTTATGCCTAGTTTTATTTGTCCATAATGTATACTTTAGTCATAGGTGCCATTATCTTGGTTTACTTCCAACTGACTTCTTTATGGAGTCCATCAAATTCTTGTTGGTATATTCAATAACTCTATTTCATCATGGGTAATAATTTGAATAAAAATTAATAATAATATGATTTTTATAGGCCCATCAAGTAAATATCATACATTGAAAAGATGGACAAATGTCACACACTAAAGAAACTAGTCTTATAAACTTGGTCAAAATATTTTTCTCAAGGAATTTAATCACATCTTGTGATTTAGAGTTTTTTGTAGAAAAAAATAAGTTCGTATATTACAATAATCTATAGTGGTCAATACAAACTTGTTTCCAACTAATCAATTGGTATTAATTAACCCCTAAAAAATATAGACCCCATTGTGTAAAATGGCATCCTTCAATCAAAATATGTAGATACATGGTTACATGTATTTTTATTTTCCCAAATCCTTTTCATTGGTGATAAGTCCTAACATGACTATGTGTGTTCCTAAAAATAGTATGTTATTAGTATCCCATCATTAGGATTTTACAATCTATGGCATTTCCTAAGGGATGTCCACTTCCTATCTTTTGATAAAAATTCTTAAGGATATATTTAGCTTTTTATTTAGCATCAGACCTCAAATAGATGCCTTCATAATTTTTTTTGATAGATCACTCCATTTTTTATCATATATTGTGCTGATTTGAGCCTAAATCCTCTTATTTATTCTTTGCATATTTCAGGAGGACATGTGCCTATGAATATGTAGTAAATAATCTAAGTGAATAATTGTTTAAATAGCTTGAACTCCTTTAGGGCTGATAAAAATACCTTTATTGGTGTTAATATGGACCCATAACTTAACTTTTATGACTCTCAAAATACTATTATTTAGACTTAACAATATTACATACCTTTTACACCTATCAAACACTCTCTCCAAGTGGTCCACATGATATGTTTTATCCTTGGAATAGTTAATTACATCATTCATATAGATAATAATGAACTTACCAATGAGTCCTTGGAATATTAAATCTATGACATGTTGAAAGGTAACACCTACATTTATTAGTTAGAAAGACATTATCTTGTATGAAAACTTTTCCCATTTATTATTGTAAGCAATTTTCATTTTATCATCATTTTCTATGAAGACCTAGTTGTAACCTAAAATTCCATCAAAAAAAGACATCATTTTAGACTCGTTCAATATATGAGTCACCTTATCTAAGGAAAGCAATGGGTAATTATATTTTTCTTAAACAATGTTTAGATTTCTCAAATCTAAAGAGAGTTTAATTTCACCATTATTCTTTCACACAAGAATTTAGTTAGGAACACAAGTAAAATGTCTAATTGGGAATACTTAACTTATTTATACATGAGATGTAATAGAATAAGTTTAATTAGCCTCTACCTTTGTATAAAAGCTTTATGTCCCTCCCTGAGTGGTATTCTATGCATTATAACTCTATGATCAAAACTTCACAATTCTTTATAAGTCTAGGAAATTAAATCTATGTATTCTATCAATAATTATTTTAACCACTGTTTCTCTTGCTTAGAATAAATTAATCCAATTTTGACATGTTGGTGATGTTCATATATGCCTAAATTCACTTTATAAATATTAGATGTTTTTGTTTTTCATCTAGGTGATTCATGTCAAAGACTCTTTCTAATGATAACATTCCTTTAGGTATTTTATTTTCTTCTAGTTGAATTATATCATCATCACTAACGTCTTATATGTTTATTGGATCAAAATCATTTTTATAGATGATTTGGGACATGAATGCCCTTGAATTATTCATGAATTGTATAATTAAATGATCATTATCAAATACTAGGAAATTTTCAATATTAATAACAACTAAAGGACATGGTACTAACTCTAAATAAAATTTCTATAATTTTGACTCCTAAATTTGGGTCAAATTTGATATAGAAGTAGATTTAGAATATGCAATCCATTTTTCTTATCCTGAGATTGATTTTATATTGAAATATTCAAAAAATTTAATCAAATCCAAAACTATGTACTTATACTTATTTATATATGACAACTTGCATTAATATTGACATCTAACTTAGTTGATGATTAACTCTGATTATCCAAACATTAAAATTTATTTGACATTATGGTTTAGTGAAAATTTCAATTCTATGATCAAGGATTCACATTTTACATGATTGTTAGTACATGGAAAACATAATTTGAAAGTAGAAAGGTATTGATTCCCGTCAGGATCAATCAGACTTATGTCTACACCTAAGCCTTGTTTAGATCAAACACTATCAAAAGATAAGGTCCATAATTGTGAATGACCTTTAAATTCTCTTTCATGATTTCTAGGCTTTATTTTGAAAGTGTAAACTCGTATGTGTGATGAATAAAAGATGACTCTTTCAATTTTGGCATTATTTTATGTGATTTTATATTTCATATTTGGTTCTATTGTACCCTAACAAATAGACCCCATTTCCTAAATTTAAATAGGGACCCAATATGGTTTAAATATCCTTATTCTAGGTCTCATAAACCTTAGAGATCCTATATATTGACTTTGATATGTATAGGTCTAATGTTGTCCTCAAAGTCTAAAGTTACAAAATTTCAAAATTAGGAAAAATCAAATCTTGGGCATTAATTACGATTCATTTTAAAATTTGTATTTTTCATAATTTATCTTGGAAATTAGCTTTATGATTTTTATTGACTAACAAAGCTGACATGTCACCACCTAGTGTTTCTATGATATTTTTATGTTTTCTAGACTATTTATAAAGACTTAAAAATTATCCACATTTGTTCCTTACCTTCATTATGTTCCCTAAAGTTCCCAAAACTCCAAGATCAGGATAAGTGGTAGGATAACATTAATTGAAGCCCTTAATCCTTCACAAAAATCATAAGTATTCTAAACTTTTGGACTCTAAGATCTTGATATATGGCACTATCATATTACTTGAAACTCACCATAATTATTAAAAAAAATTATACCTTATCATCATGTGAATAACTATAGGTCATGTACATGGAAAATCCACATTTATCCAAGATAAAGTTAATTTCATAAAAAAATCTAAGTCTTCTAAGTTCCTAGAGCCCTGAGAGCCTACCACATGACGTAATCCTTTGAAATAATAACTTGAAAGGTCAAAAAAATCTTAAGTATTCCATGAGGTCTGAGATCCTAGATATTAATAGTTAGCACAATTTATTTCACTTAGAGCATTTTGAGAGAAATACCAAATTAATGGCCCTAGTACCCTATAGCTTTGAGTCTCTAAGATCACACCAATCATCAACATCTTGACCACCTAGAGACCTCCTAGAGAAAGTACATAATTCAAATTTAAAATATCAAAGTCTTCAAGTATCTAAGTCTTCAATCCATAAAATTGATCCATGTGGATAAATCACATTAACTTATAGCTTTATGGCATACAAAATAAGATCATAAGTTTCAAGACCTTAGGTAAATGAGATAAAGAGAAGTGTCATGACCAAAGAGATGTGTGTCCAAAGTACACATAAATGATTTTGATATCTAAGTAAGGGTAATTAGGATATAGATCGATACCTATCTCAAAAAGGTGACTAGATACATAAAGTCAATGAAAAGTTATCATATAGAAAGTTAAAAACTTGTCAAAGGTAAATAAAAATTTAAATATAATTGGGAAAAAAAATCAAATTATTTTATTCATATCAATTTTGAAAAAATTATGCATTTAAGGTGCAAGATTTGGAAGTATATGTGAAATCCAAGAAAAGACAAGTCAATTCGTTGTTACTCTACAAGATAAACATTGTAATTATGAGCTCTCGGGCAACCTAAAAGGCCTAGTTTTTTATAACGAATCCACAAAGAGATATCAGATATTTTGATAAGGAAACACATAATTCTAATTTTTTGAAATGGTTTCTTCAAGACCATCCAATGTTAATGCCCCTTTTTCATACTCCATTTGACAAAAGTTCCCTAGACTTCAAGATTACCTACTATTCAACTATCCAGAATGCAATGGAATCCAGTGTCCTACTCCTCAAAATTTCAAATATCATAAGAGGATAAGTAATATATTAATGATCTAATGTTGATTAATAACATGGGACTCCAAAATGTAATTGCAAAACTAAAGGTAATACCTTGCATAGACTTGCTTTATTATTATTTTTAATGGTGTTTGTATTGGGGATTGTTTGCATCTTATGAGATAAAATAAGGTAATTACATATGTTTTAGGATAGGAATTTGAGAGATAAATTAGGCTTATATGGCTTAAATTTTCATATAATTAGGTCTCAGCCAATGTATGGATGGAACATAACACTATAGATTAAAAAAACTTAAATAATGATTAGTGAAAGGTCAGAGGTTGAATCCCATGGGGTAAATTTATTTCAATAATCAATTTTAGGCTTGGTATTAGGATATCCATGGCCCTTGTGAATAGATTGTATGGCTTCATTAGCATTACTTACATACAGGTGGAATGGGTTCCCTTGTTGGACATTCTCTTAACTTTAGGCAAAATCATGGCCCTAGGGGAAGTTATTAGTTTCAGATTGAAGGTATATATATTCAAACATGAAAAAATGATAGATAATGAAATTTTTTACATGATATCATACATATTGGATGCAGTCATTGGGACAATCCACAAAACTCATGGAAAACTATGGGATCCATCCATGGAGTTCATGGGTAACATAATTTGTGAATAATATTCTTTCTTGTTTGTTTATAGATCAATAAATTAGATTATTAGAATTTGGGAGGAAGTTTATCATCAAGTATATCAAGTTATTAATAGAACTCAAATGCTAGGATATCTGATAATTTGAATAAAATCATCTCTAAAATGGGGTATTATTGGTGTTATATAGATTATACCATCATCAAAATTGAGGGAAGAATATCACCTCCTTTGTTTTTACCATACCACATCCTAGACAAGGTGGCAAAACAAGAAATTTCACACCAAATTTATAATAATATATATGGGGAGCTAGGCCTCAAGCATAAATCTTATTACCAAAATACCCCCTAAACATTAAAAAACTTTAGTTTTTAGTGAGGGGACACCTCAATTATGTGGGGAAGGTCAGATCCCATTACAATTTGAAAGTGTGCCAATTTAGAGAATGGGACCCCAATGGAAAAGTTATAAATTATGTTTAAATCTTCAAGGATCAAAAAGGGGTGAAAATTAGATATTGTCACCAAGAATATGAACATGATGTTTTATTTTTGAATGCATCAAATGATTATGACGTTTGGACTCACATGAGAGATAAACATCTATCAATGATTATTTCTTAGACCATCCAACAGGACCTAGATATTATTAAAGAGAAGGAAAATGAGATGGTAAATAAGGAAGAGAGAGATTGAAGTCATAAATGGCCTCTAGCATATCCACATGACCCATCAGAAAAGGACTATCCTTCCTCTCCCATAGAAGAAGAGACTAATCTATTAGAGAGAGATACCAATGGGTAAAGGAAGAAAACCCCCCAAATTAGGAAGGAGATTCTCATAGGTATCCCTAGTCCTCATCTAGATTCAACCCATTAAAATTATATTACCATGGTCATGACCATTATAGTTGAGAGGATTGAATGTCATCCAAATGGACAAACAAGCACATTTTCTTGGACACCTTTCCCTCTATTTACTATAGTTACATAGGTAAGTCTCCCTAAGTTTTTGTAAAGTTTTTTCTCATCTCTTCCTCCTACACCCCATGCATATCAATTAGATCCATCACCACAAATGAGGGTAAATATCCTTAATCATTTCATGTTTTACCAGTCTCCTCTCCATCCACCCTTTCCTCCATTACTATTTTTCCACTACCCATCCCTTCATCATCACCTATAGTATTAGTTCTTACTACTATGGCTCATTCATTGGTTTCATCTTCCCTTTAACCTCCCATTACCAAGAAAATTCCTCTCCAAGAGAAATCCAAATTTATTCCATCCTCCTCCAAAATTCAACAATTGGAGGAAATACCACCATTAGGTCTTTCTACTCCAATAGGATCCCTTGATGAGGAAGCATATGAATTCGATCATGGGCATGTAATATCACTAATTGACTATCCTATAAATGAAGAAGGATAAAATGTAGAAACAATGAATAGTCTAGAGAAAAGATTATTGAGGATAGATTCCAATATGAAATAGATGAAGAGGTAGAGCTAAAAAAAGCTAATTCCATATGCTTGGGAAGTGATTTAATAGTTTTTGGGAATATTGGTTTTTTATTTTAAATTTAGTTAAGGGTTTGGAATAATAAATTAGTAAATAATATTACAATTATTACAATATGAATTTGTATAATTTACTCACTTTTTGTAGCTTTCTAAAAATAGTAATGAAAGAAGAGAAATGTAACTTATCTTAAAATTGGATTGAGATGGTTAAGACAGACACTGAAATTGATTGTGTAGGACTGGGATAGTGTCATGAACCTGGATCTAGATTTCATTCAGTGAAAGGATAGGAGAGTTGAAAACAAGACACTTTAGGGTCTAGTGTTATAGTCCACTCCTACCAATATTATCCAAATAGGTCACAAAGATCTAAGTCTTTGGGTTTTGTTCATTGTCCTTGTGTGAGCCTACCTATGAAATTTTGAGTCTTGAATGTTGACAGAGCTCTTTGTAGATCTGATTCAATATTGAAACCTTAGACCTTCATTATGCTTGATAAAACTTAAGAAAAAGGTGGGGGGGGGTGTGGTTAGTGTGTGTAAGATGCACTAAACATGTATCCACACCCCTTGTATGGGCATGCTACCTACATACCAATACTCTAAAGAGGGATCAAGACATGTGTAGTTCTCCCACTTGATATACTTTATGCAATAGTGTAATTAGGATGTAAAAATGCCAAATTAAGAGTGATTGAGGTGGCTAGGGATTGGTGTGAGGGTTATAATATGTTTATAGCTATGTTGGGTGATTGTATGTAGAGAATAGATAAATTTGCCTTAGTGGTTTGTTTGTATTCTTGCTTGCTTTGTAATATTTGTCACCTCCTTTGTAAATGACCTTTGGATGGGCTTTTATAGGGAACTATGGTCATGGGTTAGATGTATTTGTGCTAGGCTAACATGATGAAGAAAAATAATTAGGAGAAAATGATTGTTTGGGCTCAAATTGTGATTGGATAGGAGTATCAAAAATGGTACACCCTAGGGTCTGGTATTATAGTTCCAATTTGGTGCTCCTATCCTATAGGCTCAAGACTAGGGGGAATAGGATTGACTTGGGAAATAGAGTTTTATTTAGCTTAAATCAAGGTTCAATAGTATATACATGATCGATAATGATTAAAAAGGTGTTTGGAAGGGTCATGAAAGCATGTAATAAGGTCATATGGATTGTGGGTCACAAGCCACACTCAAGCTACCAATTTGGACATTTTATATGAATAAATTTGCCCCTTTTATTCTAGTGATGCAACAAAGTGAAATACTAGGATAAAGGAAAGTAGAAATTGTACCTAAACTTACTTGTATGGGTGAAGCCCATGAAGCTATGTGATTTTGAGTGTGAATAAAGAGAGCACATTATGAAGTGTAAATTTGTAAGAGAAAACATAGATTAAATCAATTCTTAATAGATATGTTATATCTAAAATACGAACATACAAAAGTTGGGTAATAGAAAGAGGAAGAGAAAGGAATGAATACACCTCACTGGGTCTGCAAACCAATATAAAACATGTTGTAATATTGAGTGATGTTGAGTGATGTTATATATGTGTTGTAGCAAAAGTAATATCATGAATAGAACTGAGTGTTCAATTCCTTGGGATTGGCTCAAAAATGTAAAGATTGGCCCTTTGGTTCCATCATCACCCACTAAGTGAAGTTATATGATCATGTGTATGATAATTGATGTTTGGACTATATGTCCAATCCCTCTAAGTAGGTGGCTCAAGAATAAAAAGGATAGTTATTCATTTGGCTCCATCATTTCCCGCTAAGTGAAGCCATTAATTGATACCAGTATGAATGTGCATTGTATGAGATGGCTCTTAAAGCCCATGAATGCTCTGAAATCTAACAATGTTGTATGGATAGTTGAATGTGTACTAGAAACTAGGTCAATTTGGGCCACTTTGAAAGGAGGAGATTAGGCTTGTATGAAATCCACTTCAAAACAAGGAACTAGGCTTATGTGGAAGCCACTTAGGAATATGGAGGTTAGGCCTACATGAAAGCCACTCCAAAATGATGCCAACCACCTATAGATGGAATAAGGCTTGAAACTACTAAGAATGCCTGGGTAATATACTGATCTTGGAAATAAAAGAAGTAAAATGTGATGTGCACATTGCCCCAATCACTAACATCTATAACATGGATTCTAATCTAGAAGTTATACCAACTGCCTAATCTAAAACTGGAAGTGAGAGCCATCATGCCACACATGATGTCCCCTATATTTAGATTCTTTGAGAAAACTATATTGAAACTATTTAATTTAAACTAATCTATATCTAAAAAAATTGTAGCTAAGATTACCTTTCTACCTATTTCTATAAAAATTTTAATTTTTTCTATTTGGATAGTAGTACTAGAAATAGGACACCATGTTGTTCAACACTATTGTCTAGGTCTAGAACTATTATCCATTGTTAAATTTGGTCATTGTTTTATAATATTTTCTATTTTTTTGGTCTGTTCTACCTAGTTTGGGTTCTAGTTGTTGTTCTAAGTGTTTTGAAAACTAATTTTTCAATCGGTAGGAACTCTGATCTCTGTGAGAAAATATTTATTTGTTACCCCCTGCTTTGACGGTAGGAATAAAGACCTTAAAATTATTCCCCTTAGAAGAAACATCCCTAAAAGTGTGTTATGCTATAAAATACATGATATATCAATGACAATCAGAAAGATGTCTCAAGATATAACATAGTTTGTATTGGAGATTGTTAGATCAATAGGGGTATGCCTAAATAGATATAACAATGTAATAACATGTGCAGTATACTAAATTAAAAATGGAAATTTGGTTAGTTTTTAGTTGTCAAGGAGGGATGGAGCATGATGTCTATCATGCCATCCAAGCAAGTAACATAATGCATGATGTGGATCATGGCATTGTAAACGATTTGAGAAGCAACAAGCAAACAAGCACATTAGGCAAGAATCAAGAAGCATATAATAGGGGTTAAGGGGCCAAGAAAATAAGGGACATGGGCACATGCCACTCAAAATAAAAATCAAGCATACAAGGCATGTTTAAATTCCCACATACACATACAATTTGAAAACAAATAGGCTTGGGATGAGGTCCGTAAGAACATAGAAGAGTACAAGCAAAGGACATTGGAAAATATCTTAACGCACATACAAGAGACAAAATAGGAATTGAGAAATGCAATCACATCTATCTATACAAATAAAGAAAGGAAGACATTTAATATGCTAGAAATACAATTGCATCTAGCTAATCAAGCAATAAGTGAAAGTATACAAAACATGTAGTACATGGCTAGGTATATAATAAGAAATACACAAATGTTATATACTAGTGAGTATCGATAGAGTAATATATGTGATCTAGTAATTAATGTACACAAAAATGATAACTAGATGTGTGGTGTAGGAATGACATAACCTAGATGGTGTAGTCATGTAGAAGATGCCCCCAGTGGGTAGATATATTGATGTATGTCTCGAATGTAGAAGTAGGATGCCCCCTCAATGAGTAGAGTGAAGCAATCAAGGATTTGGATGTCACCGCACACACTCAAATAAGATCAAGTGAAGTATGGTAATGTAGATAAACCAACAAATAATAGCATAACATAACAAATGCAAGTCTAGTATGGTAGTAGAAATGTAAATCATGGATAATGTATACAATTGAAAAGTTTTTGTGTTTTTGAATTATTTGAATGTTTTTGGATTTTGAAATTTTGTATTATTTTTGGATTTTGAGTTATAAGTTATGTAAAATTAATCATAAAAAGACTATGTACAAGTAATTGAAAATAAGCTATGTACAATCAATCATTACAAGACTATGTACAAGAAATTAAGAAATTATGTACAAGTAAGCAAAAAGACATACTATACATGGAATCTGCATAGATGCATGATATTTATTGGATTTTTGAGTTTATTTCCTTTAAGTGAGGCTAGATGATACACTTTAGGTCTAATATTTTTGATAATGAGGTATAGACCTAGCCAATTTAGTTTGAATTTTACTTTAATTTCTTCTTTGGCATTGACATTGTGAAGATTTTATTTGAGAATGAGATCATTAACTTCAAACTCTCTAGTGTGAACTCATTTGTTGTAGGATTGTTATATAAGCTAATAGTATATTTTGAGATGTTTAACTACTTGAATGCATGTATGGTCTAATTATTTGAGTTGGTGTAGACTCTTTTTGTGATATTGGCCATCAATGAGGATACCTTTAAGGGATACACGGAGAGATGGGATTTCTAATTCCAATAGTAAAAATGCTTACATGCCATAAATGAGTGGATAAGGAGTGGTTCATGTGGGATTATAAATACTTGTGTGATAAGCCCATAATGTGAAAACTAGTTGATTGTGAAAATCATCTCTAAATTTAGTCATTATTTTACTCAAAATGTTATTGATGGTTTTATTGGTGGCCTCTACTTGACCATTTTCTTGTAGGTAGTATAGAGTGGAAAACATGTGTTTAATCTTATATTTCATGCAAAATTTCTTGACATTTTTATTCTTAAATGATGTTCCATTATCGGATATGAAAGTTGTGGGTAGGCCAAAGTATGAAATAATGTGAGTCATGAGGAAGCGATAAATATCCTCCCCTATGGTAGATTGAAGTATAATGGCTTCCACCCACTTGGTAAAGTATTTTTTAACTATGATAATGAACTTATGCCCATCAATGGATTTAGGGTTAATATTTCCAATAAGATCAAATCCCCATAACATAAATGTACATGGAGAGATAATAGGTTACAATTATTATGATGGTACATGTTGTAGGTTACTGTGTCATTGACATTTATCGCATAGCTTTGCATATTATAAACATTCATCTTCTATGGTGGGGTAGTAATACCCTTGTCAAAGAAATTTGTGTGACATGCCTTTTCCACTGAAGTGACCACCACACTCAGTATCATGTATTTGTGTAAGAGTAACTTTGGCTTCTATTGAAGTCAAGCATCAAAGCAATTATCCATCGATGGATCATTTAAAAAGGTCTCCACCAATGATTACATAATAGAGTGCTTATTTTTCTAATTTATATTTATCATTTCATGAAAAAGTGTTTGGTGTAATAGATTTGTTTAAAAAGTTATAATAATCAAAGAACCATTCTAGATTTATAGAACTACGTGTAGTAGCTAGGATGGATAGTGAAATCAAATCCATGTTAGATATTGATGGTGATTATAATCATTTAATTTTGAAAATAGCATGATCATCATTGATGTAGATAGTAATCAAATATCTGGCACTTGTCATTGCATCTACATGTTGATTATGTTTTCTTGGTATACTTTTTATAGAAAAGTAATCAAACTATGATGATAAGCATTATACCATGTTCCTGTATGGGATAAGGTGTTCTTCTTTTGTCTAATAGACATCATTGACTTGATTGACCACAAGTTGGAAATCATTGAAGACTTGAATAGATCTAATTTAGAGGGATTGGGTGGTAAATAGACCTAATATAAGTGCTTCATATTTTGTGGTGTTGTTGGTAAAGGAGAATCTCAATCGATATGTAATAGGAACTATGTGACTAGAAGGGTTGACAAAGATAATGCCTACCCCTACACCAGATGCACATCTAGAAACATTGAAGAACATGGTCCAAGTGTTTGAATGAGTAAAATAGGTAGTAAAATCATCTTTGAATATGTTACTAATAGGATTGGTGTCCAAGAGTGGTGTGGCTACCAAATGGTCTATAATGATTTGGCCCTTTATTGAATTTTGGAGAACTATCTTTAAGTCAAATTTTGTTAATAACATAACCCATTGTGTGATGTGACCAAAGAGATATGGTTTTTACATAAAAAACATTAAGGGTTATACTTTTGTGATAACTTGAGTCTCATTATTGACCATGTAATGTCATTTTTTTTTTGTGGAAAAAACTAATGCTAGACATAGTTTTTCTATTATGAAATATTTTTTTTCATAATTAACCAATGTGCAATTGATGTAATAAATTGCTCACTCGTTATGTTGATCATCATGTTGTGTTAAGAGTTTTCGTAATATATGATATTTTATTGATATATATAGTAGGAAAGGTTTATTAGGTATAGGTGGCACTAGAATAGGTAGATTAAGAAGATATTGCCTGATTATGTCAAAGCTTTCTTGACAAGCTAGGTCCTAGACAAACTTTGTATCTTTATTTAATAATCAAGTGAATAAAAAAGTTTCATTAGTAAGTTAAACTACAAAATGGTGGATTTATTGGATCTTACCTTTTAAGGGTCAAATTTGTTTTAAATTCATGGGAGGTGGCATGGCGATAATTTGTTTTGACTTTATTAGGGTCAACCTCTATGCCATCTTGAGAAATAATGAAACCTAAGAGTTTGCCTAATGTAAATCCAAACACACATTTCTTTGGGTTTAATCAGACATTATATTTCTTAAGTAATTGAAATATCTTTCTTAAATCAATAGCATAATGTTCTCATTGTTTCAATTTAGCTAATATATTATCGACATAATCCTTGATAATATGGTGAATCAAGTCATTAAAGATATGCATCATAGTATGTTGATATGTGGCTCTAGAATTTTTTAATCCAAAAGGTATGGTAATGTAACAAAATATATTGCAAGGTGTTATAAAAGATGTTTTCTCTTGATCTTCTTCAATTATTTTCATTTAGTTATATTCGGTAAAGCCATCCATAAATGACAAAATTTCATACCCAGTTATGGAATTTATGATCATGTCAATATTAGGCAAGAGGAAATCATATTTTGGGCATGATTTATTTAAATCTTGAGAATCAAAACAACACCAAATTTTTCCATTAGGTTTTACCATGGGGACTATATTTAAAATCCATTCAAGATGTGCTACTAGTTGAATGAATCCAGCATCTAAGAGGCATTGGATCTCATCTTTGACTAATAAAACCACCTTTAGATGCATTTTACAAATTTTTTGCTTAACTGGTTTAGCATCTAGGTATAAGGGAATCTGATGGACTACTATAGATGTATCAATTCCTAGCATATATAGGTAAGACCAAACAAAGAGTTCTATAAAATCTATTAAGGTTTGATGAATATCCATATCCTCTTCCTATCATAAGGTAGTGGCTAACAAGATAATGTAAGGATCTTGATCGATTCCAAAATTGAAATCAATTATTTCCTTGTTAATCAATGTGGAATGATCTAGTGTGTATGGGGTTATAGGAATACTATCATTTGAATCAACTAGTATGTCTTGGGGAGAATCTTAATTTTATTTGAAGTAAGCATGGGCATTTATGTGATGAGGATTTTTTTTTTATGATAGTAGGATGGGAGGTCCTCATATGATCTAAAAAATTGTAGGAGGGATTCATCATTAGATAATTCATCTAATGTGAACATATCTAGTGAAATTGTATCATCAATAAGATCAGGATAGACCAATGATAATGTAGAGGTATGATTAACTATATGGTCTATATGTGCAATGGGTGGATAAAACTTTATGTGCTTTGAAGTTTTGGGAAAAGGTTTATCGTGAAGAAGGGTAAGTTTATATCTTAGCCCTTTCTTTCCATGTTGTTGTGGATGACTCGATAGGATTGGAGATTCCTTATTTATGATTTCCAAAACCTTTCCCATGATATCCCATATTATTAATACATTTAAGTTTAAAATGGGAGGTAAACTAGTGATTTGGTGTTGATGATATTATAAAACTTAGAATTTTTAGATGTCTTGCATGGTCTGAGGGTACACTATGAGTAGTGGGTTGTGTAGATATATTACCAAGATTAAAGTGTGAAATATAATTCTATGGAGATTCGACAACCTAGCAGTATTTAAAAGGTTTTTTATCTATTGAGCATGTGTAGATGTAGCCTTTGTGATTAAATTTTAGACAAGCATGGAGTGTCGAAGGGACTGCATGCATATCATGAATCCAAAGATGACCAAGTAATAAATTATAATTGAGGTCATTTGGCATGACTTGGCAAGTAGTTAGTAGTGTCTCAGGCCCTAAGATAAGATTATGTGTTATTTAACCCATGAGTTTCTATGGAATGTTGTCAAAACCTCTGATGTTCATGTCAGAATGGTATAGATCTTGATTTTGTATATTAAGACATTTAAGAAAAGAAATTTTGTAAATGTTGAGTCCTAAACCGTTATCAACTAACACTCTTTTTAACCCCACATCATTAATTCTTAATTGAATATATAGAGTTAGATGTTGTTCAATGATGTGATGTGGGGATAAATATTCTTTCTTATAGGAAATATGCTCTTCAATTTATCACATTGTGTTGAGCATAGAGGCAACATAAGATAGTTCAACAAAAATAGGAATTCTAGTATTACGAAGGGCTACATACAACACATCTTTGTAAACATATGATCATTGAAGGAGCTTGAGAACTAAAACTATATTGGAAGGGATGCTAACCTAAGTGATAAATTTATATCCATGGGTGTAATTAACCTGCTTATCTTTATAAACTTGGGTGATATCATGTACTGCATGTTCTACTATAGGCATAGAGTTGGTAGTAGGTGCACGATAAAAGCTAGATGCACCAAGTTTGAAGGGACGAGGAATAGATATAACCATTAGTGTTTGCGTGTGTCTAGAAGTGATATGGAAATACTCAAAAGTAGCTAATGAGTTATATACATCTAGGTATAAATCATGTATTAGAATGAAATGCATGAAATTGGAGTAATAAGTTGTATACCAATATGTTTATAAAGAGCAATCCAAATGAGAGATAGCAAGCGAAGGATAGAGATCATGGAATTTTTCACTAATGCATAATAAAATCTAACATGTGATATGATATTTATAATATGTTTATCAAGATAAACTTGAAAAAAAATCCATATAAGGGATAGAAAGCAAGTAATGAAACCTTGTATTAAAGACAAGTAAACATTGCTTTGAAGGAAAGGGATCTTAATATGTTTAACAATAACTTTCTTAATATCATCCCATATTATGAAAAGTAAGCATGAAAGGGAAAGAATGAAGCTTTGCATTAACATATGGTAAACTTCAACATTCATATACATGGTAAGACCAAGTATTAATTCATTATTATTTGCAAGAAATGTTTTGAAAGGAGTAAGATCCATTTGTAATTTTTATGTAAAAAATATGTTAGGTGATACCTCAAATAAAAAGGGACCTAATGAATTCAGCTAGGATTATTTTGAAAATCACTATGGTAAATTTATAAATTAAATGTGAATTTTTTATTTAAATATGTAGGAAAAATCAAAAAATTACTGAAAAATATTGGGACCTAGTATAGGCAACTAGGGTTTGAAAGAAGTTATTTTAAAAATTATTAACGTAAATTAAAAAATTTAAATTTAAATTTTTTATTTAAATATGTAGGAAAAAATAAAAAAAATACTAGAAAATTTAGCAAGGAATTTTCCCTAGGGTTTTTACATTTTTTGTGCACAAACGAAGTAAGTCAGGTTCACCAAATGATTTAACAGTTTTGGGAATATTGGTGTTTTATTCTTAATTTAGTCAAGGGTATGGAACAATAAATTAATAAATAATATTTAAATAATTATAGTACTGATTTGTATAATTTATTTGCTTTTGTAGCTTTCTAAAAATAGTAATAAAAGAGGAAAAATGTAAATTATCTTAAAATTAGATTGAGATGGCTGAGACAGAGGCTGAAACTAGCTATGTAGGACTAGGATAGTTTCATAAAATTGGATCTATATTTCACTGAGTGAAAGGAAAAGAGCACCAAAATTAGGACACTTCAAGGTCTAGTGCTATAGTCGACTCCTACCATTGTTGTCCAACCTATTCACAAAGATCTATGTTTTCTAGGTTTTATTCATTATCCTTGTGTGAGTCTACCTATGAAATTTTGAGTCCTAAATGTCGATGGATCTCCTTGTATATCTAATTCAATATTAAAACCCTAGACCTTCATTGTGCTTGATAAAACTTGAAAATGAGGGGGGGGGGGGGGGGGGGGGGGGGGGGGGGGGGGTTATTGTGTTTAAGATACACTAAACATGTATCCACACCACTCGTGTGGGTATATTGCCTACATACCAATACTCTTAAGAGGGATCAAGCTATATGTAGTTCTCCCACCTAACATGATTTGTGTAATAATGTAATTGGGATGCAAATATTCCAAATTGAGCATGCTTGAGGTGGCTAGGGACTAGTTTGAGGGTTCGAATATGTTTGCAGCTATGTTGGGTAACTGTATGTAAAGAATAGGATAATTTACCTTATTGGTTTGTTTGTATTATTTTTTTCTTTGTAAGATTTATCACCTCTCTTTTAATTGACCTTTGGATAGGATTTTATAAGGAACTATTGGTCATGGGTTAGATGTATTTGCACTAGGCTGACATGATGAAGAATAGGAATCAAGAGAATATGACCATTTGGGCTCAAATTATGATTGGATAAGAGCACTAAAATGGGACACCCTAGGGTTATGTGCTATATTCTAAGTTTGATTCCCCTGTCCTATAGGCTCGGGACCTAGGGGAATAGGATTGGCTTAGGAAATAGAGTCTAGCTAAATTGGAATCAAGGTTTGGAAGTCTACAAATGATTGTTAATGAATAAAAAGGTGTCTATAAGGGTTATGAAATAATGAAATAAGGTATTATGGATTGGGTGTCACAAGCCACACTCAAGCTACCAAATTAGACATTTTATATGACTATAGGAATCTTGCTTGAAGAACATAATCTAGATGGAGCACTAGACCAATAGATTCTAACTGATGAAGAAAGGTAAAACATTAATAAGGTATTTTATTATCTCACTTCTTCCACCACTATTATATATACACAAGATGTAAATATGCCTTCTATTATTCTTCAACCACCATTTTCCAATTCTATTAAATCTTCTGTTCTTTCCATAATAGTTGAAATAATGACTCCTAAGAAGATATTTTATTTTGAGAAGCTAGTTTTAGTTTATATTTTTGATCCTCAAAGGGACACAAGTCCCCCCAAAATCTTCATCTCAATTGGATCTACCATTTCCACAATCTAAACCATACAATTGGCCATAATGATAGTTTTGAAAACCTTAGGCCTAAAAAACATGTGTCTAAGATCACCCCTCAGAGGGAAGCATCAATATGAAAAAATATTATTAATAAACCCCTCTAATTCCTCATTCAAATAAGTGATTTAATGACAACTCTAGTAATAACTCTACCTCCAATGATTACTCCACCTTACACCTCTAGAGACCCTAACCAACCTGAAGAAGGGGAACATATTATACCCCAATGAGTTAAAGAGATATAAGGTTGGAGATATGAGAGATAAATTTCATCATCATAAAGATACATTCTCCACACATTTTTATAAATAGAGTGGCACCATTTAGAGGATGAGAAAGAAGAAACTAGTGAGCATAAGTACAAAGGAGGAGATAGAGTTATAACAAATGTAAAACTTGTTTCTCTTGTCCAAAAAGCCTAAAAATAATCCAAATGATACTACAAAATATACAAAGGATTTTTATTCTTTTGTGGATTTAGTTAGATATTCCATGAAAGAGATGTATAAGACTAAATAGGAATCATAATATAAGCTACCATAGAGACAAATCATCCATGTCCCAAATAAATTGTGAAAAGTGTATATAGTGAAGCCACAAAGTTGTATAACATTTTCAATAATATTGGAGTCTTTATGGGTGAGATTCATCCTAAGAGGGTGAAGGTGTTAAAATAATAAAAATAATTTGAAATGAAAGTTAACTTCCAAGTTCAACATGTAAGTTATATTGCATTCAATCATATGAACCTAATGTCTACCTAATATGGTACATGGGTTATAAGTTATGTAATTTCAAAAAGGGATTGTGCCTTTAATTAGAACACATAGATGAAAGTTTTGATAGGGAATTTTCAAAGCTAATAGATTGAGGCCTTGAAGATCCTAAAGGATATGAGGGTCAAAAATATGATAACCTCTACTAGGAAACTAGTAAAGAAACTTAATTTGGAAGCAATTATTAAAGTAAATGCATATATATTTAAGAAGTAATTTGAAGGGACCATTTATAAAACTAGTGATGAAATTCAATAGCTAATCATTTTTCTTTGGATAGACTGATTAAATATGAATCCATTGGAGTAGAATTTAAGAGATTTAAATTAGATCATGCATGGTTTATCACTGAAGCCATCAAAGTATTTAAGCCTTCCATGCTCAATTTTGATATTATTAATAAAAAATTCAAAACTACACATGCATTATTTGAGAAACTCAAAACCACAAAGGGAGTGTCAAGCTCAGTACCAAGCACATAGTGAACTAAAAGTGCTTTCACATCATCACAAGGCCACTACTTTTTGAATAAGTAGTGATGCATACTCCAACATGGCCAATTTTGATTCCTCAAGGGGATATAGTGGCTACTTCTATCTCTACAACTATCACACAACCATTTTCCTATTCTATTGGTGCCACATCATCACCATCTCAAGTATGTATATGTATTTTCATGTTTAAATTAATTTGAGACTAATGGTTCCAAATTTTTTTGGCATATTTATATTGTATTTTGTTTGAGGAATACTATTTATGTATACACTTTTATACATACATGTTATGGATGATTTTGACACACAATTATATTATTTGAGATGTAAATTTTGACTTCACTTGAATGATAAGTCATCCCCTCCCCAATCTTATATGTATTTTTATCCTCCTAATCCGAAATGGAGAATAATTTTGACTAATAAGATTAATAGGATATTATAAGGATTGTTCTACAATTAGTCTTGATGTCCAAATCTTATTCTTCTCCAAACTTGTGAAGCTGGTAAGAAATTATATCAAATTGGTATCTTATTATTTTGGTTTTCCATGATTATTATTATATAGTTATTCATAATATTTTATTGCTAATTTGAATGCTTTTACGTAATAATTATAATGTCCTTTTGTAGATGTGTAATTACAATATCATAAATGTAGCAACCTTTGATTATATATGATAAAGTTCAATATATTATAGTTCCCTTGAAATCTTAATTTTATTTGATTATTTATGTACTTATAGTAGTTTACAACAAATATTAGTTCTTTATTTCTTGTACATCCTTTAGTACAAAAGAAAACTTTAAAATGTCTCATCTTGTTTGATCCATAAATCTTCTCTTCTACCCGACCTTTATTTCTTTTATTAAATTTTTTTTATCAAGCCCCCCTTAGGTTATAACCATCATCAATCCACCCTTCTCAAGTCTATCAAGATTCATATCATACCCAAACCATCTAAGGTAAATAACTACTTCACTCACCACTATTTCACCAATAGGTTGTTTACAAAACTTAATACCTCATAACTCATGCCTTAGAGTTAATCATTCTTTAGCAATAATAAAATATTAGAGGTTACCTCGTAATGTTCCCTATGTTCATAAAAACCAAAAAAACATGAATTTATTTGGCACTATAAGGAGGGAATTTTGTTTCTTTGAGAAAAATCACTTGAGATGCATTAGATATACCCTAAATATTGACAAGTTCCACCTCAGATACTAACTTGATATACCCAACTTTAAAAATACACATAAAATTTAGGTTAGATAAAGGTGTCTTAAGAGGACCCCAACCCAATCATATTCCCCAAATATATGACCTTATCTTCCTCTATGCACAATGTCCCAAGCTTGGCTAACCAATCCTACTATTCTTATCCATAATATGTGCATAATCTACCCAAAACCCTAAAATGTTTCTTCCTTATTTTTCTCCATCAGGAGGTAAGACTGATAATGAAAACATAAATGATTTTAAGACTTATATACACATATTAAATGTAATCCATCAGGACATGGAATTTAAACACTTTCCCTTTACATTACAAGATGTTGGTTATCATTGGTTCATTAATGTCCCAAAAGATTTGATTACATATTATAACTAATATCAAAACACTTTTATAGCATATTTTGGACAAGTCACTAGCCTAAGTGTCTTATACCAACACTTTTCAATCACAAGGAGAGAACTAAATGAACCAATTATAGCCTTTAATATAAGATTCTAAAATATATACAACCAACTTGAAGCTTCCTATAAACTCGATGAGGTGTTATCCCTTGAAATGTACAAGAATGCCCCAGATCATATTATTATTCTTTTTATCCATATAGTACCTAACATTAACTCATTATCACTTGTCTAAGTTTAAGCTATTAACATTAACCAACAATTGAATCCTTAGTTGCAAATACCCAATATTGGTCCTACTTTTCTATCCCTCACTCTAATTTCAAATTCTAAACATAATCGTGTGGCTCAAAAATAGAAGTAGGTGTCCACCTAATTTCCCTTAGCCCATGCCCCACCTAACTAGCACCTTAACTTCTTGAACAATCCTATGTCTATATCCAACCAACAAAATTTGAATCAATTTTTAATAATAGTCAATACCACTACATAGGGTATTGCTACTGATTCTACTAAAGTGGAATTGGATGCCATCCAATGAATGGTAAAAAAGTGGAGTAATGAGTTTTTGAACATGTAGAAGTTGATGGGGAACACCATGGGACATAATTCCAATCATAACTTTCCATATTATAGGTAAAACAGGCCTTTCAATAGACCTTAAAATAATATCGAGCAACATACACCTAATAATATACCTGATATAAATATAATAGAAGCAACCCTTCCTAATTCGTGTTGAGACCATAACACAACAAAACATGATGAGATAGAATGCATTAAAATTTTCACTCCCTTTGAGATATTTTAGAAGTAAATTGATAGATATTAAGGTTTCACAAGTTAGCTAAATCCATCTTCTTTTACTGCTCTAGGCCGTCTCAACATAATAATGGCCTTTAAAACATATGGCTTCCAATTCCTATTTGAGGATGGGAATGAACTAGTAGATAATACAAATGAGATCCATGATTTTTCGTAGTTCCATAGGAATAATTACAAATTGAGGAACAAAAATCTCGTTACTACCTCCATGCCCCCAAAAAATAGGGCTACACTCTTCCAAATCCTAAGGCTAACAATAATCCACCTTAAAAAGGAAATAATTGGCTACAAAGTGTAGAGTCACAAAGTAGAGGAGGGTAAAATATTATTGAAGATATAAAGAATATCAAGGTGAATATCAGTCTTCATGAGCTAGCCTAGATCACTGAACATAGAGAATTACTACTTAAAGCCTTAACTAGGAGGTCATCTATTGAAAAATCAAAAATCACACTTGTAAACATGGTTGTTTATAAATACAAGCCTAAATTAAAATAGATATTCATTATAATGTTCAAAAAGTAGGTGCATAATTATTTGGTTGAATCAGGTGCCTTAGCCAATGTGATGCCTACAACAATATGCAAGAAACTAATTTTGACCCCAGATAATTTAGAAAGAGTGGTCCTAAAAACTGAGAAGTCTTTTATCCCATTATTTCAAAGTTGATAAACTAACACATTTAACTTACATATAATTCATGTGTACAATAATACATATATATTCACATCATTGACATTCCAAAATCTTATGACATGTTTCTGAGTTAGGATTGGTTAAAGACACTGAATGGATATATGACTATAAACTTCTCACGTGTGTGGCTACCTTAGAAAGGAGTAGCCAACAAAATTTGAGTAGACCAAGAACCAAAGATGAAGCATCTAATCACATAACACAATGATAATAATGAAAATATTTACTTTGTATCCTCACATACAAGTGTGTACCATAGTCACTACCAAGAAATAATTTCATGAATAAGAATTTGAAGTTACTTCTCAATTATGGACTATTGAGCCTCAAATCCATCTAAGCATAGGATTTGTGCTAACACAACAGAATTTAGGCATGAGGCAATCACTTATCATGGTTGTTGTTTTGTCATTTAGTAGCACTGGTTGGTAGGTGGATAACAACTCCTTTTTGAATCAATCATCATTGGGAAGTTGGTGTAAAGGATAGCTACTACTCATTAAAGATAGCATAATGGAGATAGTGGAATGGGTACCTCTAATGCCAACTCATCGATCAGTGTGCTTCATTCCCCATGATCTTAAGACACTCTAAAGATCTATAAAAGAAAGCTGATTTTAGTTAGAAAAAAGGAGACATTGGAGTAGCAAAGCTCTGGTGGATTGAATCTAGATGTTATGTTCACCATTAGAGTTAGAGCTTAATTTTGGATGCCTTTGACACTCCCATTGTAATTCCCAAGCTTTCATGTGAGCCTCTGGGCCTTTATTAGTTTAAGTCGAGCATATGTTCAATTTCTATTGACTTATCTATGTATTGTTGTTACACTCTATTAATGATGAAAGCTTCATGTAATATTTAATGATTAAATACTTGAGTTTTTATTATATATGATGATCTCTTGCGAGACTCCAACTTAACTCATAAATGGTGTGCCTATGACTCATGAGGACTCTCATTCCTAATAAAGGAAATACTATAAGTATGGTTAAGACCCTACATCTTTTAATGTTACCCATAACTAAGTGAAAACATATGCCTAAGTCCCTCAACTAGATACCTATTTATCCTTTAAGTATTTGAATACCTTTGAGCCAAGGTTACCAAAGGATTTATCCCTTGAATGAACCACCATCACTACACTAACCAAGCCCCTAAAGAATAGAGTTTCACCATGGCACAACTAGCCCAACACAGACCCTAGTCCCTTCTCCACTATGCTTTAGGTGAGAACATAAAGCTTCCACCTTATGTAAAGTGATGCCATCACAGTCAAGTGTCAAATGTTGAGTGCCATAGGATTAGTCAAGGCCTATGCCCCATTGGAACAAGCGTAAATCTGACTTGGATAGCTATTTAAGTGCATGAATAGGCCCATGACTGAAATGCTTACCTTTCTACAATATTTTAGTTCCATTGCCAAGACTTGTTGAATTTTGTTGATGTAATGATGCACCAAAAGAATGCTCTAACTCTCCCTTGAGAACATCAAGCACTGGATGGAATGAGTGAAAGATATCTTTACATTGATGAATCCAACTTAGAGAGGATAGAACCCAAGGAAGTGGGTCTAGAACCACTTGTATGATGCCCTATACAAGATTTTCCTTTACGAACTACTAGAGCAAGTGTAATGATAGTTGGGTGTGTATATGATAGACATAAGCCAAATCTATGGATATAACCTCAAGTGGATGAAAGAGTGCTTAGAGATATTTGATAACTTAGATTCCACTTGGACAAGAGCTACAAATAAATGGTGGCAAGGATAACTGAACATCTGCATGATTTAGTTCAAAGTGTTGATGTACTCCTACCTTGAAGAAGTAGAATATTTATTCTTACAAAAGCCCAAAGGCACATTTTTGAAAGATCTTGGTACTAAAATCAAGAATCTAATGGTGGATTATGGATTCAAAATAATGAATATGGAAGGCTAAAGTCCTCTCACATATGAGCAGTGCAATGGGGAAGAAGGGGACATGTAGGTGAGGTAAATTAGAAGGGGATGATCAGATTGACAACTAAGAGCTAAGGAGATAGGCTTATAACAATAAGAGGCATGGGATAATATAATATATGGAACCTACAAGTGTTGATAGGACTTGTAGTGAGTGGTAAAGGCATGGGGTAGGATCTCTTGAATGATAGCCATGCTTAAAGGAAGGAAGCCTTAAAGCCATAGAACAAGCTCCATAGTTGATAGGTGAATACTTGGGGTCCCTTAAAAAATTGATAATTGGAGATGCATAAAATGCACCTACCCCATTTAAACCTATGACATAATCTCATGCACTAGATCCCCTATAGGAAGACAAAGTATTGAAAACTAACCTCATTATCAACTTAGAATTTCATCATTGTATAGATTTGGACAAAAACTTTATGATTAAATAATTTATCCCTTATAAGGAGGTAAGTGAAGATACGTCTAGACCTTAAGGCATTAGATTGACTAGATATAAGCTAAGTGCAAACACCCCAATTCAACTAACATCAACTGTGTAGCCTAGGCAACATCCTATAGGAAGTGTCCCTATGTCACTTGTTGGTAGTATAGTTCCATCATCTTTTATAACACCAATAATAACCATAAGAATAGTTCCTAGCATAGCGGTTGGAGGATTTGGAGGAACAATACCAAGAGGACAAGTACCCCATGAATCATTTAATCCATAGCCTTAGATTTATTACAAGATGTCAATGTACCTACTTGAGTATCGAGGTGTGGAGAATGCAATAGATAATGTGCTCAAGTGTGAATTACAATGGCACACTTGAGGAATAACCAAGTATAAGCACAAAGAAACTCAGTTTATGACAACTTTACTTGATCATGCCCATACATGATAATAAGTTTAATCTTAACTAGGCTATGGTTGATTATGACACCCTAAAGGAAGCTTTCTTGAAAGAGTTTTATATACCTTAGTTTGAGCAATAGAGCATCACTGCACTCAAAGAGTTCAACCAAGGATTATTAGATAACATGCACTTGTACGATGCTATATTCAAGGCTCTCCTTTCCAAGCTCTCTTATGACATTCACAACTCATATCATGCATAATGGTTCATTGGAGGATTGCTAGTACCTTTTCAAAGGGCACTATCTATGAAAACATTTACAAACCCTTAGGAAGTGCTTAAAGTTTCACTAAGATCCAAGGTGTTTGGGAGCACTAATCTATGAATTATCCCCTTCATGAAGGTGTAGATTACATATATGGCATCCCAACTACAAAATATAACTACTAGTTCATCACAAGATGATTGAAGCATGTTATGGTGTACTGATTGTGAGACAGAGGGTCATAATATAAATAAATACCCTTAGAGGAATACATGCACATTGCTTATCAACTATGAAATTTGTCATAAAGCACATGATATTTGCATCTAGCATTTATTAAAACATGCCATTCATGATAAGATAACCCTTTTTTTCAAGTTATGTGACTCTTACACTCATATTATAACTGACTATCAAGTAATTTATGAGATGCACCAAGACATGGAGAGAGGTGCATGAAAGATATAGCCACAATAGCTAGAGGGTAGGCAAACCAAGGAAATGAGGGTTATGTCTAATAAAATACTAGCTATGGGAACCAAAGAGGCATCAAAAGATGAGGTGGAGGATATGGTGGAGTAATATTACCACCATGATTATGTTACAAGTGCAAGTTAATTGAGAACTATTAGCATGATTGTCTGATGCATCTAATGTGTAGGTATTGTGGAGGACCACATCTAGTCAAGAAATGCCCTGACTTGTATAAAAAGCTAACCTAAGGTAGGTCAAATGCTAAAAAGGGTATAACAATGATTGGGCAAAATCTTAGAGAGGTGAAATGTGATCCAAAGGTAAAATAAACATGCACAAAGTCAATCAAAGTGTAGCCAACTACTCGAAATAGACTAACCACTCAATCACCAGTTGTGCCAATATCAGAGTTACACCTAGAATATGGGATGTCAAGTTGTACTAAGTACATTATATAGATATAACCCAAAGACATAATTAATCTAGACCCTATGTTCCAAAAGGATGTACTACAACAAGCCATGAGTGTGATCTAGAACATGTAAGTAGAGCTCCAACTAGCATGAGATCTAGAGGCATAGGTTACTAGCTCTCACGCAAAGCAAGATGGCTAGGAGGCTAAAGTGTAGGAGCTGACAAAGATTTTTTAGCTCCCACAAAGAGAAGGGATGATGTCCTTATTAAATAACCTACTTCTATAACATGAAGGAGAGTAGTCAATTGAAGTTTTCACACCACACATGGAGAGGGCATGAGAGGTTCAGGATATACAAAACATAGAATATGACCAACAACTCCTAGTGAATGCCACCATCAATGGATGGTCTATCTATGAGGTGTTGATTAACACATGTACTAAGGTTAATATCCTAACCAAAAATACATGGGAAAATATTGGTAGGCCATCCTTGAGGCCTTCTCCCCATATAATCTTCATGGCTAAAAATAATTGAGCATAGATGATTAGAATTTTTAAGGGAACTATTGTAGATATTATGGGTGTCAAATTTTATGCTAACTCTAAGGTTATCAAGTTGGCTGAATAGGATAACTATTTAATGTTTCTAGGAAGGCCTTGGTGCTACACCAATAATGAAGATATGCACTTCAAGAAGTGATATATGACCCTCAAAAATAGTAAGGAAAGGGTAGTGATCCCCCTTTCAATTGACTAAGGACCCCCTATGTAGAGATAATTAATCTGGAAGATGAGATCAATTATATACATAACATCATGGTATAAGACACTGGGAATCTCAACCCTTATGATTAAGGAGTGCTCTATTGGGAGGATGGGTACTTAGCCTCAAACACCACTGATGTCACTTATGATTGATGGGTTGAAGAGGATTATTAGGCCACTATTTGTAGATGTTGTTTGGTTTACGTAAAGACACCAAAGCCTATGAGAACTAGTTGGATCTAGATTAGTTATGCTCTAAAATGACGGGTCCCATGCCATGGAGAGAAAGGAAAGAGAGTACTCTACCTAAGCAAAGGCAAGCTTTTAGTTCACCCAAAATTTGAAGGGAGTAACCTAGTGGAAAGGTATGTCCATGACCTTGAAGCATGCATCCCTAAAGAGACAGATAAAATTGGTACACTAGTGTATACCTTGAGAAGTATTATTGTACATTGGTGAGTAGAGAAAAGGTCTAACTTACCAACCTAGCCAAAAGTAAGAGTGGTCATTTGTACTATATTTAGAAGGAGTAATGAGAACTTGGATATCTCAATGTACTCCAACAACTCTAATCCCATGGTGCATGTGCACCTATGTAAAGAGACATGGACTGATTGTAACATAACTTCCCCAAAGAACTTATGGGTGTACACCTTTTACTGGACTCTAAGGACATGAGTGAAAGTATGGTATGTAGCCAATGAGACATGCTGAGATATAACCAATTGGGATGCCCTTAAATCTTGGATTTGGTTGAACCACTGAAATTAATTTAGAGGGTAGTGTTTTAGGATACTGCCATCCTCAAATAATGCCTAAAAGACATGTTTAGAGAAAAAGGGTTGGCTCTCCCAACCTTATTTGAGGAAAAAACACTTAACAGTGACTTGAGTGAAGAAGATGATGAAACTTAGAAGAAACATTAATGAAAAATGTTGATCACTAGAAGAAATCTCATGCACCAAGTAGATGATAGTGCTCCTAATAGAGAAGACCCCACTCATCTTTGCATAGAGACAACAGAGGGAAATTGGCAAGTTCAGGACTCACCAAGAAAATAATGAACTATACCATGCAGCACTAAAGACCATCAAAGTAGATATCAATGCATAAGGAGAGCCAAATATGGATACTCTAGGTGCCTTATTGGTCTGATTCAAAGCTGGCATTCATCATAGACCTCTTGAAGGAGTTTTAATACTTGTTCCTTAAAACTTATTAGGATATGAAGGACACCAAATGATGCTTTGGGAAGATGAGCATAAAGATAATTGATAGCACAAGATCAATCAAAAAGTGCCCCTATAAGATGAATCCCAACCTCTACACCAAGGTAAAAATAAATATCAAAACATTATTGGCTATAGGAATCATTTACCCTATGTAGGAGTTTGAGTGAGTGAGCCCAATGGTAATAAGCATTAATAAGTATGGGTGCATTCTCATTTGCATCAATTATATAATTTTGAATGTCACCTATATCAATGACCCATTCATAACTTTTTTCATCAATGAAGTCTTAGAAGGTGTCGTAGGTTATGAAATCTACACCTTAACCAATGTGTTCTTTGGCTAACACTAAATCTATATTAAGCAGGAAGACAATCCCAAAATAACCTTTTTAACTAAATGGGGTTATTTTACTTATAACATGATGCCCTTTGGACTAAAGAGCATGTCAAACATGTTCTTTAGAGTGGTGATCACTATGTTCAAAGACTTAATCCATAGGTTCCTCTAGGTTTATCTAGATGACTAGATGGTGTATGGCCTCATCAAGGACCATTATGACAACCTGTGCTTAATGTTCAAGAGATATAAGGAGATTTAGATATATTTAAACCTAAAAAAGTGAATATTCACAACACCATTTGGAACCCTACTCAGGCACATCATCTATAAGGATGGTTTGCTCATCGATTTAGTGAAAATTTCCATCGTCATTCAGCTCCAAACTCCTTCCACATAGAAATATGTTCACGTATTTCTTGGCCACTATGGATATTAAAAAAATTATAATTGGCCATTCGAATATTGTGACACCACTAGAATAAATCTTGCACAAGTATGGCCCATTCTACTGGGGCAAAGTACAAGAGGATGCCTTTGAGACCTTGAAGTTTATATTAACTAACATGACTATCTTGAAATTTCCTAATTGGATAACCCCTTTCCACATCCATGTCGATGCTTCTAGCTATGTGATTGGCTCAATCCTAGTGTAGCCTAAAAAAGTCAAAATGGATCATCCCATATCCTTCACTATCATAAAATTAACAAGGGCAAAGTAAAACTATACTATAACTAAGAGTGAGGTGCTCACCATGGTCTATGCCCTACAAAATTTAGACAATATTTACTAGCGACCCTATTCATCTTTTTCATAGACCATGAGGCACTTAAGTACCTCATGAATAAGCCCATTCTCCATGGGTGTGTTTTTAGATGGATCATTATGTTTCAATAATTCTAGTTCTCCTTTATTATCAAACCTAGAAAATAGAACCTTGGGTTAGACCATTTGTCTCGTATAGACTCAGGTGATGTAGTAGTGCCAATTGAGGATCATATGTCAAATGCACAACTATATAGAATCTAGCATGCCCTTGAGGACTTGGAAAACATATCCACCTTTATAACATCTAGATTTGTGCCCCAAATAATGACAACAAAAGAAAAGAAATAGCTTACAGTTTGTGTTGCTCCTTTTCACCTCATTAGTAAGGAACTGTACAAACTAGGTTGAGATAAAATTCTATGCTGATGTGTTTTGGAGCATGAAAGTGACTCCATACTACATGAGGAATATGATGGGATAGCAGGAGGTAACTACACAAGATACACAATGGCATTCAAGGTGTTACAATTAGGCTTATAATGGCCAAGTCTATTTCAAGATGTAAAGTATTGTGCTAAGGTATGTGACATATGTTAGTACATAGGGAAGCCCAATCACTAGGATGATATGCCTCTCATCCACATTCTTTCCCAAGTGTCATTTGAGAAATGAGCCATTGACTTTATTGGGCCCATTACCCTTGTAGCAAGTCAAACAAGCATGAGGTACATTTTAATGGCCACTGACTATTTCACCAAGTGGACTAAGGCCATGCCAACTAAAAATTGCTACAAGATTCATATGGGAAATCATCATAATTTGGTATGGGTTCCCACTCAATTTTACTAATGATATGGGCACACACTTCATTAATAAAACTATGTGGATCTTATTAATAGAATACATAGTGGTGTACCATAAGACAACACCTTACCATCCCTAAGTAAATGACATAGCTAAGGCATTCAAAAAGATCATAAGAATTTGCCTCACAAATATATGTGATGTTGGTTGTAAGGATTAGGATGATCAAGTCTCAACAATTTTATGGGCATATCAAAAACATACAAGTGCCTAAACAAGGCTACACTATTTTAACTGGTGTTTGGCAATGAGGTGATCCTATCGATGGAGTTCTTGGTGCCATCATTACGTATCACATGCATTGGTTAGTTATATAACTAAGAGTCATTAAATGTTAGGATAGAAGAATTAAAGTGCTTAGATGAAGCATGTGCCCTAGCAAAGTGAAGCTAGAAGATAGTAAAGCCACACTAGAAGCTCTAGCACAATAAGCATATAAAGCACAAGGTGCTAACAGAAAGAGTATTTTTTCTCTATGACTCCAAGTATATTAGACACCTAGTCAAGATATAGATAAGGTTAATGGTCCCATATATCATCCATAACATCTTAGATACTGGTGCATACAAGCTACACATGTTGTCAAGTGAAATTCTCCCTGGGCATTTCAATGATAATCGATTAAAATTATATCAACAATAGGGTGGCACTTGTGCCATTAGACACCAACTTCTTGGTCACAAGTTGGTTGTATTGAGATACCATAATAAATTTTAGTGTAATCCAAACAAATTCCTCTTTGATGTGATAGTGAATAATTAGCTCTTTGAGGATATTAGTAGAATGTTCTAGCATTTTCATGAATAATTATAGTTGGGTGAGTCAAGTACGGATGCTCTCTAAGCGCCTAAGGCTAGACACCTAAGTTATGGGTACACGAAGTTTGTTAGAGTTATACATAAGGTGCACTATATATTCATGCATAATATTCAAGAAGTAAGGCATATTTAGGCCTATAGAAAGGCTAGTTCAGTGCTTCTAAGTATAATTCTAGTCAGGTGAGTTGAACGAGGTTATTTCCTAAGCACCTACACTAGACACCCAAGTCTCTAGGCATAAGGAACTCATGATACTTAGATCAAATGTGAATTTAGAGAGTCACACAAGATAAAGTGAAGATGCACAACATGATCATGCATAATAAATTAGATAATAATGCCATGTTAGAGGGTCAGCACAAGGGATTTGTATGGGGTAGGAAAGGCCAAGTCAAGAAGATGAAATCATAATGAAATAGACTAAGGTAAACAAATGTGTTTGAAATAGAATCATAATAGGAAAATCAAATAAAAACAAAGAGGTTGAATCACATGCATGTGAGGCATTGCACCTAGGTTACTATTGACCAAATTTGACCATACAGGTCAAATTGGAACCTTATAGGAAAAAAATTGATTTTTATATGTTTTAATGGTATAATATTTTGTCATAGCATATTTTATAGTCAATTTTATGTTATTTTATGCCTTTTTAGCCTTAGTCATGGTCTAATTAGTATTTATGTCTTTTTTAGTCATTTTAGGGGTCAAAATAGATCATTAAAAGAGTTTTACAACATGCTTGAGAAATTTAAAAGTTTAAAAAGGTGATTTCATACCCCATTTGTCCTAATAAGTCTTAATTAACTATTTTTAACTAAAAAGTGGTAGGTTCTTCAGAAGAAAGGGTAGTTTTCTTGGAAAAAGGAAGAGTTTGGCACTTGTAAAACCCATAAGGAAAGATGACACATGGGAGAAGTTCATTGAAATTCTCTTCATATTCCTCAAACCCATTTGCTCATTTTAAGTACTATAAGAGTTTCAAATTTGAGCTAAAACCATTTTTTCCCGTCTTCATCCTTCTAGACACACAAAAATGATCAACAAGTTTATGCTTGATACGACTAGTTGAGGAGGTTTCAGACTAAACACCTTTGTGAGGTGAAAATACACTTAGATAGATTAATTTACATAATAAGTGTTCAAATATTGGTTAACTATGCTTTATGAATCATCTCTAACAAGTTGACTATGTTTTTCTGTTCAGTATTTTCTATACCTTTTAGGTTTTACTCTAATTTAGACACATTCATATAATCCAATTAGTGATGTTGACTCTAGATTATTTTGTCTTCCTCCTCAAATTATCCCCATGATTTGTTTCATTTTTCATGATGTTTTGATAGGCAAATCATCTCATGTTTCAAGAAGGTGCAACCATTTGAAGTCTCATTTATGTTTTTGTGGTTTTAGAAGGCTTGCTTTGATGAAAGGGTCTCATATGAATGGGACATGATGTTTCCCATGTCTCATTTCCATATTTATCACCTCCCTCCATGTTTTATCTCATCACACCATCCTTTGATCAAACATTTAGTCTTAACATTCTCATAGTCAACTCTCCACTCACTCTCACTTGTAGTCACATGTATGAGACTTGCCTAACTTGTTCATAGAATTGTAATGAAGGTGTATCAATTTTTTCAAGTCATTAGGAAAATAGTATAGAAACAAAAATATGTGATTAAAAAAAAACTAAAAACTACATATAAATGACCAAACATGATGACATGACCGTTAGTAGTTTATTGTCAGTCATTTATAACATGACCAAATTGATGACTAAACCATTTTTAGTCATTTATTGGTTTTTATGATTGATAAATTTGGTAGTATATTTAGTCATTGATTTTTTTAATCTGGTCACTTATTTAGTCATTTTTATTCACTGATTTCTATCCATTGCTAGTGTATTTAGTCATTAATTTTAATAATCATTTTGATCAATTTGGTAGTATATTTAGTCATTTTTATTCACTAATTTCACTTATCATCATTGTGTCCTAATCATATTTTTATGAGTATTTCCACATCAAAGAAAATAAATATCACATGAGGTAACCTCAATCCTTTAAGGCACGTTCTCACATGACAAATCCTAACAAACTCTTTCACATGTACAATCATTATAGAATCATCCTATATTTTACTAATGATTGGGTATGGGCTTTGAAAGCTTCCAAATTTTTTGATTCAATTTTTGTTAATCCTTGGTGATGGTTCACTTTGGTCTAGGTCCCTTTTCAGTCATGCAATAGTTCGATGAAGGCTTCAGTTATGGGAGGAGAAAAAGTCAAAATGGAGCCATTATCATGTGATAAAACCAAAGAAAATTCTATGCTCTAGAGTATATGTTATGAAGGTGGAATTTATAATTTTCTTGAATGTCTAAATGGATATTATGGGAACGTCTCCATTTAGTTTGATTTGAGCTAAGATGGTGACCGTAAAGTTTAGGTTGGAGGTATAGAGTTTGTTTTTAGTGAGGATTCAATTGCTAAGGCCATGGGTTTTTTCTACGAGGGAAAAAGATTGAAAAGACTCACCAAAGTTCAAGACCTTAAGGGGTTAAAAATATTATTCATTGAATTAGAAGCCTTGATGATGTTGTATGGAGGATTTGATAGAGAGAGCTTGTTTAACGCTTGGGATAAGGTATTCTTCACCATCATGAAATATTTTACCCTTGAAGGTCATTTTAAGTGATTTTATCATTACCATTTTGATCCTTTGAATCACTATCATCACAAGGTGTTGGTTAACTTACCCTTCTTCCTCTTTCCCTCTCTATAGATGTCTATTGTAGACACCTAAATCTGGCCACCAATGACCTTGAACCAAGCTTTTGATCAGTTTCCACCTAAAGTGCACAATTTGGCCTAAAAACACTAAAATGTATTAAATGAGTTTAAATTGATATATAAAAGTGTCGATTTTGGCTAGAGTATCATTAAATGGGGCATTATAATTTATGGGCTAGCTAACTTTGATTAGATCATTTCAAGTCAAAGTGCCAATTTTGCACCTAGTTGCTCTAGATTGATCTTTTCTATCAAATATTTTACATGAGACACATGCCTTTGTTATTTGGTTTTGGTAACATCCTAAATAGGATAACAGATCCAATGCATCTAACATTGACTTCCAATTTTAATCTAGTCAAATTTTAGACCAATAACAGGGCATTTTGATCAATTTGAGTAATTTGTGCACAAAGTGCTTGATCATGCTTAAGAGATAATTAAACCAAATTAAAGCCTAATTAATAATTCCATATAAACTTGTTTAATACTTGTTTTTTGAAATTAATATTGAATATCTACATCATCAGGTGACCTCATTTCTTGGGAAGACATTCCTAGGCCATAAATGCCACAAATATCAGGATTCATGCCTCCCATGCCTCATCAAAACCTCTCATGACTCTTAATTTCTCCTCTATCCCAAATATTGATGAGCCTATTTATCAATTTTAATTTCATAATTATATTAATTCTAAGCCACATATATTAATCTTGAGATGGATAGTTCAGGTTGATTTTACCCATTTGCAAAAATCTATAAATAAGAGGCCTTGCCACATGAATTTTAGGTCTTAATAATGCAAATTTATAATCCAAAAATGATTCCAAAATAAATTTAAATTAGTGTTATAGTTCCCAATTAATTCCAAGCCAAGCCAAAGCCAAAGGTGCCAATAGGAGGTGGAGGATAGTCAAGATCCATTGTAATAGACTTCATGAGCACAAACTGAGCAAGCCACTACAAAAGCATTTGGAACATCCAAAGAAGGTTAAGTATTCTTGTTTTTCCTTAAATTTTAGTTGTGTTTGTCATTTTTTTTGTTATTAAGTTCACCCTTGTAACTAGACATGAAGGTGTTAGTTTAGTGTGTTGTTTATTGTAATATCCCCTTCAAACAGGGAATATATAAACTCATAAAACTCTGATCACAATACAAACTTGCAGAATATATTCAAATAAGCATAAACAAATCACAGTATAATCTCTTAATAACAAATCAAGATCTCATTACTTGTTCTTCTGCATTATTACACAATTGAGTCTCTGGCATACTAATTAAAGAATATTACAGTCTGGTCTTAAAACCCTGTGTTTTGCAAATCTGGGAGTGAAATCTGAATCTGGAAGGGTCTCGGCCTCTCTGTGTCGACACACAGACGCCGTCGTCGGTCGATATCTCGCCGACATCGGTCTCTGTCGGTCAGCTTTCTGTCGACGTCGGTCCTCAGTCGACCGATGTCGGTCGCTATAAGCCCTCTCTCTGCCGATGTCGGTGCCTGATCGGATCTGTACGGACTTAGTACGGCCGCCAACTCAGCACAACCTGTCTGTTGATCCCTGATCTGGAAATCTATGGTATCTAATACAGCAGATCTCTCTTTGTATAGTTTATTGAAACAAAAGCATGAACTAAATCAAGAAATACCTGGAAAGCTCTGTGATAACTTCTGTGTGAAGTTATCTCTCAAACCTGGAATTCTGTGATAACTTCTGAATGAAGCTATCTCTCATATCTGTATCTCTGTGATAACTTCTGGATGAAGCTATCTCTCAATTTGGCAATAAATCAGCTGATATCTCACAGCCTCTAAATCACACACAATGAAGAGTGAACGTTCTCCACTGCAATGGAATCCTGGAACCCTAGGCTCAGTCTTCACAGAAGAAATTCTTCAATTTTCAATAATCAATAATCAATGCATAATCAATAATGGCCTCCATGTGAAACCCTTATACCCTCAAAAGATATGCTTGCCCTAATTAGGGTTTTCTTAAATTAGCATTAGGGTTTCTAATTTAAAATTAGAGCAAATAATTAATAATTAATAATTAATTATTAATGAGACCAAATAATTAATATTTGATTAAATCAATCAAATATTAATATCTCCCTCAATATACGTCGGATCCTCAAACCGATCGAATCAGGTGAATCAGGGAGTGATTCCGCATATGACCATACCAAAATAAAGGTGCTCCACTGCATATCAAATATCCCTAAAAAGTAGGAGCTCAGGCTCAATGCATCTGAAATACCTTGAATGAAAACCAAATGTAGAAATTCTGTGAATCAAAGTCAAGCCAAGCTCCATTATGACCCTCTATCCATCATATTAGCCTACGAAGGTCACATAATAAGCTAATCATCAAACCTGTCAATGTCCACGAAAAAGGGGACATGACAATCCGCCCCTCCGGAAATTGCTTCTCCCCAAGCAATCTCGGAACAATGAACTACTCAATCCACCTGGATCCCAAGGAAACAATTGTGTAACATTCATCATGTCACCAATCAACCTATGTGAATAAATCATCAACAGCAATAGCATCAACAGTATCAAAATCAGCAACTGATAAACTGCACTCGGCACCCAAACAACTATCTGAAGACCAACTGTAGATGCCGGAGGAAGAAACCACACTGTGGAACTCAAGCCAACTAAAACATCCACTCTGTCAAAATTCAAGTCCCTGTCTAACTGATACCCACACCCAACTGGACCGTGGATATGACAATCATGGGTCCCTGAGTCACTGACACCAAAACTAATCTCTAAATGCAAAGAAAAATAAGGAGCATACCTCACCGTATGATGCTGGTAAGAACCCCCAAACTCTGCTACTGGCACACTATTGCCAAACTGGGACTCAATGGATGGCTCCAATCTCGGCTCAACAAACAATACCTCAACATCCCTGTAAGGTAACATAGTAGAAAGGGTTCATAAAATCCCCTCACCCAATCTGCTAATAGCACTAGAACCTCGGATCAGAACACCTTCTGTCATCTTATGTGAATCCAGACGAACACCTGCACTATCCAATAAATACTCCATGAATGGTTCAGTGCAGTAGAAATTATATGTGGAAGCATCAACATATTCCCCCACACACCCCAACTGATCTCTCTGTAAAGGTGGCACAACCAACTGTACCACACTGTCATCTGTGTGAGAATAATCAATCTAGAGACTCGACTCCACTGGTATCTCTCGCTCATCAGAATCAGGTACTCCCAAATCCTGAATACGTGTATCAGCCTCAACAACATGCTCATCAGCAACAACTGCAGGAATGTACTCATCACCAACCACCTCAATATACAAATGATCAACGTCAAAGCTCATATCAACAGACGGAGTATCGACAACTGTAGCATCACTGTCTAATTCTTCCATATGGAAAGAAACAACCGGTGAAACTAAGTCCTCAAAACTGTCCACTGCAATCTCCTGAGTATCATCTGCAATAATCGGATCCTGGGACTCTGCTACAATCTCGGCCATAGTTGAGAGATCATCAACCCTCAGTGCACTAACATCTGAGCCCACCTGTACACTCTGAGTGCAAGCATCTAACTCATCATCATCTTCACTATATCCTATCTCATAATCATAATAATTATGGGACATGCTACTCTTTCGTTGAAGTGATCTGTAGTGCTCTCTCCTATGCTTAACAAAGCGATCAAAAGGCAACAACTTCTGAATTCGAGGTGGTACTAACTCCCACTCCTCCTTCGCTGTCATATACCGTGCAGGTTTGTTTTTGGATGTAGGATATGAAAGAATTGCATTCATCCTCTTCTGGGTTTCATCCAACTGCTTCAAACTGTGTTCCAGCGTCTTCATATCATTGTCCCACTGTTTCTGAGTATATGAAGGCATCATGATCCTTCGCTGATTCAATCTACCCAAACTACCCAACAGGATGGCAAGACATTAGCTCTGATGTGCCCAACAGGATGGCAGGAATTTGGCTCTGATGTGCCCAGCAGGATGGCAGGAATTTGGCTCTGATACCACTGTAATATCCCCTTCAAACAGGGAATATATAAACTCATAAAACTCTGATCACAATACAAACTTGCAGAATATATTCAAATAAGCATAAACAAATCACAGTATAATCTCTTAATAACAAATCAAGATCTCATTACTTGTTCTTCTGCATTATTACACAATTGAGTCTCTGGCATACTAATTAAAGAATATTACAGTCTGGTCTTAAAACCCTGTGTTTTGCAAATCTGGGAGTGAAATCTGAATCTGGAAGGGTCTCGACCTCTCTGTGTCGACACACAGACGTCGTCGTCGGTCGATATCTCGCCGACGTCGGTCTCTGTCGGTCAACTTTCTACCGACGTCGGTCCTCAGTCGACCGATGTCGGTCGCTATAAGCCCTCTCTCTGCCGATGTCGGTGCCTGATCGGATCTGTACGGACTTAGTACGGCCGCCAACTCAGCACAACCTGTCTGTTGATCCCTGATCTGGAAATCTATGGTATCTAATACAGCAGATCTCTCTCTGTATAGTTTATTGAAACAAAAGCATGAACTAAATCAAGAAATACCTGGAAAGCTCTGTGATAACTTCTGTGTGAAGTTATCTCTCAAACCTGGAATTCTGTGATAACTTCTGAATGAAGCTATCTCTCATATCTGTATCTCTGTGATAACTTCTGGATGAAGCTATCTCTCAATTTGGCAATAAATCAGCTGATATCTCACACCCTCTAAATCACACACAATGAAGAGGGAACGTTCTCCACTGCAATGGAATCCTGGAACCCTAGGCTCAGTCTTCACAGAAGAAATTCTTCAATTTTCAATAATCAATAATCAATGCATAATCAATAATGGCCTCCATGTGAAACCCTTATACCCTCAAAAGATATGCTTGCCCTAATTAGGGTTTTCTTAAATTAGCATTAGGGTTTCTAATTTAAAATTAGAGCAAATAATTAATAATTAATAATTAATTATTAATGAGACCAAATAATTAATATTTGATTAAATCAATCAAATATTAATATCTCCCTCAATATACGTCGGATCCTCAAACCGATCGAAGCAGGTGAATCAGGGAGTGATTCCGCATATGACCATACCAAAATAAAGGTGCTCCACTGCATATCAAATATCCCTAAAAAGTAGGAGCTCAGGCTCAATGCATCTGAAATACCCTGAATGAAAACCAAATGTAGAAATTCTGTGAATCAAAGTCAAGCCAAGCTCCATTATGACCCTCTATCCATCATATTAGCCTACGAAGGTCACATAATAAGCTAATCATCAAACCTGTCAATGTCCACGAAAAAGGGGACATGACAATCCGCCCCTCCGGAAATTGCTTCTCCCCAAGCAATCTCGGAACAATGAACTACTCAATCCACCTGGATCCCAAGGAAACAATTGTGTAACATTCATCATGTCACCAATCAACCTATGTGAATAAATCATCAACAGCAATAGCATCAACAGTATCAAAATCAGCAACTGATAAACTGCACTCGGCACCCAAACAACTATCTGAAGACCAACTGTAGATGCCGGAGGAAGAAACCACACTGTGGAACTCAAGCCAACTAAAACATCCACTCTGTCAAAATTCAAGTCCCTGTCTAACTGATACCCACACCCAACTGGACCGTGGATATGACAATCATGGGTCCCTGAGTCACTGACACCAAAACTAATCTCTAAATGCAAAGAAAAATAAGGAGCATACCTCACCGTATGATGCTGGTAAGAACCCCCAAACTCTGCTACTGGCACACTATTGCCAAACTGGGACTCAATGGATGGCTCCAATCTCGGCTCAACAAACAATACCTCAACATCCCTGTAAGGTAACATAGTAGAAAGGGTTCGTAAAATCCCCTCACCCAATCTGCTAATAGCACTAGAACCTCGGATCAGAACACCTTCTGTCATCTTATGTGAATCCAGACGAACACCTGCACTATCCAATAAATACTCCATGAATGGTTCAGTGCAGTAGAAATTATATGTGGAAGCATCAACATATTCCCCCACACACCCCAACTGATCTCTCTGTAAAGGTGGCACAACCAACTGTACCACACTGTCATCTGTGTGAGAATAATCAATCTAGAGACTCGACTCCACTGGTATCTCTCGCTCATCAGAATCAGGTACTCCCAAATCCTGAATACGTGTATCAGCCTCAACAACATGCTCATCAGCAACAACTGCAGGAATGTACTCATCACCAACCACCTCAATATACAAATGATCAACGTCAAAGCTCATATCAACAGACGGAGTATTGACAACTGTAGCATCACTGTCTAATTCTTCCATATGGAAAGAAACAACCGGTGAAACTAAGTCCTCAAAACTGTCCACTGCAATCTCCTGAGTATCATCTGCAATAATCGGATCCTGGGACTCTGCTACAATCTCGGCCATAGTTGAGAGATCATCAACCCTCAGTGCACTAACATCTGAGCCCACCTGTACACTCTGAGTGCAAGCATCTAACTCATCATCATCTTCACTATATCCTATCTCATAATCATAATAATTATGGGACATGCTACTCTTTCGTTGAAGTGATCTGTAGTGCTCTCTCCTATGCTTAACAAAGCGATCAAAAGGCAACAACTTCTGAATTCGAGGTGGTACTAACTCCCACTCCTCCTTCGCTGTCATATACCGTGCAGGTTTGTTTTTGGATGTAGGATATGAAAGAATTGCATTCATCCTCTTCTGGGTTTCATCCAACTGCTTCAAACTGTGTTCCAGCGTCTTCATATCATTGTCCCACTATTTCTGAGTATATGAAGGCATCATGATCCTTCGCTGATTCAATCTACCCAAACTACCCAACAGGATGGCAAGACATTAGCTCTGATGTGCCCAACAGGATGGCAGGAATTTGGCTCTGATGTGCCCAGCAGGATGGCAGGAATTTGGCTCTGATACCACTGTAATATCCCCTTCAAACAGGGAATATATAAACTCATAAAACTCTGATCACAATACAAACTTGCAGAATATATTCAAATAAGCATAAACAAATCACAGTATAATCTCTTAATAACAAATCAAGATCTCATTACTTGTTCTTCTGCATTATTACACAATTGAGTCTCTGGCATACTAATTAAAGAATATTACAGTCTGGTCTTAAAACCCTGTGTTTTGCAAATCTGGGAGTGAAATCTGAATCTGGAAGGGTCTCGGCCTCTCTGTGTCGACACACAGACGCCGTCGTCGATCGATATCTCGCCGACGTCGGTCTCTGTCGGTCAGCTTTCTACCGACGTCGGTCCTCAGTCGACCGATGTCGGTCGCTATAAGCCCTCTCTCTACCGATGTCGGTGCCTGATCGGATCTATACGGACTTAGTACGGCCGCCAACTCAGCACAACCTGTCTGTTGATCCCTGATCTGGAAATCTATGGTATCTAATACAGCAGATCTCTCTCTGTATAGTTTATTGAAACAAAAGCATGAACTAAATCAAGAAATACCTGGAAAGCTCTGTGATAACTTCTGTGTGAAGTTATCTCTCAAACCTGGAATTCTGTGATAACTTCTGAATGAAGCTATCTCTCATATCTGTATCTCTGTGATAACTTCTGGATGAAGCTATCTCTCAATTTGGCAATAAATCAGCTGATATCTCACACCCTCTAAATCACACACAATGAAGAGGGAACGTTCTCCACTGCAATGGAATCCTGGAACCCTAGGCTCAGTCTTCACAGAAGAAATTCTTCAATTTTCAATAATCAATAATCAATGCATAATCAATAATGGCCTCCATGTGAAACCCTTATACCCTCAAAAGATATGCTTGCCCTAATTAGGGTTTTCTTAAATTAGCATTAGGGTTTCTAATTTAAAATTAGAGCAAATAATTAATAATTAATAATTAATTATTAATGAGACCAAATAATTAATATTTGATTAAATCAATCAAATATTAATATCTCCCTCAATATACGTCGGATCCTCAAACCGATCGAAGCAGGTGAATCAGGGAGTGATTCCGCATATGACCATACCAAAATAAAGGTGCTCCACTGCATATCAAATATCCCTAAAAAGTAGGAGCTCAGGCTCAATGCATCTGAAATACCCTGAATGAAAACCAAATGTAGAAATTCTGTGAATCAAAGTCAAGCCAAGCTCCATTATGACCCTCTATCCATCATATTAGCCTACGAAGGTCACATAATAAGCTAATCATCAAACCTGTCAATGTCCACGAAAAAGGGGACATGACAATCCGCCCCTCCGGAAATTGCTTCTCCCCAAGCAATCTCGGAACAATGAACTACTCAATCCACCTGGATCCCAAGGAAACAATTGTGTAACATTCATCATGTCACCAATCAACCTATGTGAATAAATCATCAACAGCAATAGCATCAACAGTATCAAAATCAGCAACTGATAAACTGCACTTGGCACCCAAACAACTATCTGAAGACCAACTGTAGATGCCGGAGGAAGAAACCACACTGTGGAACTCAAGCCAACTAAAACATCCACTCTGTCAAAATTCAAGTCCCTGTCTAACTGATACCCACACCCAACTGGACCGTGGATATGACAATCATGGGTCCCTGAGTCACTGACACCAAAACTAATCTCTAAATGCAAAGAAAAATAAGGAGCATACCTCACCATATGATGCTGGTAAGAACCCCCAAACTCTGCTACTGGCACACTATTGCCAAACTGGGACTCAATGGATGGCTCCAATCTCGGCTCAACAAACAATACCTCAACATCCCTGTAAGGTAACATAGTAGAAAGGGTTCGTAAAATCCCCTCACCCAATCTGCTAATAGCACTAGAACCTCGGATCAGAACACCTTCTGTCATCTTATGTGAATGCAGACGAACACCTGCACTATCCAATAAATACTCCATGAATGGTTCAGTGCAGTAGAAATTATATGTGGAAGCATCAACATATTCCCCCACACACCCCAACTGATCTCTCTGTAAAGGTGGCACAACCAACTGTACCACACTGTCATCTGTGTGAGAATAATCAATCTAGAGACTCGACTCCACTGGTATCTCTCGCTCATCAGAATCAGGTACTCCCAAATCCTGAATACGTGTATCAGCCTCAACAACATGCTCATCAGCAACAACTGTAGGAATGTACTCATCACCAACCACCTCAATATACAAATGATCAACGTCAAAGCTCATATCAACAGACGGAGTATCGACAACTGTAGCATCACTGTCTAATTCTTCCATATGGAAAGAAACAACCGGTGAAACTAAGTCCTCAAAACTGTCCACTGCAATCTCCTGAGTATCATCTGCAATAATCGGATCCTGGGACTCTGCTACAATCTCGGCCATAGTTGAGAGATCATCAACCCTCAGTGCACTAACATCTGAGCCCACCTGTACACTCTGAGTGCAAGCATCTAACTCATCATCATCTTCACTATATCCTATCTCATAATCATAATAATTATGGGACATGCTACTCTTTCGTTGAAGTGATCTGTAGTGCTCTCTCCTATGCTTAACAAAGCGATCAAAAGGCAACAACTTCTGAATTCGAGGTGGTACTAACTCCCACTCCTCCTTTGCTGTCATATACCGTGCAGGTTTGTTTTTGGATGTAGGATATGAAAGAATTGCATTCATCCTCTTCTGGGTTTCATCCAACTGCTTCAAACTGTGTTCCAGCGTCTTCATATCATTGTCCCACTGTTTCTGAGTATATGAAGGCATCATGATCCTTCGCTGATTCAATCTACCCAAACTACCCAACAGGATGGCAAGACATTAGCTCTGATGTGCCCAACAGGATGGCAGGAATTTGGCTCTGATGTGCCCAGCAGGATGGCAGGAATTTGGCTCTGATACCACTGTAATATCCCCTTCAAACAGGGAATATATAAACTCATAAAACTCTGATCACAATACAAACTTGCAGAATATATTCAAATAAGCATAAACAAATCACAGTATAATCTCTTAATAATAAATCAAGATCTCATTACTTGTTCTTCTGCATTATTACACAATTGAGTCTCTGGCATACTAATTAAAGAATATTACAGTCTGGTCTTAAAACCCTGTGTTTTGCAAATCTGGGAGTGAAATCTGAATCTGGAAGGGTCTCGGCCTCTCTGTGTCGACACACAGACGTCGTCGTCGGTCGATATCTCGCCGACGTCGGTCTCTGTCGGTCAGCTTTCTACCGACGTCGGTCCTCAGTCGACCGATGTCGGTCGCTATAAGCCCTCTCTCTGCCGATGTCGGTGCCTGATCGGATCTGTACGGACTTAGTACGGCCGCCAACTCAGCACAACCTGTCTGTTGATCCCTGATCTGGAAATCTATGGTATCTAATACAGCAGATCTCTCTCTATATAGTTTATTGAAACAAAAGCATGAACTAAATCAAGAAATACCTGGAAAGCTCTGTGATAACTTCTGTGTGAAGTTATCTCTCAAACCTGGAATTCTGTGATAACTTCTGAATGAAGCTATCTCTCATATCTGTATCTCTGTGATAACTTCTGGATGAAGCTATCTCTCAATTTGGCAATAAATCAGCTGATATCTCACACCCTCTAAATCACACACAATGAAGAGGGAACGTTCTCCACTGCAATGGAATCCTGGAACCCTAGGCTCAGTCTTCACAGAAGAAATTCTTCAATTTTCAATAATCAATAATCAATGCATAATCAATAATGGCCTCCATGTGAAACCCTTATACCCTCAAAAGATATGCTTGCCCTAATTAGGGTTTTCTTAAATTAGCATTAGGGTTTCTAATTTAAAATTAGAGCAAATAATTAATAATTAATAATTAATTATTAATGAGACCAAATAATTAATATTTGATTAAATCAATCAAATATTAATATCTCCCTCAATATACGTCGAATCCTCAAACCGATCGAAGCAGGTGAATCAGGGAGTGATTCCGCATATGACCATACCAAAATAAAGGTGCTCCACTGCATATCAAATATCCCTAAAAAGTAGGAGCTCAGGCTCAATGCATCTGAAATACCCTGAATGAAAACCAAATGTAGAAATTCTGTGAATCAAAGTCAAGCCAAGCTCCATTATGACCCTCTATCCATCATATTAGCCTACGAAGGTCACATAATAAGCTAATCATCAAACCTGTCAATGTCCACGAAAAAGGGGACATGACAATCCGCCCCTCCGGAAATTGCTTCTCCCCAAGCAATCTCGGAACAATGAACTACTCAATCCACCTGGATCCCAAGGAAACAATTGTGTAACATTCATCATGTCACCAATCAACCTATGTGAATAAATCATCAACAGCAATAGCATCAACAGTATCAAAATCAGCAACTGATAAACTGCACTCGGCACCCAAACAACTATCTGAAGACCAACTGTAGATGCCGGAGGAAGAAACCACACTGTGGAACTCAAGCCAACTAAAACATCCACTCTGTCAAAATTCAAGTCCCTGTCTAACTGATACCCACACCCAACTGGACCGTGGATATGACAATCATGGGTCCCTGAGTCACTGACACCAAAACTAATCTCTAAATGCAAAGAAAAATAAGGAGCATACCTCACCGTATGATGCTGGTAAGAACCCCCAAACTCTGCTACTGGCACACTATTGCCAAACTGGGACTCAATGGATGGCTCCAATCTCGGCTCAACAAACAATACCTCAACATCCCTGTAAGGTAACATAGTAGAAAGGGTTCGTAAAATCCCCTCACCCAATCTGCTAATAGCACTAGAACCTCGGATCAGAACACCTTCTGTCATCTTATGTGAATCCAGACGAACACCTGCACTATCCAATAAATACTCCATGAATGGTTCAGTGCAGTAGAAATTATATGTGGAAGCATCAACATATTCCCCCACACACCCCAACTGATCTCTCTGTAAAGGTGGCACAACCAACTGTACCACACTGTCATCTGTGTGAGAATAATCAATCTAGAGACTCGACTCCACTGGTATCTCTCGCTCATCAGAATCAGGTACTCCCAAATCCTGAATACGTGTATCAGCCTCAACAACATGCTCATCAGCAACAACTGCAGGAATGTACTCATCACCAACCACCTCAATATACAAATGATCAACGTCAAAGCTCATATCAACAGACGGAGTATCGACAACTGTAGCATCACTGTCTAATTCTTCCATATGGAAAGAAACAACCGGTGAAACTAAGTCCTCAAAACTGTCCACTGCAATCTCCTGAGTATCATCTGCAATAATCGGATCCTGGGACTCTGCTACAATCTCGGCCATAGTTGAGAGATCATCAACCCTCAGTGCACTAACATCTGAGCCCACCTGTACACTCTGAGTGCAAGCATCTAACTCATCATCATCTTCACTATATCCTATCTCATAATCATAATAATTATGGGACATGCTACTCTTTCGTTGAAGTGATCTGTAGTGCTCTCTCCTATGCTTAACAAAGCGATCAAAAGGCAACAACTTCTGAATTCGAGGTGGTACTAACTCCCACTCCTCCTTCGCTGTCATATACCGTGCAGGTTTGTTTTTGGATGTAGGATATGAAAGAATTGCATTCATCCTCTTCTGGGTTTCATCCAACTGCTTCAAACTGTGTTCCAGCGTCTTCATATCATTGTCCCACTGTTTCTGAGTATATGAAGGCATCATGATCCTTCGCTGATTCAATCTACCCAAACTACCCAACAGGATGGCAAGACATTAGCTCTGATGTGCCCAACAGGATGGCAGGAATTTGGCTCTGATGTGCCCAGCAGGATGGCAGGAATTTGGCTCTGATACCACTGTAATATCCCCTTCAAACAGGGAATATATAAACTCATAAAACTCTGATCACAATACAAACTTGCAGAATATATTCAAATAAGCATAAACAAATCACAGTATAATCTCTTAATAACAAATCAAGATCTCATTACTTGTTCTTCTGCATTATTACACAATTGAGTCTCTGGCATACTAATTAAAGAATATTACAGTCTGGTCTTAAAACCCTGTGTTTTGCAAATCTGGGAGTGAAATCTGAATCTGGAAGGGTCTCGGCCTCTCTGTGTCGACACACAGACGTCGTCGTCGATCGATATCTCGCCGACGTCGGTCTCTGTCGGTCAGCTTTCTACCGACATCGGTCCTCAGTCGACCGATGTCGGTCGCTATAAGCCCTCTCTCTGCCGATGTCGGTGCCTGATCGGATCTGTACGGACTTAGTACGGCCGCCAACTCAGCACAACCTGTCTGTTGATCCCTGATCTGGAAATCTATGGTATCTAATACAGCAGATCTCTCTCTGTATAGTTTATTGAAACAAAAGCATGAACTAAATCAAGAAATACCTGGAAAGCTCTGTGATAACTTCTGTGTGAAGTTATCTCTCAAACCTGGAATTCTGTGATAACTTCTGAATGAAGCTATCTCTCATATCTGTATCTCTGTGATAACTTCTGGATGAAGCTATCTCTCAATTTGGCAATAAATCAGCTGATATCTCACACCCTCTAAATCACACACAATGAAGAGGGAACGTTCTCCACTGCAATGGAATCCTGGAACCCTAGGCTCAGTCTTCACAGAAGAAATTCTTCAATTTTCAATAATCAATAATCAATGCATAATCAATAATGGCCTCCATGTGAAACCCTTATACCCTCAAAAGATATGCTTGCCCTAATTAGGGTTTTCTTAAATTAGCATTAGGGTTTCTAATTTAAAATTAGAGCAAATAATTAATAATTAATAATTAATTATTAATGAGACCAAATAATTAATATTTGATTAAATCAATCAAATATTAATATCTCCCTCAATATACGTCGGATCCTCAAACCGATCGAAGCAGGTGAATCAGGGAGTGATTCCGCATATGACCATACCAAAATAAAGGTGCTCCACTGCATATCAAATATCCCTAAAAAGTAGGAGCTCAGGCTCAATGCATCTGAAATACCCTGAATGAAAACCAAATGTAGAAATTCTGTGAATCAAAGTCAAGCCAAGCTCCATTATGACCCTCTATCCATCATATTAGCCTACGAAGGTCACATAATAAGCTAATCATCAAACCTGTCAATGTCCACGAAAAAGGGGACATGACATTTATCAATTTTATTTGTTCATTTTGTCACTAACAATACTAATCTCCTCTTCTTAGTCAAATTCCTAGTTCATATCTATTAAGTCCATCAAAAATTCCCTAAAAAAACTCAGATATCTCTACCATTTTGTTCCACCAAGGTCTTGTCTTCAAGATTTATCACTTTCACCTTATGTTGTGTCCCTTTAAGCCTTTAAAAGCATAGGTGTTAGATAGTTTCCATAATAGTGGCCCTGATAAATATCACATTTCCCTAAGAGTTAGATTGAGAAAACTAAGTTACAATGCCTTTTTTTCTTATACAGCTCCAAAATAGATAAAAAACTAAGAATATCCCCAAACAACACATTCAAACTATTACATAAAGTAGTGGGCCAAGATGTCTAACAACTAGTACATGATAAACATCAACTATGTCATTTTTTTTAAATATTTTAGTGGCCACCATGTGAAGGTCCCTTACTTCTCTTTTAGACAGACAACTCCATCTATTTTGTCTTCATAAGCAAGGGGTATGTTACTTGTGACCTTTAAAATATTTACATTGTCATCTCTTATTCCTTTAAATTTGACTCCATGTATAATAGATAGTGAGTGAATCTATCCAATGCCCACATCAACACCATCAAACAGATCCAACACCTGGACTTTATCCCCTTATTGGATTTTATCAATAAATGTTTACAAAAAAAAAAAAATACTCATTATATTGAGATATAAAACACACATTATATTATAAAAATGGAGCATGGTAATGGTCACATACAGAGTTGTAAAGGAAATTTGAACTAATTCTAGGTTCTTCAGGAAGAAAATGATGACCTAAAGAAATGGGATTCACAAGGTGCTGATATAAATTTAGGATATGGCATAGTTGAAGTGAGTCAAAGGGAGAATATTTTGGCTATCAATTCTATTTTGAATACTAGAGGTGGTTATACATGAAGTTAGGATGGAAGAGTGCCCTTCCCAATGATATAATGACTTTGTTTTAATACTGGCCCAATATCATAAGACATTCTACTTATCATTGTTTATGGTTGATAAGTCTCACAATTCTTATTTAGGAACTCTAGAAGGAACATAAGATTATTCCAAGATAAGGAAATGAGTCTTAAATCCCTCAAAAACAAGATTGAAGCAATTATGGTATAAATAGTTAATAGAAAATTAATATTTATTAAGTTAAAAAAACATTTTAAGAATGAATAATGATAAAACATTGGGATAGATAACCGACAATTATTATATTAGTTCAACTCATTCAACACAACTATGATGATTGTGCTACACATTCTTGTCCATTTCATCATGATCTCTATCAATATCAGCAAATCTATTGACATCATGAAGGTGATTTTATTTTCCTACTTTGATAAAATTGTTCTACATGTGGTTTAATCATCATGCAGAAAAATATATAAAGCATTCAATAATCAAGTAAAGAATGCAAGCTATAAATTTATCCAAAAGAATAGTTTCTGGATCACTCTAATAATAAATAAAATGGGTTGGATTCTCATATGCTCAAATTTCAATAATCATCTTATTAAGTGGCATTTGTGTATAAAATTTCCAAACAAGAAAAAATGAGATCAATAAAGCCTCTTACCTCAGTTGAATTTATGGATTTATGCTCATTCCATGCAAAAGTTATAGGGTTAACCAAGGCAAACAACTATGAAACTTACTGAGTGAGACCGAATATGCAACTCATTACCTTTTGGTACCCTTAATTTGAGTTGACATGATCTAGAGAGGATCCTATTGGGCATTTAATAGATGGATGTGAAATATTTTCTGATGAACTAAATTTCCACTTCATCCCACTCTTAGATTTATTAGGCCAATCTAGTGCTACCATATAATTAACAATATCTTTTGTACCTACTTCTCTATTACTATTTTCCACCTAAAATACAATGTCAATTTCAACATATAGTCAGTTCAATAAAAATAGAAATAACTAACACAATGTAAATTAAACCAAAAAGCCATACACTTACTGTAAATTTGTCCATTTTAAACTGCAACTTGCCTCGGCCAAATGTATATCTAGCCCTCACATTATCTCTTTCTCTCTTGCTTCTATTACTCTTTTCCAAATATTCTTTAGAATACATAATTTATTTCAATGCCTCCCACTGTTTGGGAGACAGAGTGGAGTCTAACCTCTCTTTTCCCTCCATGATTTTTTTTCTGCAACTCTATCTAAAATTGTTCATCAAAATTCTCATCTTTTGCTTGTAATATTTTTTAGATATTTGTCCACTAGTAGTCTCAAAATCATTTTCCATTTTTTGTTTAACATTTTCCATAGTTCTTGGATATTGCTCTACAAAACTTGATTTACAAATATATAAATGGGCCCTACATCATACACCCAACTTGGAGGCCCACTTTACAGCATTTGGCCCAATGGACTCACCATCTCTCGATACCTCAACCAAGAATGGATTATTTCCTTCTAATTTTCTTTATTTTTCATTCCTATATATATATATATATATATATATATATATATATATATATATATATATATATATATATATATATATATATATATATATATAAATCTTGACTCAATCATTGTCTTTTGATAAAAGCAAACACATATTCTATTAAACCACTACCAATTTTTTTGGTTGATCCACTAGTTCCATCAAAAGTTCTAGATGCAACAGGTGCACTTTGAGGAAAATAGATGCAAGAAGTCTCTCTTCATGACTTCTATTAACCAAAACTTCATGCTCTTTGACCACATCAGGTGTGTCATGAGTAGGTAGATCAATACTAGTCTACGTAGATTTCACTTCAAACACATCCTTTAATGTTGAATAAATCATATACAGACCTATTGTTCTTTTGCTCTAATTTTTTTCAATAGTCTATCATAGATTGTGTGCTAAGAGATAATCATGGCATTGAACATCACCATGTGATATATCAGGATACACACCACCATGTGCTATATTAGGCTACACATCATCACAACTATTGTTTTCACCAACTGCAATTGTTGAATCAAAAATGCAATGGCTTCTACAAGATGGTGGCAATGTATCTTTTCTTTCCTTTTGCTTTTTATTCACATTTTTTTTCACTCTTTTTCTTGCCTATAAAACAAAAAATATATCACATTATGTCTTATATACATAAATTTATTGCCTATAAAATTTCATTAAACACTATAAAAAAAATAATATACTACTTAGTGGATTTACAACTTGCCTATTTGTCAAACAAAAACATGATAAATATTCATTATTCTTGGCCACTTTTTCTTTATGAAAGCACTCATAATCTATCAATGAAATTTCAGCCTTATGATCACTATCATCAACAAATTTGCACCTTACAGTCCTTTTCCTAATTTATTGAATTCCAAATAAACAATAATGTATAAATCAACAACTTAAATCAGTAAAACTTTATTGATTTCATAAGTTAAAATGGAAACATAAAATAGAATTTAGTTTATAGATTAAAAATAATTTGCATTAAAAAACTAAGATGTTTACAATTACAGGTATCAGACTATCAATATGATTATCCCTTATTTCAACTAGATATTAACACTTATAAATCCTGATCACTCCTATATGCATCTACTTGATTTTATTCTTCATCCTCATCTGTGACATGTAATACATTCTCTCTCCCAATCTCTTCATTGGTAATCAAAATATCTTCTTCAAACACTCCATCATCATCTTCATCCACTTCTTCGAATATTTCTTGTAAATGAACATATTTCCCATTAGGCATTATATCAATAACTTTCATGAATTTTTGTTTGGAATGAGACTCTGTTTGAATGGCATAAGACCATCTTGGGCTTCTTACATCATCAATTAGAAATTATTGGTTCATTTGAAGAGGGGAATCATATGGATCATCCACCTTTGATAAAAATTATCATGTATTTGTACACACAAATCCATATTCATCAAATTATACTATGGATGGTCAGATCCACTTACATTTTAATAATATAAGAATATTTTCACCAAAATCCACTTGAATAATTTCTTGGATAAATCCAACATAAAATTTCTTCTTAGTTTCATGAATAAATTCAGCACTAACAACATAATTACAATTTGTATTTCCTTTGTCTTTTTCTTCCACTCTTAAATGACTACCATAGGCCCACATTATACTAAAATTCAGAGCCCATAAATGTAGAGATTGTGAAAGTTCACTTTCCTCCATTTTTATATCTTGACCTTCTTCTTTTGCATCATTGACTGTATTAGCAATCCATTCTTCAAATTTTGAAAAAGAATCACCTCCAATCAAATCATGATGTCTGCACTTTTGAGGTTGATGTTGCATCCAAGCTTGATTCTCTTCTTCATATTTTATACATAGAATATTAACATAAAAATAATGAGATTAATAATATAAATGTGTAAATGCAATTGAATAAATAAATTATTATTTAGAATTTGTTTACCTACGCCACTTATCGAATGAACATGCGTTTTGAAGAATATAAGCATGTATCACACTTTTTTCTTGGTGTAATAGCTTGAATTGACATCCATTGCCTTCTAATACTTCACCTACAACTCTCTCATCTTCTTCATCATCCCATACATATTGATTGTTATTTTTAAAATCCTTCATATATTCTATGCAAAATCTCATGGCCTCTTGCATCGAATATCCCTTAGACATGATGCCTTATGGCTTTGCCCTTGTATGAACAATTTTTTTCAAAACCTTCATATATCATTATATAGGATATATCCATCTCATTCTTACTAGGCCACAATTCTCTAGTTCATATTCTAGATGTATCAAAAGATGCATGGAAATGTTAAATATTATTGGTGGAAATTCCCATTCCAATAGACAAAGGACTTCAACAACCTCCTCCATAAAACTATAAAATTTTGAAAGATCTAATACATGTAAACTCATTTTATTTAATATTAGGCCCAACCTTATAATTACCAATCTTGGTCCCTTTGCCAAACTTGATATATTTACCACAATAGGTAAAATATTCTCAATTATGACATGATAGTCATGGGTCTTGAGGCCTCTTATGCCATTAATGTCAGTTTAGATTCTACTACTAATAATTACATATCCAGTGGGAAAGTGATTCTAAGACATCAACTATAAGAATTATGAACATTGTTCCTTTATCCAGACATAAGGAGCACTAGGTTTTCAATATTTTTCATCATCAAAATTTTTAACCCAAATATTTTGATGAATCTTTAGTTTTCAAAAGTCTTCAAGTGATGAAATAATATCAAAATCACCAAAAAGAGTTTCTATAATAGTATAGGCTATATTTTTCTTAGTATGCATAAAGTCAATAGTATGCTTAATGGCTATATCTTTAAAGTATGGAAACTTATAAAATATGCACAACTATTTTACACCACTTTCATTACATGGATCATATCTACTACCTAAAATCCCATAATTTTAAATAAATGACATTCTTTTTTGTCCATTCTCAACAATGTAATCACCCATTATTAGCAATGGTGCTTCATGATTCTTTTCTTGACCATTGAAACATTTTTTTTGTCGATGATATGGATGGTCCATTTTAAGGTAAGCACGATGTCCACAATAAATACACTTACACAAACTTCTTGAGTGCCTCATAAAATCCTTAAAGTTGAAAGTAGGACATCCATGGTATCCATGAACACTGAGACCGAATAATGTGTCATATGCAGGAAGATCATGAATCATAAAAAATAAGGAAGCTCTTAAAGTGAATTTGATTAAATAACCATCCCTTAAAGATTAAATTGATTCAATTCCTTTCCATAATTCTATTATCTCATCATATAATCACTCTAGATAAGCATCAATTGTATCTAAAGTCACACTTTTCTTTCCTGGTATAATCAATGATAGCATTAATAAAAATGGTTTAGTTGCTAACCATGGAGGCAAGTTATTTATTAAAATTGACCAAGTTGAGCATTTAGTATTTTGATCTAAGAATGGGTTCACCCCATCTAGAGCCAAATCCAACCTTATATTATGAGGATCTTCAGAAAAATTAGGTCATTTGTTATAAAATTCCATCCATGTCTTATAATCAGGCACATGTCATTGTTTTTCTTTAGTGCTCTTATTTTGGGAATGTCATTGCATAAGTTCATCAATGTCTCTATACCTATGAATTCAAAGTAATCATGGGAGTATCTAAAAGTTGTGAAGAACCTTTCTAGGAACAATAGCTAATTTCAATCCTTGTCTATACCTCACTTCATGACATTTTGGACATCCACTCTCACTTGAAAAATTATTACAAAATAATACACAGCCATTCACACGTGTGAATGTTTTCATACCCTAAGCCTAGCTTAGTGATTTGATTTTTACATTGACTTTGTTTAATTATAAATTTGGAGTCAGGTGGTAAAAATGAACTTAATAATGCCAATAACTGATATACACTCTCATTTGTCCAACCAAACACCACTTGCACGTTAAGAATCTAAAGGATTGTTGTCAAACAACTTAACTTGCAATTAGCATGCATAGGCTTTAAATCATCCTCCATCAACATGGGCCAATCATCATTTACACCTGTATTCAACATTATATCAACTTCAAACCCTTCATCTAACATTGTTGCCTCTTCATCTATGTTTGGTGCCACTTCATCTATGTTTGTTGCCTCTTCATCTCTCACACTCTATAATTCTATCATATATTCATAATAATTATAATCCAAGGTATTATACCACTATGCCCATATCTTATCATATGTCGATAAATTAGATTTCTTTTTCTCACCTTTCCACCAAGACAATCATTACATGGACATGGATATTTGTCCATGTCCCTCTCATCAGCTACTCTCTCATCAAATGCATGCTATTGATCCATAGTCAACCTTCAATGTTAATCCATCTATAATTTTCTACACATAGCAACAAAAATATTTTGGTAAAAATTTTGGCAAACCAAAAGTTCAAGATTTTTTGAAAATATCAGGAAAAAATAAAATTTTAATAAAATGTAAAAAATTGTAGATTAAGAGATAAAAACTATTTTTTTAATTGAAAGGGATTTCCATAACAATAGAGTTATAGAGAGAAAATAAAATAGAGAGTTTAACTAATGAATTGTAAAAAATAATTTTTTGTAGTTTATATTCAAATTGTTGATTACATTTCATTACACATCTTTCAAAATCAAATCATTACTTCACATTTCATAACTAATAACTAGATGTTGATAGATGACAAAATTTAAATTATAATATAGTTTTTACAAAGTCAACCTAAGTAGTTATGAAATTACTTCACATTGCATAACTAGTAACTAGGGGTAGCTGCCAATTGCATTTGCTTGTCATGGCATGCCATGAGACCACATTTCTTTGAGGCATTATTTCAAATAGTTCACTACCTTGTCTATGCTACCATATTTTTTATACATGTCTACAAAAATATTTTATCAAACAATTCACTTCCTTGTTGCTTGGCTAAAAGCCTAAAAAAAGTGCTTTTGAATAAGCTGTGGATGCTTGGAAAAATCTATCAAAGCATAATAGTAAGCAATAACATAGACAAGGTAGTGAATTGGTTTTAAAAATGCCTCAAATAAATGTGGTCTCATGGTGGTGGAATGCCATGACAATCCATTAAAAAAAAATTGTCATGGCATTCCATCACCATGAGACCACATTTATTTGAGGCATTTTTTAAAAAATTCATAAAATTAATCCCAAGAGTCCATATTCCCTTTAAAATTATTTTAGGATTTATTCATAATCATCCCATATCATGTCCATGTGAAATACATTTGTATTTTGATCATTGATGTGTTTTTTGTCTCTTAACGTAGCCCTATAGTACTTTCAAATAGCTTTGGTAGGTGTGCAAGAACCAAAAGAAGTGAAAAGATAGTTACCACTTCCCTATAGCATGTAAGAACTTCACTTGCAGTTTTGTGGTATATAGAGACTAGTTATCACGGCCCTATGGAGGTCTCAAATGTAATTGGTGGGTTGGTAGCAAGAGTTTGAGTAGCATATAATATTTCACTGTGACCCCATGACAAACAAAATGTTGATTTATGGTGATGCAGTAAGAGAAAATAATAAAGGTTCATCATAGCCCTTTAGCTGATAAGAAGATAAATGGCAGTATGGTGGTAAGGGTTAAGCCAATAGATAACACATACTTCATCCCCATGAAAATTTAGAGGTCTTGTGGGCTGGCAATAAGCGGTAAATGGTAAAAGTTATATAAATTATGTCTCACACTCTAATGATAATTTTATACATAATTCTCTTTTATTTTAATATGTTTAAAGATAACTTATTTTAATTTTTTGTAAATACATTTAATCTATTTTATAATCTCATCTATTATCTCTGCACTTATCCATCCACTTGATATTGAATTGATTAATATTTTTATATCACCCTTTATTATTACCTTTTTCCATCCCTTCAAAACTACTAAATACATCCCCTTTAGGAGTGTCATATTGTGTCCACCCAATTATTTTCAGCATTCCCAATATCCAATGAGCACACAAGATAAGGTTGACCTTAGTGGTCCCTCAGCATTCCTCCATTGCCTACTATTATTAGATTACCTTATTTGATACAATTCTATTTTTTGGATATTTTAGTTGATACACGATATTTTTTTTCCTTAGGAAAAAATAATAATTTCATATTTAAAAATAGGAAATTGGATAATATCAGATGCATCTAATAGCATACCATAGGGATGAAATACATGGATATTTTTATTCAAAAAACTCAAACATAGAAAGAGTTGACATGTAAGACACTCAAAGAAAAATGAATCAATATAAAAAAATGTTTATCAGGTAGACAAGAAATATGTTAAAGGTAAAGAAGTAGCCTTACCACATTAGTCGTATCTAACTAAGTATTAAAGTCAGCATTTGCATTCATTCATAGAGTTAAGTTCGATTTGGAGTGTTTTGTTATAATCATTGGATTGTTTTTTTCATGTACATGAACAATATTTTATTGTGTATTTATTTAGACAATCAACCTATAAGATGATTGATCACAACAAATAGTTGTTGTGAAGCCAAATCATTAGTTTATTTATCATCTCATATTATGTGCATGTGAAAAAAAAATTTATTTTGATCATTGATGTGTTTTTTGTCTCTTATTGAAACCCCACAGTACATTCAAATAGCTTTGGCATGTGTTCAGGAACCAAAGGAAGTGAAAAGATAGCTATCACTTCCCCACAACATGTAGGAACATCACTTGTGGTATTATGGTCTATAGAGACTATTTTCCATAGCTTCGTGGAGGTTTCAAAAGTAATTGGTAGGTTGGCGGTAAGAGTTTGAGTAGCATATAATATTTCACCATGACCTCATGACAAACAAAATGTTGACTATGGTGATGCAGTAAGAGTAAATATTAAAGGTTCACCACAGACCCATGATGGACAAGAAGATAAATGGTAGTATGGTGGTAAGGGTAGACTGTTATTTTAATAAATATGATGTATGTATGGTAAGGTGGCTCAATTTTAATATAACTTTATATGAGTTGAATGGATGAACTTTGATTGGAATTTTATGAAATGAACTTGGAAACTATATTTAATTGTAGATTGTGGATTGGATGGGGCTGGTTTAAGGTATTTTAAAATGGTTCCCTAAGTTTTATTTATATTTCTATATGTTTACTTAATTTTTTAAATTGAATGATATTAGTATTGTTGTTGATTTTTAAATGTGGAGACCACCTTTTTAAAGTTTCATAATAGTTATTATGTTATTTTATGTTTTTTGTATAATAGCGTATAATCTCATAACATTTCATGACCTTATTTTATGATCATTTTTCATCTATTAAAATTATAAAATTTGAATTCAAAGTCAATTATAAATAGATAAGTGTTGTAACTCATTTCACACATAATCATTATCAATTGCACACTTAAATTTAAACATATTCATAAAATATGAGACACATATTTTTTTATTTCAATATTCTCATTAATATTATTATTCTATCACATAGTGTCTCACTGTTAAAGGTTCAGTCAATGGACATTAGCCACCCAAACCCTAATATACATAGAGATGTTAACTCTCTAGATTCTGCACTCTAGATTTTTCATATATTTTCCATGACACTCTAGGTCAAAAATTTAACTATAGAAGGTACATATGAATCACAAAGAATGAATTATCTACTCAATAACCCTATTATTATCACTTTATATGATCATGAAAACCATCTCTTACCAAATCCAAATGTTAGAGCAATAATATTCACAACTGTAATTGCACATTTCTAGGGTGAGATTTTTTACATAAATTTTATGTAACACTCTAGACAATATATGTTATTTCTATCTATTTTCATATTGCAGAGAAGGTATTATGGGATATCAGTAAGTGGTAAAATCTATATAAAGTATGTCCCACACTCTCACCATAGTCAAATCTAATGCTTATGATGATACAATAAATAGTGAAGAGATGCCAAAGGATCCTGTGGTCCTACGATGGTCAGATCAAAGGTTGGTCATAATAAGGTATGAGGTATAAGGGGTAACATGTATCCCACCATCCTATGATGATGTGTATCAAGGATTTTAGGGTGGAAGTAAGAGGTTAAAGATGTGGTATAACAATCCAAAAGCTCCCATGGTCCCGTGATAGATCTAAATAGGTTTTGCAGTGATGTGGTAAAGTATAAAATGCTGAAATAAATATATGACTTCCTCGTAGTGGTTATCATTGATTCCTATGGTTGAAGTACCCACCTAAGCATTAATTAAACCAAATCAATGGTTTGTGTTTGAAAGACTTGAATGCTGAGATTTGTCAATTTCATGGCATGAACCAGAGTAATGGAGAAATGATCGCCTCTGTAGTAGAAAAAAATTGGAATTTCTTTATATTTCATCATTCAAGAAAATTTAATGGTGATTGTAGACAATAAATTCAAGATGTATGTGTGCACTTCAGCCATCTTCTAATTGGGTAAGTCTGCCTCATCACTCTCTTCATAAAGTTGGTATTTATTTTATGCTTTGTTTTCAACTGGTTTGGTAGAGCAAGTGATTATCAAAACCCTAGTTTATGAAAGCATCAAACTATGACACCTAAGAAATATGCATCTATAAGTAAGAGCATTGAACCCACTATTCCTAAGAAGTGGTCCCTTCAACAATCACTATTGGACATTTTTACAAATTTAGTTAATAAAGGGTATAAGAAACTATTCAAGGATGTAATAGAGGGGTGTTGGGATGTTAGATTCCCTATCTTAGGATGGAACCTTTTTTTGTTATTTTTGTGATAAAAAAGATGGACAGAGACTGGTTGTAAACCCATGGAATTTGAATTTGGCTAATATTGTGGTGCCAAATGTATTCATTGATGTGGATTTGATTAGGATATTAGCACAACACAATCATCCATCCACTAAAACTGTTAGGTTGCCAAATAGGTTACCATTAGTGGTTGTGGATAAAAATGCAATCATTGATTGATTCATGCTCAATAAGCAATCCCTCACAAAATTTGACTTGAAGAAGAGTGAACAAGAATATACCATTATGAGAAATAAACATAGGAGTGATGAGTTGCCCATGTACATGAGGAAGGGGGCCAATAATAGAAGGATTTCAATCCCAACCACTACATTTGATCCTTTTCCAGTTGATGACTTTACTATGTATTTCAAAAGGACATATTTTGCTTTGTGTCAATTGCTAAGAATTGATGCTTAAGATAGAATTCTAGTTGGCATGATGATGATGACCCTGAGAATACAAAACCTAGATATTAATGTTGAGTATTATTTTGCATCATTTATTGAGAAGAAATTGCATGACAAATTTTTGCAAATAAGGGAGAAAAAGACACCTATAGAGTTCAAATATTATTTTTTATTATGTCATTTAATTTTGTATCAGAATAGAAGGAATTGGTCCAGTAGTATGGACTTGAGCATGATTGATCAAAAGAGAGATTTCCTACATATTGTTGGTATTACAAATAGGACACTCATTGTCAGAACTATAACTATGTTGTGTTCCTTGGTAGCCTTTTGCCTAGATTGACCAAAAAGGTTAGAGAAATGTTGAGGCCTCTTGATCATAGGCAAAAATAGGGTCACAAACATAACTTTTCTGATTGGTATTTCTTGTTTGAACATACTATAATTAGATTATAAGGGTGTACTCAACCACCCCATGTGTGGCCAAAATTTTTGCTAAATAAAATTTCTTTTCTTGAATTCATGTGGTAGATGCTCTGGATGGAGAAAGATGTGATGAAAAAACAAAAGAAAGGCACATTTTTCTAGATTCCACTGTGTTTAGTTAAATGAAACATTGGTGCAGATACCTTTGAGGAATTTCAAGCATATTTTAAGGCTAAATATTCTTTGAAATTAGGGACAAAAAGGGTTTGTGATTCTAGAGGGTCACATGAAATTTGTTAGACAAGTCATCCTTACCAGGATGGGGATATCCCATAAAATCAATTTTGATGAGGATGTGATCAAAAATTGTGTCACTTTTAAAGAGGTATATAATAGGAAAAAAAATTGGAAATTTTGAAGAAGATTAAGGATGACAAAAGAAAACAAAACCCTAATTTCTTAGGATTTTTTATTCAAGATAAGGATCCTTTGAAAATAATATATTTGATAATTGATAATTTTGAAAAAATATATGGAATGTCTAAGAATTAGCCTATAAAGGATACCAATCTCCTTGCCAAAAATCCAACAATAGTTGTGATTCAAGAACCTGGTCTAGATGCAATGTCATTGCAAGATCTAGTTGTTCCTGATTCACCACCTACCAAAGGGAAAAAGACTGATGATGTTTCTCCATTAGCTCCATATGAAATGACTAAAGGAGTTGGTGACTTTGAGGAGGTGGCCAATATTTTGAGGCATATGTGAGAGGAAGAGAAAGTTGATCAACCCCTTATTGGTCAAGAAATAGAAGCACACAAACCAGAAGTAAGGATGGATGAATAGGCATAAGGTGAGCCTAAACTAAAAGAAGATGAAAGGGTTGTGGATTCTATGAGATTTATTAAGGATGATGGTTTCATAAATACCCCAAAATTCAAATCTTTTTGGTTCAAAATGATGATAAAAGAATTTGAATAAAAGGTGGAAATAAATAAAAAGGGTGCTAATGAATCTCAACATGATCAAATTGTGACACAGACTTTCAAGGATTTGAAAATTGATGAAATAAATGTCAGCCCTGATGAGACTAGAAAAATGGTTTTGATGAGTAATATGTTGATCATACCTAGCCTTGAATTGAAGAAAATATATTTTTTTTTGGACCAAGTGAGAAATCAAGATGACCCCATGATGGTTTCTGAGTTTGATTATGAGGATGGCGTCAGTGGTTGTGGGTTTAACCCAAAGACAGAGACTCTAGCAATATGGGTCACACATAAGAACACCAACAAGACAAGATTGATTGATGTAGTTAGGAGTTGAGGGGAATAACTATGGTGAAATCATTTCAAGATACATCAATGCTTAAAGCTACCACCCTTATTTTGCACTCTGTAATGTTCACATAAGCTGATGTCAAGAAAATGGAGCAAAGATTGCTCGACTATGAAAAAACTCAAATTGAGATGAATGATGAAGTGAATAGGCTGTATTTGGAAAATGTCAAACTAAAGCAGAAATTGAAAAGTGTTGATTCTCAAAGCTAAGTAATTATGCCATACTAAGCCCTTATGCCACAAATAACTAGTGATAATACAATCCTAGTTGATCAGTTGAATGCATTGAAGTTGAAGTTGGAGAAATAAATTGAGATTTGAAAAAGCAAAATGAGAAGACAAAGGATGAATCCAAATTTAAAATCCTTGAGGTGCTTGAAAATATTTTGTAATACAGAGTAAAATTGGTTGTTGACAAGTTGGGAGATGTTAATGAATATTATTCTTCATTGTCTCAGGCCATTGATCAATTGAAGTTTAATATTTTTATTTTGGATCCAATATACAAGAAATGGCAACCTACACACCATGCATTCCTAACCTTGTGCAAATTTATACAAAAAGATCCAAGTGCTCTGGCCTCACTCAAGCCAACAAAGAAGATAGTGAAAATGATCTTGGATGAATTTTAGTATGTGAATGGTGAGAGTTAGAAAATACAATCAAAGATTGATTCTTTTGATACCTTCAAACAATAGTTTATTCCTTCAATTTTGATAGAGGATAAAAATATCAAAGGTTTTAATGCATGGAAAATCGAATATGGTCAAACATTTTCTCAAGTAATTGATTTCTTGAAAAAAGATCAAAACATAAATATTCTCAGTTTCAATGTCATTTTGGATAGAGTAATTTCTCTAGATGTTGGATATGTAAAGTTAATCATTGATGTCAAAGTGCTGCTAGCAAAAAGATGGAAAGATCACCAGGCCAACCTACTCTAGATACAAGAACATAAGTGGCCTAATGATTTCATAGTGTACCAATGGGAGAATCAGTATTTGGCAACTAAAGGATAAGTAAGCCAAGAATGTAGAGGAGTAATGATCATCAAGCTGGCATCAACATGGCACCAACAAATCTTGGCCATCCTTCTATTTTGTCTTTTTCTTATTTTTATGCTTTCTAATGTGTATTCAAAATATATTTGGCAGTATTTTTAAGACTTGTCAAAAGGTATATGTTGTAATAGGTGATATTAAGGGGTGGGTATATGAAAAGTCATTTTTTGGAGTGTGAAAGGTCTGAAGCTTGTAGTTTTCTTCACCCCTATAATAAGGAAACCAAGACCTTAGGAAACCTCTCTATGAATTTGATTTTGGAAAAAGATGTAAGTCTTTCTCTTCAAAGATATATCAATAAAAGCAAACTACATTTCTCTGGTGCCATATATCTAGTTTGCAATTGCTTGTTGAATATTCATGTTATAATTTATCTAGTTGTCTCTATTTTTTTTTCCTTATTATTTGAATTAAGATATCAAGTATATGTTTATTTATTCAAAACACATTTTTTTTTGGGTGGTTTATCTAATTGGGTTTCCTCAATTAGGATTAAATTCCATTGAGTAGATCACTATAACTTGGAGTATTCAATTTGGATAATTAAGAAGATCCATGTAATTATAATCTTTCATGTCTATGCAAGTCATAGACAATCCCATGCCAATGAATTCAAGTTGTGGCTAGATAGAAAGCAAAAATCTTTTTTATAACAAAATATGTTACCCAATTGTTGAGAAAGGCACCGATCAATTATTTTCCAGAATCATTTCCTTGTATCAAATTCAAAAATTCCAATTTTAATTTTATATTGTGTAGAAATAGGAGTAATAGTAGAATAGAAAAACAAAATCTAATTAAAATCATATGCCAATTTGGATTAAGGTGAATTAGATGATTCAATTGACAAAATTACATAAATCCCCTAATCTGCTCTTAATTCACCAATAAATTTGAGGAGTAAATTATCATTAGTGAATATAAGTTAACACCCACCTGGGAAAAGCAAAACCTAAAGTATATAGAATCCTAACCACTTGGGTTGATTCTATCAATTGGCCAAATTGGTTTCATAACATAATCATAAAGCTTGGCATCCTTTAAAGGTTTTGCATACTACAAATTTGAGAATCAAAAGAAGGATTTGGAAATTTTAAAAAAGGAAACTCGCATAGATCCATGTGATGCCCATGCATTTATCAAGATGGGTGAGTTATTAATATCATCAGACCCTAGTGTAGCCTTAGATTCTCTTAAGACACCAAAGTCTCTTCTGAAGAAGAGCAGAGAAGAAGTACCCATTGAATTTTTAAACAACATTGGGGTTCTTCATTTTGAGCATGATGAGATAGAGTTGGCTCAACAACTTTTATGGAGGCATTAGGAAATGATTTTCTACCTCTACATAAATCTTTGTGGTGATATATATGCATTTTTTACTTGTAGGATTCTCACAGTTAGTGAAAAAGGTAGTGTTTGTGAAGGAATGCAAAAGATGCATAGAGCCTTTGAATTATACCCATACTATGCAATGGCATTGAGTTATTTATCAAACCATTTTTTCTTCATAGGGTAGCATTTTATTGTGGAATAATTGACTGATATAACTCTTGGTTCAACTGACCACCCTCTTGTGAAATATCATTCATATTATAATCTTGCACGATCTTATAATAGTAAATGTGATTATGACACCAATAAGATCTACTACATGGCATCAACCAAGGAAAGCTAGAGGCCATAAGATTTTGTGGACAGGTTCAATTGAAGCTAGGAGATCTTAAGAATTCTCTCTCAAATTTTGAAAAGGTTCTGGAGGTCTACTTTGAGAACTGTGAGAGCTTAAAAGTTGTAGGCCATATATATGCTCAGCAAGGGTAGGTAGATAAGGATTTAGAAATTTTAAAAAAGGCAACTCACATAAATCCACATGATGCCCATGAATTTATCAATATGGGTGAGTTATTAATATCATCAGACCTTAGTGCAACCTTAGATTCTCTTAAAATAACAAAGTCTCTTATGATGAAGAGTAGAGAAGTACCCATTGAATTGTTAAACAACATTAGGGTTCTTCATGTTGAGCGTGGTGAAATAGAGTTGGCTCAAAAAACTTTTATGAAGGCATTAGGAAATGGTATTTGGGTTGAATTCATAAATAAAATCCCCTGTGCCAATTTTGAAATTTTTTTGTGCACTTTAAGGATATGCAATTCTTCCAATGACTATAATAAGGTGGTTTTTCACTTGAATTACAACTTCAATTCCCATATGCTCCAAAATACATAGAGGAAACTAATGAAAAATAGTCCCCTAACCCTAAACTGCTTATATGGTTTTGGTACTTAGTTGCATATGTAATAGTATATGTTGCCAATCATAAAGCTATAGATTTTTTATTTAATGTAATGAGGGTTTTTAATTACCTTTGAATTCACTGTAGATGGCATCCCCAAATCCAAATTCACTACAGAGGGCCTCATTGACTTCAAATTCTTTGTAACAAACTCTGAATTCATTACCCACCTTTTCAGAAGTCTCTAGATCCTCTCAAAACAAGCTTTATCACCCATGCAAGTAGCTTCTATAACCCAAAATGCCTCAGTGTTAGGATAATTACCAACTAATGAAATGAGGAAATATTTAATGATTAATGAATCACATGCAATACACTCTCGATAGAATTCTTTTTACAATCTCATCTAATTTGTATTTTTGTGAGTAGATATTTAGTCATTTTTATTTGTATGACTAAATAATCTTTTATTTGATGACCAAATTAGTTATTTATTTACTCATTTATAAATGAGTTAAAAAAAATTAGTAGAATTTAGACATTTTTAGTTGTTGTGACTAAAATTTTTAGTCATGTAGTCATTTATTTTCCAAATTATACTAGTGGGAGTTGAAGATATTTCATTTGAATGTTTGAGGAAAATTCAAGGTTGGTTTCAAGCTCATGCACCACACCAACTAGTCACTAGATATCCTTGCCTACTCTATAGCGAGTGTTTGCAAGAGGATATCATGTTGGAATAGATGTTTTGAGAATTGTCTCAAGATCTCCCTAGTGAAAAACATACATTTGAGGGATTAGAAATGAATCTAAGTTTTTTCATAAGACCATTCATCTACACACATTGCTCCAATTTTATCCAATGCCTACATACAACTCAAATGCACCTACATGAGTCTCTCCTTAATGACATCATGTTGAAATGGGAGCTTTGATAAGTGTTTAAATATTTTAGAGTGCTAAGAGTATGTTGTAGATCTTGGTGAGGGTATATAATTTATCATGAACATATATATCTTACATACTACCCAAGTTTTCTTTACTTCCTATATGTGAAAGTACCCACCTATCAATGGCATCACAGAGTTATGAAAGTCCTTGTATAGGAAGTTGAAATAAGTGGGAAAAACTTCCTCAAAATCTTGGTAGGTGGATTTGATCATAACAAACCTTATTGAAGTGTCAAATGGGAAAATGGAAGTATGGATCACCTTCAAACATAAGATGACTGAGTTTATGGACATTTTGCCAAAAAAATGAAAATAGAGTTCGAAGCCATTTTATGGATGTCCTATAACAAGGTTACAAAGAGTTATAATACATATAGATGACCATTTGTTGTTAGCCTCTATAAAGGAGAAGATATATGCCAAATATAAATCCAAGAGGATTAGTGAAGGGTGATTCTTGGGGGCCTCAAATTTTCCCATTTAAGTACTAAGTTTCTCTATTGAATCTATAGGATTTGAGATTTAGGTGACGATTGATATCCTAAAGAGAAAATAAAGAATAATCTCACGTTTTGAATGGACTTATTGATTTAAGTGTGTATCAATGAACATGAGTATCATCAAAATAATGATGATATGTAGTGTTTCAAGTCTCATATACACCTACAGGTGTCCTATCATGCAAAATGCACACCTATAACTGTCTGTAGGAGAGCATCATCTATAGGAAAGGTTTAAATATGGAATCACTAAGGTTGGAAGAAAAGAGATGATTTAAAATGGTTCATGAGATTTAATAGTAATTTATAAACTTTCAAAAGAGGAGTCTTCATCTACAAGCTTTTACCCTTCCCAACACAGTTAACTATGTTTGACCATGATAGATAGTGGGTTGAGGAGTGAGGTTTGACTGTTACCAATGCATAAGGGTGAGAAAAATGTGGTCCAAAAAAATATAAATTATCCTAAAATACTCTAATAAGGTTGGTAGACACTATACTTAAGTTTCAAGAAATCATGATTACCTACAAGTACCACTCCATAACACAAAACATGGCTAAGAGATGGAACTCAGTTTAACCAAGCATGGAGTATGAGGGGTATGTAGTGGGTTAGATTGATTAAAAATATTATATCATATTATATATGACTTTTACACTCCCAAAATTATCTCACCAATGCTAATCATGTAAAAAAGATAATCTATGAAGCAACATACACAATCTACATATTATACCTTGCACAATCTGTCTCAGCAAATGTCTATTTTGGTTTTTACAATGGATGGAAGGTCAAATGACATGACCAAAGGCTTAATTTTTGTGTCAAATGTTCTTACCTATTGGTTACTACCATCTACCACTTTTTTTATCTAGGAAAATAGGGGAAGTTCCCTCTATTGTATCTCAAATAGAGGGCACTCCCTTGTGAACAAGGCCCACATTTTTGGGGAAGGAAACTAAAAAAAGTGGATGAGAAGGTAATGAAACCTTATGAAAAAGTGTTTAAATATATATAATACCTAGGGAAACATGATGAATCAATAAAAAATGAGAGAATTTCAACTAAATGGTCTAGAATCCAAAAGTTGCAGCCAGGCCTATTAGGTAGGGTTTAAGCCTAATATCCAAATGAGGGGTCAATGCCATTTATATCCTTAAGTGTACATTATAGCCTATTATATAATTTTTATGAGGTCTCTATAGAGGTTTTAAAGTTTCCATTTTGTATAGAAATCATAAAGAATCCTTTTTGAGGCTCAAAGCCAATTCAAGCCTACAAGAAATGAAGGTCAAAGCTCAATAGGATAAATTTGGGTGCTTGTATCCTCTCTAAGGTTGTGAATGGAAGTATAATGAGTATAGGTAGGTTTACATATGTCTTAAACCTTTATTTACTAAAATGTTTTGGTAGTTCCAACATCATAGCTTTATGAACAAAGCTTAAGAGCCTAAAAGACCTAAAACCCTTACTAACCCTTGGATAAGGACCTAATTGAGAAAATGAAGAGGGAGAGTTATCTATATGGGATGAAATTACCATGAAAGTGGTTTTAGGTTTCATAGGAATCTTCAAGGTTCCTCTTCATAAATTTTTATGCTACCCTACATGTACAGACATGGTACATAATAGCTTTCTTTGATTATTTTGTGCATTGTGTAGGTTATAGGGACTTTCAAGAGGATAAATAAACTATGGAAGTGATATTATGACTTATTATAACTCAATATGACCATTTAATACTATATAAAATATCCTAAGTTTTTATACTAGTAGCTCCATCTCAGCTAGTTAAGCTGGCATAGTGAACATGATAGTGAAAAGAGTGGAAAACTTCAAGTAAGTTAATTTTAAGGTGTGCTTGATGCCTCTAAGGACATGTATGGACTTGAAACATGTCATACACATAATTTTATGTATTTTAATGATAAACTAAAGTTAATTTGTAAGCCAAATATGCAAGGTGTGTGAAAGGATTTTTTTAAACTACAGGTAGTGATGGCTCACTTTTAGAGGAATCTATGTGATTAGGAATGTAAAAAAAGCATGGATAATCATGTACAAACCTAATAAATATAATTAAAATAATTATACCTATCCATATTTAGTTTTTTTATGTTCAAATTGATCCATGCAATATTTCAGGTGACAATCCAAGCGACGGTTCTACCCCAATTGGTGGCAAAACTTTCGAGAGCCATAAATTTTGCACCATAGTTCCATTTGACTCCCTGTTTGAACCATTGGAAATATAATAATGAGGGGGAAATAATTATATGGAATTATATTTTATTAATGGGTTTTTACCCCATAAATCCAAATGAAAGTTCCCTAAATTTTAATTTTAGTTGTGCAGTCTAAAAATAGTAAGTTTCTAAAAATAGTAATTCCTCAAATTTTGTATTGTTTTAAATCATGGAAGTCAAACCACTTAATATACATACATATTGGTGACATTACACATCATTATCATACCTTAAAAATGTTTATAAATGAAGATGTAACCTGAAATGGAAATCAAACATCTCTTTCCAAAGATAGGCATATGTTATATTTGCAATTTTGAGCAATAAAAAATATCTTCTTAGAGATAACATTATTAAAATTGTGTTTTTATTGTTTTCTTGAATTATATTTCAACCAAATCTGATGATTTTTGGATCACCATTAGAGCTAGATGATGAAGGAATTTTTCTAATCCAACACAAGGAATTTCATGTTACATTCCAAGAGTTTCATGCCTTGGATTGACACTTGTACTTTCTAACCTTGAATGTTCAGTTTCACATCCTATTCTCATGCACATGTAACCAATTATTTCAACATTAAAAGTGCCCCAGTGACCTTTGGACTTCCCCTTTGTCACTTCTCTCTCAAATGCTATAAGTAGTGACTTTTTGGGCTCTTTTGAGCAGCCTTTGTTGGTTAATGGTGAAACCTTACCCAATTTTGTATTTAAATGTCTCTTGAAGCAATAAAAAAGTGAATTTTACTACTTAAATGATACATAATTGAGTATGGTCACAAATATTTTTTATCTTATCTAGTAAAGGATAGTCTTTTCTAGCATGTTATCTTTGATTGTCCACCAAGTATGCAAAAGAGTAATTATTTTAAGTCTTTTTAACCTAGTATATGAAACATTGATGTAATAATCTATCTTGAGTTGTGAGTTATGTGTGATAGAATATTTGATTTTATCTAATTATTATAAGTTTATTCAATAGGAGGAAACTCATTATTGGTGCATCACCTTTTAAATTATTTATTTTGTCTTCTTAACCCTTTTTATGAAAAAATGATAAGTAGGAAGGTGTTTCAAAGAGTACATCAAGGGAATCAACCCCTCTAGAGATTCATCTCACCTATTGGTTACCCATAACTTGTGAGATGTTTTCATTGTGCCACTTAGATGAAGAGAGATGAGACATCTCCTCAAAGGGTGAAAATCCAAGTGACAATAGTTTTTGGTACGCTCAGTGGGACTCTAAAGTCTTAGTAGATTGTCCAAGATTGGTGTTGGGATTAGCATATTTATAGTTAAAAGAACATCTATATTCAATACCTAGAGACTCCACTAAGTTTTCAACTCTTTGGTTGATGATCTATCCATATTTTCCATGCCAAAGGTGACCATTAGGTCTGTTTCTAAAGTTATACATTTTGAGTTTATGTAATTGCCTTGTTATTCTATTAAAAATTTCAGATTTATGACTACTCATCCTTATTCAAGGGAGTTGGTTTTTAAAAAGCCCAAATTTCTACTTGGTTTAGCCCCTAATACTCACAATCTAATTTTCAATATGGCTATAAATCTTCCTTTTGCAGCCTTCACTAGATCATCTCCTTTGAATCTTGCCTAATATGACCAAATTCTTGGAGAAACCCTTAAAATTTTTCCATTTTTTAGTGAAGAAGGTCCTATTATTCCCATTGAACACATTAGAAACATGGAAAACCTCTAAAACATCCATAATATCACTCTAAATAATGGAGCCATCAAGCTATTTGCATTGTTTTTCAAAGGGAAATATTTATATTGGGATATAACTCTACCTCAGGATTCCATTCCTTCATGGAATGAAATAGGAAATCTATTATCTAAGAGGTTTGAAGAGAAAAGTGATTATTTGTCACTAGATAAGAAATTTACTACTATCAAGAGGGATCCTCAAGATTTCATGTAATATTTTAACTCTAGATTTCAAAAGACATGGGATAGGATCCTAGCCCTTGTGAGACCTACTCCAAATTATGCCTTCTTGTATTACCTAAAATCATTAAATAGTGATGTAGCCATGATGATTCAATCCATGGGTGGGAATACACTACTTGGTGCCTATAATACAATAGTTAATGTTGAGAATTATCTTGTTTAAGAAGGGAAGATTACTACTAGACCACCAATGCCATTATTTCTTGATATGCAACCTCCTAGTCTAATTGCATTACCTACCTTGGCTCCTTTGCCTAATATCCAAGAGAAGTCTGACCTTGCCCCTACTAATGAGATTCATGAAGTTAATAGTTTTCTTCAAAGTCTTACTAATGAATTTATTTCTCTCAAAAGATAAGAAGCTCAAAATTACAGGCCTTATCAGCCCCATAATCAGTTTAGACAAGCAAGTAGGCCTCTTTTTCAAGGTAATGATTAAGGACAAGGTCAAATAACTTAAGTTATACATTACCAAAGTTTCAATCCTAATGCCCCATCATCTTTTAGAGCTCTTGTTCCTACTCAAAATAATTTTATTCAATAACAACCATGGTATCCTTCAAATGACCAAAATCAAGGCTAAGTTGTATATGCCAATGAAATGCCTAGTCAAGCCATGACAATGCAAGGTAGTCAAGTACCTAAATTTCACACTTTTGAGGTGATAATCCAAAATGGAATGGAAAATATACAAACATAATCTGATTATACTCTTATGAATCATTTTTGAAGTTCAAATAATGTGAATATTAGTGTATCCTCTAACATCATATATAATAATAGGGTTGTTGACGAGACACAAGGGATAAATCAAGGACACATTTTGACTCTTAAATCACCCCCAATGGTAGGTGGTCCTAAATTAGCTCCTAAGGTGTAGTAAAATTAGAAATCTTAGAATTCAAGACCAACTCCTACACATCCACCTTCACATGCTACACCACATGGTATTGGTGCTTCCAAAGAGAAATTCAAGATGAAAAATCCTTTTATCAATGTTGTGGATAAAAATAAGAAGTTACACATTAATATTTCATTGTGGGACTCATTGAAATTATCGAGAGAAAAAGATATTCTCCAAAAGGAATTACTTGGACTAGGTAAACCAATTGGATCAGTAAGGACTGAAAATGTTGTTTTGGTGAATAGAACTCAACCCATTAATGGACAAGTAAAGAAAACTAATAAGACTCCTTTTTATCTATACTTGATAATTAGTGATTATTTAGTTCATAATTGTATCATATATAATAGGGCTAGTACTTTAGTTATGCCTCAGTCAATAGAGGATAAACTAGGCCTCAAGTATGAGTCAATGGATAAAGGATTTATATAATTAGATGGGTCACCAAAAAAGACATTGGGAGTAGTCAAGGATATAAATTTGATTTTACATTATTTTCCTACTTTATAAATCCCTCATGATGTGGTTGTTATAAATTTAGCCCCATACTTTGCTCTTTGTTTTTCAAGAGATTTTACAGCCAAGATAGGTGGATACTTGGTAGTAAATTGGTCATATATGGTTTTTAGAATAAAGTATTGTACCAAGGTAAATATTGAATCAAAACCTATTCATCACAATCATTTATAGACCTATATATCTAATGTTGTAAATGTCAATTATGATACTCTTGATGAGGAAGAACTTCACATCGATAAATCTCCAACTTCTTCTCTTTAAGGAGTTTCTGATATACATCTAGATGAAAGGGGAGCTGAACAACATGACCATGATCCTTACAAATTAATAGAATAATCTTGTATTAGAGTGTATTTTATTCATTAATAATTCTCTTTCATGGAAAATTTGATGAAGCCAAATGAGACTATGGATGGTCTATGGCAACTCTATTTTGATGGATCAAGAAGCAAGGTTGGATCAGGTGGTGGAGAAACATTAGTTTCTCCATCCAAGGAAAGGTATTACTCTAATTTAAGATTTCAATTTAGTTTTAATTTTAATGTAGTAAAATATGAGGCCCTCAATCATGGCCTTGAGTGGGTTGGGAAAAGAGGTGTGAAAGAGTTACAAGTTTATCATGATAGTGAGTTGATTATGAATCAAATTTGAGGTCAAAATATGATGAAGAACTCTTTTCTTAAGTCCTATAAATATAGAGTGTGGGATATTTTAGAATATTTCCAATATTTAAAAATTCAATATATACCAAGAGAAGATAACAAACATGCTTATAGGTTGGCAGCCATTAGAGCTTAGTTTGATGTTCTAAAGGGGGTAAGAGATGACAAGAACCAGCCTCATCTCAAAGTGATTGTAAGGCCCTTTATACCTAATAATGTAACTAATTGGAAAGTATTTGATAGTGACCCTAAGATAAATCTATTTATACAAGAGAAGGTTGATTTTTATTCAAAAAAATAGTCTAAACTACAATAATAATACAGAGGTTAGATTGTACAATTGAAGACAAACACACTTGAGATTATTTTCAATCATGATGATCAATTGAATATGGAAAAGGTAAGAATGTATACTAAACAAGAAAAATATGAAATAGTATAAATTTTAAAGGATAAGTTGCTTGCTCTTAGGAAGGTATGTACTAGTGAAGAAAGGTATTCTTTCATTGAATTATGCAAAGAACTTTTTGATATCTTTGCATGGGAGTATAGTGATTTAAAAAGATTTAATCCAAATCTATCTCAACATACCATAGATTTAGATGAAAATGGTAATACTATCAAGAAAAATAAAAGGAAAATCAATCCTATGATTGAGCCTCTTATGAGGGAGGAGTTAACAAAGTTTATTGAGTCTAAGATCATTTTTCCTATTAAGCATTCATCTTGGTTGGCAAACTTAGTCCCGATAAGGAAGAAGAATGGGGAAATCAAGTTGTGTTGAATTAAAATATTTTAATAGAGTTTCCTTAAAGGATCATTATCCTCTTCCTTCCATGGAGAAAATTTTCAAGTTGTGGCAGGTAGTGAAAGGTTCTCACTCCTTAATGGATATTTAGGGTATAATCAGATTTTGGTAAAGGAAGGAGATCAATACAAGAAAAAATTTTCCACTAAATGGGTCACATATGATTATATAAAAATGCCTTTTAGTTTGTCTAATTCTGTGGCAACCTTCCAATGTGTATTAAATATGGCATTTCAAGGTCTAATAAATGATATAGTGTTAGTGTATCTTGATGATATCATGGTCTTCTCCAAGGATGAAAAGGATCATTTGAATCATCTTAGGAATATTTTTGAGAAATGTAGAGAGTTTGGAATCTCTCTTAATATACCTAAGTGTGTGTTTCCTATCTATTAAGGTAAACTTTTGGGACACATTGTTTCAAACAAAGGTCTATCCATAGATCATGAAAGGGTGAGTGCAATCTTGGTATTGGCTTTACCTAAACACAAGAAAGGTTTGAAAAGTTTATTTATAAAAATAAATTTCATGAGGAGGCTTATTCCTAATTTTTATAATTTAGTTAAGCTTCTAACCTCTATGCTAAGTAAAGATGAAGTGTTTACTTGGACAAGGAGAAGGAAGGAGAGTTTTAAAGATATCAAGCAAGCTATTATTCAAGCTCTAACTCTTGAAAGTCCTAATTTATCAAAGGATTTTGAATTTTATACCTTTGGAAATAAAGAATTAATATTTTCCATGCTCACTCAATCAAATTAATAAAACTTGGAGTAGCCTATTGCTTTCCTTAGTCAATGATTGGAAGGCTACAAGGTAAGGTATACTTATGTAGAGAAGCAAGTAATTTCAGTTGTTACAAGTATAAATAATTTTAGGCATATGTTATCTAACAACAAGATTCATATATTGGTACCTCATCATAATTTCAAATACTTCCTTTTGAGTAGAGATTCAAATGAAAAAAGGGTTGGTTGGATTATAAAAGTGATGGAGTATGATGTAGAAATCAAGACAACAAAACTAGTGAAAAGGAAAGGATTATGTGAGCAGCTTGATTCAAATTTGAAGGAATAAAAGGAAGTTTTTATAACCCTTCAAGATGATCCTATGATATATGCATCCTCACCAATGAGGAGTTGGACACAAGAAATGATCCATTTTCTTCAAATCAGTGAATGTCTATAAGGCCTAGATAGAGCCAAAAGAAGGTACTTCAGATTAAAATATATCCCTTATGTACTTGTTGATGCAGTATTATTTAGGAAATATTTCTTAGGTGTACTATTGATATGTGTTGAATCATATCAAGTTGAGAAGATATTATTTGAGTTTCATGATGGACCAGTAGGTGGTCACTTTGCTCCAAAGACCACAACTACAAAGATTATACGTGCTAGCTATTATTGGCCTAGTTTGTTTAAAAATACTCATGCTTGGGTAAGTAAATGTTATAAATTTCATCTCTTTTATTAAAAAAATAAACATTTTAGCCTTACCTCTTCATCCAATATAAGAAGGTCAACCTTTCATGCAATGGGGTCTAGATTTCATAGGCTTAATCAACCCACCTTCTAATGCTAGTCACAAGTGGGCATTAGCTGCTACAGGTTACTTTAAAAGATGGGTGGAGGATGTATCTCTCAAGGAATCAAATCAAAGTTCAATTCTAGACTTCTATGAAGGCATAGTTACTAGATTTGGGGCTCCTTCAACAATAATTTTAGACAATGCATTAGCTTTATTTGGAATGAATATAAGTGAGTGGGCTTTAAAACATGGCATTTATCATAGTAATTCATCTAAATATTATCTAGAATGGATTGGACTAGCTGAGTCCACTAATAAGAATCTAATTAGGATTATCAAGAAGACAATGGAGGAAAACCAAAGAACTTGGCATTCCAAATTGAAGACAACTCTTTGGGCTGATATAATTACCCCCAAGAGAGCCATTATAAACTCACCATATACACTTATTTATGGTAGAGAGGGTATATTACCTATTTCACTTGAGTTACTAGCTCTGGATCTCACTTACTAGCTAGAGTTGATGGAAAATGAAAGAATGGAGGTCAGATTATGTGAGTTGATGAAGCTTGAATACAAAAGGGATCAATCTATGCAAGCTATGAGAGCCCATGAAGATCAAAAAAATAGATATGTTGATAATAAATCCATGACAAGAACCTTTCAAAAATGAGACATTGTTCTAAAGTGGGATGAAGATAGGATTAAGTCTAGAAAACACACAAAGTTTGATGCTTTATGGAGTGGCCCTTATGCCATCACTTAATGTAAGCAATAAAATTATTTCCAACTCTCAAGGTTAGATAGAGAGGAGATTAATATCCCAGTAAATGGGATCTATCTTAAACATTGCTACTAAAGTTCTCCTCTCTCTTTGCACATAGTTGTTATTTTTCTTATTTTCCCTAAGTGCTTATGCACATGTATGAGTCTTGTTGGTGTCTTGCTTTGTTTTGTGTTTTCTTAGTGTGGTGTAGTTATTTGTGTGTATTTTAGGAAATTAATTTCTAGTTGTCTTAAAAAATTCATTTATATATAGATAAGGCTACTGATCTTTAGTATAACTGGCATACTACCCCTATGAGTCATCAATTTGTTAACCAAATTTGACCTTATAGGTTAAATTAGGACCACTATAAGAAAAAACATGATTTTTATATGTTTTATGGGTCTAGTATTTTTTAATAGTGTATTTTAAATTCCATTTTATGTTATTCTATGCCTTTTTAGCTATAGTCATGGTCTGATTAGTATTCATGTCTTTTTGAGTCATTTTAGGGGTCAAAATAGAGAATTAAATGAATTGTATAGCCTCCTTGATAAATTTAAAGTTTTTAAAAGGTGATGTTACACTCCATGTATCCTAATAAGTCTTTGTTAACTATTTATAACTAAAAAGTGGTAGGTTCTTTAGAATAAAGGGAAATTTTCTTAGAAAAAGGAGGAGTTTGCCACTTGCATGGCCCATAAAGAAAGATGACACATAGGAGAAGGTCATGTAATGAATATTCATATTAATAAAACCCATTTACATGTTTTAATTACTATATAAGTGTAAAATTTGAGCTAAAATTGTTTTCCTCCTTTACCCTTATAGACACACAAAAATGGTCAACATGTTTATGCTTGGTACAACTAGTTGAGGAGGTTTCAGACCAAATGAATTTGAGAGGTGAAATTAAACTAATAGATTTTTTTTTACATAAATTTTCTCAAATATTGGTGAACTATGCCTTATAAATCATCTTTAATAAGTTGACTATGTTTTTCTACTCACTATTTCCTACACCTTATAAGTTTTTCTCTAATTTGGATAGATTCATACAATATAGTTGGTGATGTTTACTTTAGATTATTTTGGATTAATCATATAATTCTATCCATGATTTTTCCCATGTTTCATGATGTTTTGATAGGTAAATAATCTCATGTTTCAAGAAGGTGCAACCATTTGAAGTCTCAGTCAAGTTTTCCTAGTTTGAGAAGGCTTGGTTCTATGCAAGGGTCTCATGTGAATGGAATATGATTTTTACCATGTATAAATACCATATTTATCACCTCACTCCATTTTTTATCTCATCACACCATGCTTTGATCAAATATTCAGTCTTACCATTCTCATAATCAACTCTCCACTCACTCTCACTTACAGTCACATGTATGAGACTTTCCTAGCATGTTCATGGAATTGTAATGAAGGCATATCAATTTATTCAATTCATTAGTATTAAAATAGAGTTCATTTTAATGTTTGAGGAAAATTCAAGGTTGGTTTCAAGCTCATGCACCACACCAACTAGTCACTAGATATATCTGCCTACTCTATAATAAGTGCTTACAAGAGGACATCATGTTGGAACAGATGTTTTGAGACTTGCATCAAGATCTACATAGTTAAAAACATAAATTTTAGGGATTTTAAATTATTCTAATTTTATTTATGAGACCATTCATCTAAATACATTACTTTAATTCTGTCTACTACCTATATACAACTCAAATTCACCTACATGAGTCTCTCCTTGATGATGTCATGCTGAGATGGGAGATTTAATAAGTGTTTAAATATTTTAGAGTTTTAAGAGTATGCTGGAAATATTGGTGAGGGTTTATAATTGATCATGAACATATATATCTTACATACTACCAAAGTTTTTTTTACTGCCTATATGTGAAAATACCCACCTAAAGGTGGCATCACAGAGCTATGAAGGTCCTTGTATGGGAAGTTGAAATAAGTGAAAAAACCTTATTTGGAATAATAGTAGGTGTATTTTATCATAATGGGCATTTTTTAAGTGTCAAATGGGTAAATTGATGTATGGATCACCTTCAAACATAAGATGGTTGAGTTTAGGGATATTTTCCCTACAAAGTGAAAACAGAGTTCCATGTCATTTTATGGATGCCCTATAACAAGGTTAAAAAGAGTTATGATACATATAGATGAATATATATTATAGCCTATATCAAGGATAAGATCTGTTCCAAATATGAGTCCAAGAGGATTATTGAAAGGTGATTTTTGGGGGCCTCAAAGTTGCCCATTTAAGCACTAAGTTTCTCTATTGACATTACAAGATTTGAGCTTTGAGTGACCATTGATATCCTAAAGAGAAAATAGTGCATACTCTCATGTTTTAAATGGAATTATTGATTTAAGGGTGTACCAATGAACATGAATATCATTATAATAATGTTTATATGTAGTGTTTCAAGTCTCATATACACCTATAGGTGTTTTATCATGCAAAATGCAAACTTACAGCTAACTATAGGAGAGAATCATCTATAGAAAAGGTTTAAATATATAATCACCAAGGTTGGAAAAAAATATATGATTTAAAATGGATCATGATATTTAATAGTGATGTATAACCTTTAAAAAGAGGATTCTTCATCTACATGCTTTTACCCTTCCCAACACAATTGACTATGTTTGACCATGACAGACAGTGGGCTGAGGAGTGAGCTTTGAGTGTTGCCAATGCATAAGGGTGAGAAAAATTTGGTTAATAAAAATATAAATTATCCTAAAGGAACACAATAATGTTGGTATAAACTATGATTAAGGTTAAATCAATCATGATTACCTACAGGTACCACTCCATAACACAAAACATAACCAAAAGATGAAACTCAGTTTGACCAAGCATGGAGTATGAGGGTTATGTAGTAGGTTAGCATGATGAAAAAGCTTAGATAATATTATACATGATCTTTAAACTCTAAAAATTCTCTCACCAATGGTAATCATGCAAAAAATAGAATCTATGAAGCAACATACATGGTTTACATCTTACACCCTGCATAGTTTTATCTCAACAAGGACTTGTATTGGTTTTTTAAGGGATGGAAGGTCAAATTACATGACCAAAGGATTAATTTTTATGTAAAATTTACTTACATCTTGGGGAATCCCCTCTACCACTTGGTTTTTCTAGGCAAATACGGGAAGTTACCTCTATTTTGTGTCAGATAGAGGGAACTCCCTTATGAAACAGGCCTACATTTTTGGGGAAGGAAAGTGAAAATAGTGGATCAGACGGTAATGAAACCTTATGAAAAGGTGTGGAAATATGGATCATACCTAGGAAAATATGAGGAGTCAAGAAAAGAGGAGATAATCTCAACTAAATGGTCTAGAATCCAAAAGTTGTAGTCAGGCCTACTAGGTAGGGTTTAAGCCTAATATCTAGATGAGGGGTCAATGTGATTTATAGCCTTAGGTGGGAATTATATCCTTTTGGATCATGTCTTTGAGGTTGATATAGAGGTGTTTAAGCTTCCATTTTACATGTCTCAGAGCCAATTAAAGCTTTTAGGAAATGAAGGTCAAAGCTTGATAGGTTAACTTTGGGTACTTGTATCTTCTCTAAGGTTATGCATATAAGTATAAGGAGTTTGGTGAGGTTGACATAGGTCTTGAAACTTGATCTAGTGAAATTGGTAGACAGTTCCAATGTCAGAGCTTTATGAATAAAGCTTAAGATCCAAGAAGAACTAAAACCCTTACTAACCCTTGAATAAGGACCCAACTGAGAAAATGAAGAGGGAGAGTTATCCATATGGGATGGAATGACCATGAAAGTGCTTGGAGGTTGTAGAGGACTCTTCAGGGATCCTCCTCATCAATTTTTGTGTTACCCTACTTGTACGAACATGGTAAAAATATCTTTCTTTGATTGTTTTATGCATTGTATAGGTTATAAGGACTTTTAAGAGGATCAATAAACTATGGGAGTGATATTAGGACTTATTATAACTAACTATAACCATTTAATACTATATTAAATATCTTAAGTGTTCTTACCAACAACTCCATCTCAGCCAGTCAAACTGGAATAGTGAACATGATAGTCAGAAGAGTGAAAAACTTTAAGTAATCTGATTTTAAGGTGTACCTGATGCCTATAAATCCATGGATGGCCTTGAAATATTCAATCCACTTCCTTGTATTTATTTTCATGATAAACTTAAGTCATTTTGGAAGCCAAGTGTGTAAGGTGTGTGAAATAAGGACTTTCTTTGACTATACGCAGTGATGGCTCACTTTCAAAGGAATCTAAGTGATTAGGGATGCAAATAATTAATGTATAAGCATTTTTGAAACCCCTACCTCTAAGTAAAATCATTATACCTGTCCCTATTTAGTTTTTGGATGCTCTAATAGAGCTAAATGATGAAGGTAATTTTCTAAGCTAATATAAAGAATTTCATATCACATTCTAAGAGTTTCATGCCTTAGATTGACACCTGTACTTTTTGAACTTACATGGTTAGTTTCAAATCCTCTTCTCATGCACATGTAACCCCTTCTCTTAACATGAAAAGTGTCCAAGTGACCTTTGGACTTCACTTTTCTCACTCCTCTCCCAAATGCTATAAGTGGTGACTTTTTGGGCTCTTTTGAGTATCCTCCATTAGTTAATGGAGAAAAACTACCCAATTTTATATTTGAATGTCTATTTAATAAAAAAAAAAGTTAATTTTCCTACTTACATATTGCATAATTGTGTTTGGTTGTAAATCTTGTTGATCTTGTCTAGTAAAACATAGTCTTTTCTAGCATGTTGTCTTTGATTATCCACCAAGTATGTAAAATAATAATTGTTGAAGGTATTTTGTAGTGTTAATTATTATTTTATGAGAGTATATAAGTGGTGTATGACATTATTATCTAAAGGATCATTCATTATCCCTTTTAAACATCAAATATGCCTCTTGAACCTAGCATATGAAACATTGATGTAACAATCTATCTTGAGTTGTGAGTTTTATGTGAAAGAAGCTTTGATTTGCTCTAAGTAGTATAAGTGTAGTCAAAATGAAGAAACTTATTATTGTTGCATCAAATTTTAACTTATTTAGTTTGTCTTTTTAACCCTTTTCATGCAAAGTTGATAAGTAGGAAGGTGTTTCAAAGAGTGTACCAAGGGAACTAGCCCTTCTAGATATTCATCTCACCTACTATTTACCCAAAACTTATGAGATGTTTAAATTGTGCCACTTGGATGAGGAGAGTTGAGACATATCCTAAAAGGGTGAAAATACAAGTTACAATAGTTACCATATTGAATGTGAAGGTCACATCAAGAGAACAAAGTGTAGGAGAAGATAATTAGAACAAGCTAGCATCCACCCAAAATGAGGTGGGAAGTGAGTGTTTGAACTACATGTAACTTCACCAAAAAGTCATTAAAAGAAGTTAATGTGGTGGTAGTGGAGGCACAAAAATCCCCATTGAATGTGTAATTAATAGAATTTTTTTGTGTATTTTATGGGGCATAGAAAATCCCAAGGAGTTTAGGTGCTGCCACACCATTAATCAACTACATTTAAAGTGATAGTTATAAGAAGAGGTATAAATTAGTAGAAGACTAACAAAATCTAGTTACAAAACTTGTGTTAATTTTAAAGTTAAGGAAAAAACTAGAACAATCAACAAACCAGAGAGCCAAACCAAGGAAACCCTACTACAACAAGACCTTGAGCACCTTTAGATACCAAAAGTAGATGATTGTGTAGAGAAAAAAATTATATTCCCAGTAAGATTGGTAGAGGAAAGAAAGGGCACGAATTCAAGAAAAAACTAGGTAGATAAAAACTAAGGTGATGCAAAGGCCACCATTAGAAACATATGAAACTTGAGATCTGAACATACATTCACAGACCTCATGACTCTATGAAGTGCTAATTAAGATTAAAGGTTTCATAAAAATCAACAGCCTAAGGTTCAATACTAGTAGATTTAGAATGGGTAAAAAATAGATGAGCTCAAGCCTATAATAAGTGCAAAAGGATGTCAAGAGATCTCAATTACTAGTAAAATACACCACTATGAAAATAGTAGCACTGCTAGTAGGAGTGAGCATCACCCAAATCGATATAGAGGCACTCAAGAATATGTTCTATTGCAACATGTTGTTCCCTGAAGAAGTTTTGATGGGAGAAAATTGGGCATCATTTACACACAATTTATAATTGAAAGATTAGAATCACTAAACCTCTAGTAATATAAATGACCTAGTTCAAGATTGGAAGGTAGACATAGGGGAAAAGACTCCACAAGACACAACACTATTTGATGTCTCTATTTGGGACAAGCTGATGATCACTAATGTGATGCAACTCTATGAGTTGTCAAGTTTTAGAAAGCTAAAATAACTTGTGTAGTTATTCCTCTCTTGCATCCACAGGAATAGATTCTACTTTTTAGGGAGGTACATGAGGCTTTATATAAACATCATCAAGAGAATCATTAGACTCACAAGATCTAGTACAGACATCCACCATATGATGGTAGATGATCCCAATGTTAAAAGGGTCAGGAAGTTCCTAGGTTACTATAAAGGAGGATTTGTATTCCTAATTAAAGACATCAATGATCTAGGGATGAGGGTAGCTATGTGCCTAGTGACTTCCAAATTATGCCTAGGTAGATGATGGATGGATGTAACAAAGACCTACCTATGCATCATGTACCACATGGTGTAAGGGATGAAATTAAACATCACCAAGTTCATCATAGAGGACATGATCAAGAACATGTTTAAATGCCATATGGTGAAAGATATCTTACATTAGGGTTCCATGTTGACCTTTATTGTGATGAAGGAAATAAACATGCCTGATGGTGATGAAGACATTCAATGGGTCTTCTCAATGCACAATGACTCCCTAGTGCTCAAGTATTAGAACTTCACTTGCCCACTAGCTTCAACCTAAAATATAAAGTGCACATAATGGGATGGTGCACCTGGTATATTTAAGATTTTAGAGAAGAATGGTGTATCTTAGAAAAACTCCCACATATTCTATTTAGAATGACAACTTTCATTATGTTGAATCACTTCTATGTCATTAAATTTGTGCTCATAGATGAGAATATCTTGGGTTGGCTGAAATTGACTTATGTATTTTTAGCCAAGTACTTTAGAGAGGCATTGCAAATAATCTCCAATGTGTAGTAGGTAGATATCCCAGTAAAGACCATGGATGAAAAAATTCGTAGGTTGATGTATCAATATGTGTGTTCAGGGAGAAACACAACTAAAAATGAGGAGGAATATTTGAATGCCATTGATATATATCCCCTTGAAAGAGAAGTCATTCTTGTGCATATCCATAGTCTCTTATATGAGATAAATCTAAGGAATAAGGGTGGACCATGGTCAAAGATGATGAACTCCCCCTTAAGGTTGGGCAAGAAGGAGAGTTGGAACCTATGGAACCAAGAAAATCCCCTAAAAATAAGCAAGGAGAAACCCTAGAGGAAATATAAGAATGCTTTCATTTGAAGATCATGTCAGAAGATGAAGTTTCCCCCTCTATACCAAGGAAGAAGCATGTAATCTTCATAATAGGAATTACCTCACCCAAGTTGAGAGAAAATAAAAATAATAATTCAAAGGGACTAGTGGTGATCGGCACCATAAATTTGGAAAAGATGGAGGTGTAAGAGGCACAAGAGGAAGTGAGAGTGTAGTGAGCATAAGAAGGAGGAGGAGGAGGAGGGATGAAAGTCTATATCATACAAATATAAAAAACCAAGGAAGATCCTAATATTGAATAAATTCCTGAGGTTCTCCAAAGTTACACTACTATCATGCTTGGGGAAGTAAAAATATCAAGTGCCCTAACCTTAGAACTAGTGATGCAGCCTCCACAATTTGAGGATGAGAAGAGGCATTGATGGAACGAAATAAGCCTTAGTTAGGACCACATAGAAGTGACACTAGAGTTAAAATGAAAAAGGGAGGTCATGAAGGCTAAGGGCATGACATAAGGATAAATTGACAGAGTTGAGACCATGGAAATAAGGGATGAGGAGGAAAAGATGGCCACATTAGTGAAGAAGAGGAAGGCAAAGAAAAATAAGGATGAAAAGGAAAAGGCTAGGAAAGAGATGGAATAAATGAGGGTTATTGCAAGTGTAAAACCCATGAAGGATAAAGCACTAGAGGTGCCTCACACCCCCACAAGCATAATGGAGGAAACCACACCACAGGTACACCCAAGTATTGAAGGAGTGCCTGGAGATAAAGAAGGCGATACTAGCACTTTTTAGAAACAAATAGAGAGAAAATTTAAAATCTAGTGGACTTAGGAGGGCAAATTTGGTACTAAAGAGAAGGAAGAAGTGGATGAAAGGGATAAGTCCAAGGAAAACCCACTAATAAAAAAATAAGACACATCAAAGGGAAGCACTGAAGAAGGTGCTAGTTAGATGAAGAGGAGCTAGAGTAGATGGAGTTGGTCATCTAATAAGAGTCATTTAAGCCAATCATGTGAGATAAGGCACAAAAGGGGTTCATATATGATGACTATTACATGATGTAGTATATTCCCCTAGATCTTTCATAACACTATGTGCCAAAAATTATCCTTTACCTTTGATAATTACATTGACAAACCTAAATTTGAGGTATTGTAGAATGTGATCCTCAATGTAAACCAAAAATAGGAAGGGAAAGAGACATTTCTCATCAACCCCCATGCTATGAATCCAGTAAGGCTAGATAACTCCCTCCTCTGAATGGATTCAAAGATAGTGTGCAAGAATTTCATTAATGATGTTTGAGCCTCAAGCAAGAGGAATATCATACTAGAGGAAGAGGAAAAGAACAAGGCCATCAAATCAAAATTATATCAACTAATCAAGTGCATGGAGGAAGCTAACCCATCCCTCCTAGATGGTGTTGACATTTCAAATTTCTTGGAAGTTGACAAGGTGTGTGCACTAGTAGATTAGATACTCCCAAGATTGAAGGTGTAGGTAGTACTAGAGGAAGAGGAGGATCCTTACACTAGTATCAATAAAGAGATTTACAAAAAACTCAAAGAAGTGGAATACCTCTTCATGAAGATAGAAGAGGGTGTAGAAGTGGCCAATGCAATTTTTTTCAACTTTTACACCCAACTATTAGTCATCGATGCACACCTCAAAAAGCCAAAAGGGGAGAAGGATGCACTGATGACAAAGGCATACATGGTAAATATGGCAAAACATGCTTAGATAATGGTGTAGGTCAACACTTTAAGTGCTCAGATCAAGACCCAAGAGTAGGACCTGTAATAACTCTTTCATGTATTGCAAATGAAGGCTTACGAGCAAGGAGAAATATTTGACAGACGTGTAACAAAGGCCAAGGAAAGGTTACAATCATTTTGGAGTGATTTGGATAAAACTGATGTACTCACCCTTAGTTCCACCTCTATAGAGATAGACAACATCATAGAAGAAATCAAGACCACAATTCAGGGTTTGAGGACTTCAAGGTAGAACTAAAAGAGTGTGCACCCAATTTTTATGCACCTAAGGTGTTGGAAGGTTAGTTTAAGGATGGACTAAAAATTTTGTATGGGGTAATGTTGGGCCCCAAATCTATCTAAGTATAAGATCTATGTTAACACATTAGACATCTAGGCGTGATGAAATAACTTATCATGATTGTTATTTTATCATCTAGTGGTGCCAGCTAGCAAGCAACTAAAAAATCCTTTTTGAATCAACAATCATTGGGAAGTAGGCACATATGATAATGATAGCTCATGAAAGATAAGATAGTGGAGATAACATAATAGGTACCTCTACTACTAGTTTAGCAATTGACATGCTTTGTTTCCCATGATCCTATGACACTTTGAAGATTTATAAAAGAAATATGACTTTAATTAGAACAAAAGGAGACATTGGAGTAAAAAATGTCTAGTGGATTGATTCTAGATGTTATGTTCAGCATTAGGATTAGAGCTTAGTTTGGGATGCCTTTGATGTTCTCAATTACAATGCCCAAGATTTATTATGAGCCTCTGGGCCTTTAGCAGTTTTCATTAAGAATATGCTTAGTTTCTATTGACTTATCTATATATTGTTGTTAAACTCTATTAATGATGAAAGCTTTGTGTAATGTTTAATGATTAAATGCTTAAGTCTGTACTATGTAGGCTGATTTTTTATGAGCTTAAAAATTAACTCATCTATGGCATGCCTATGAATCATGAGGACTCCCATTATTGATAAAGGAAATACTATAATTATGGTTAAGACCCTTTGCCTTTCAGAAATTCCCACAACTAAGCGTAAACCTTTAATTAAGTCCCTTAACTAGATACCCAATTATCCTTTAAGTGCTTAAATGATTTTGAGCCAAGGTTACCAAAGGATTACACGCTTGAATGAACCACCATTTTTTCACTAACCAATTCCCTAAAGAATAGAGTTACACCATGGAAAAACTAACCCAACATAGACCTCAGTCCCTTCTCCATTGCACTTTAGGTGAGAACATAAGGCTTGTGCCTTATGTAAAGTGATGCCATCATAGTCGAGTGTCAAATGTTGAGTGCCATAGGATTAGGCAAGGATTTCACCCTATTGTAACAAACTTAAATCCAACATGGAAAACTAGCTAAGTGTATGATCAGGCCCATGACCAAAATGCCTACTTTTCTACAATATGGACTCTCCATTTTGATGGAACCAAATCGAAGTAAGGTTTAGGTGTTGGCATAGATTTGATTGACCTAGATGTGAATAAATATATATCTAGTTATAGGATACAATTACCTTACACAAATAATTTATATGAGTTTGAATCTCTATTCCTCAATTGTTAATTCAGACTAAATAATAACATCAACCAGTTGTGAATCTTCTATGATTTAGAGCTAGTGATTAACAAGTTCAGAAATAGATATCGATGTAAACTCACTTACTTGAAGAAATAAAAACACTAACCATGGGATATGATTGATTCCTTTGAATCATTCAACATCATGGTCATCCCAAGGGAGGTAAACTATGTGAAAAATTTACTATTAGCTTCAAATACTAATGTAACACTACTCCAAGAATCCAAATTATAGAAATTTTATGTGGAGTTGGTTCCTTGTCCCTCTATTTGAAAAAATATGGGTAACTATATTAGAAGAAAGGATACCATATTCCTTTATTAATTTTCTTTAGAGCATACTACATTAATTGTACTCATGAAAACGGTAGACAATAGTGAATATACCATTGCCTTCATGAGTACCAACCATGTAGAATTAAAATATTCAATGATAGATAAACAAATATATGCACTGATCAATGTTGTGAAAAAGTTTAGGCATTACATTCTAATGACCAAGATGTATTCCATCATCCTAGACCTAGCTATCCAACTCACACTCAGCCAGAATAAATTGGGTGAAATAAGAGGTAAATGGATGAAAAAATTACAAGAGTTATCTCAAAAAAAACTAGCCAAGATGGTGAAATAATAAGAAATCATCCAACTCATGATTGAGACCAATCTAGGTATTTTTATTTAATAAATAAGCAAGACTCAGGTAACTAGTGGTGAATGGTATGCTCAAAAAATCCACTATTTGTTGGGGATCAACCAACAAACTTGATTAATTTTATGTAAGCAACTAAACACAGAATTAAACCAGAATAATAAGTAACTAGAATCGGAAACAACAAAAAATAAGAGATACAAGAAACCACCCTGAAAACTTGTATTAAACTCTTCTAGAAGGAAATACAATGAAGAAAATCACACTTTCTTCTCACACCTCTCAGATGTACAGATCTTTTTCCCTCAAGAGTTTTCTCTCTCAATTACAATCAATTCCAACAATTTTGATTGATACACATATACAATAAATGTCTTGTACTTTTATCATACACATAAGCTATGAAGATCTATCCCTATTATATAAAATTAGGAAACATGAGCATGCATTCTCCACCATTAGATATACCTCTTAATCAAGGGTTCAAATTAGTCCTGCCAAAAATAGAAATGCGGACTCAATACCAATAGTTAATATAATCATGCAAACAATCTGTTCATCCATGAAAATAGACTTTCTAGACACACAGGTAACTGACATCGATCCCTACCTGTCTGCACATGACCGACGTCGACCGATCCATAACTGACGCCGGCAGCTCCCAGTCGACCCCTGACCGACGTCGATCGCTCCTAAGCAACACTAGCAACTGTGTAACTCTAGCAACCTATAATTTACTCATTTGGTGAAGCTTTTAGCTCCACAACTCAACAATCTCCCACTTGGAGATAAACAGCTGCACCAATACCTGTATAACAACATCTTCTAGCTTCTCCATCTTCAAACTCAATCTTGAAGACCAACAAAAATTGAATGAAGATTCAACTTCTCCTTTGTTACCAGCTTTATTAACATATCAGTAGGGTTCTTATCTGTATGGATCTTCTCCAGCTTCAACTTACCATCCTCCAATACCTGTCTTATGAAGTGGTACCTAAGCTGTATATGTTTGGTTCTTGAATGAAAGGCTAAATTCTTAGCCAAATGAATTGCACTTTGACTGTCACTATACAATCTACAACTCTCTTGCTCCTTTCCCAGCTCTTCCATGAATTGTGTCATCCATATCATCTCTTTGCTAGCCTCTGTGACTGCAATGTATTCTGCCTTTGTAGTAGACAAGGCAACAACCTTCTGCAACTTTGAAATCCAGCAAACCGTCATTCTACCAACAATGAACACATATCCTATGGTGCTTCTCCTACCATCTAAGTCTCCTGCCATATCCGAATCTACATATCCATGTAGAGTAGTGTTTGACCCTCCATAGCACAAATGCTTACTGCTGGTCCCTCTCAAATATCTGAGAATCCACCAGACTACTTTCTAGTGCTCCTTCCCTAGATTGGCCATATACTTACTGACAAATCCCACTGCTTGGGCAATATCTAGTCTAGTACATACCATTGCATACATTAAGCTCCCAACTACGGAAGCATATGGAACTCTACTCATGTACTCTACCTCATCATGTGAATTAGGACACTGTTCTTTGCTCAACTTGAAGTGTCCAGCCATAGGTGTGCTTACTGGTTTTGTATCCTGCATATTGAACCGTTTCAACACCTTGTTCACATAATCCTCTTGAGATAAAATCAACCTATGATTTTTCATGTCTCTCTTAATACTCATGCCAAGGATTTTCTTTGCTGCTCCCAAATCCTTCATGGCAAATGTGTGAGCTAATTTCACCTTAAGCTCAGAGATATCCTGCATGTGTGAACCTATAACAAGCATATCATCTACATACAACAATAGGATAATATATCTACCATTATCCAATCTCTTAAAATAAACACAATGGTCAGTTTGACATCTACTGAAGCCATGCTCAGTCATAAACCTATCAAATTTCAAATACCATTGTCTAGGAGCTTGCTTGATACCATACAAGCTTTTCTTCAATCTGTACACAAGTTTATCCTTACCTTTGACCTCAAATCCTTTCGACTAATCCATATATATTTCTTCATCCAAATATCCATGAAGAAACGCTATCTTAAGATCAAGCTGCTCAAGATGCAAATCCTCAATAGCAACTAAAGACAATATAGTCCGAATAGAAGTCATTTTTACTACAGGAGAAAAAATTTCACCAAAATCAATACCTAGTTTCTGTGCAAATCCTTTCACTACCAACATGGCCTTATATCTCATCTGTCCATTCTCTCCTTCCTTCAATCTATAGATCCATCTATTTTTCAATGTTCTCTTTCCTGTTGGCAACTCAACCAAATCCCATGTTTGGTTCTTTTTCAAGGAATCAATTTCCTCATTCATGCCAAGCTCCCACTGATTCCTAGATTCCACATGTATTGCTTCATCAAAACTCTCTGGTTCTCCACCATCAGTAAGTAATAAATAGAATAATGAAGGGGAATATCGAATTGGAGGTTTACTTACCCTTTCTGACCTCCTGATGGGTGTCTGAGACTCATTCCCAACACGGTGTCTGCCCAAATTCTCTGATAGTGACCAACCTCGGTCACCTCTAGGCCTGTAACTGACTGATGTCAGTTCCACATGACCACGTCGGTTCCTTCCTAACTGATGTCAGTCACTATCTGACCGACGTCAATTCCTATATTGCCAACGACAGTTCCTTCCTAACCGACATCGGTCTCTGCATTTTCTTGTCTGTGATTATTCTTTCTCGCGAGCTCATTTTGGATCATCACCTCGTCCAATTGAACATTGCTCTGCTCAAAATTGTTTAGCTTTTTGAGTTGATCACTGTACATCACTTTTTTATTAAAAACAACATCACGGCTTTTATTAATTTTATTAGTTCCTAGATTCTACAATTGAAATCTAAAATCTCCAAAGCCATAACCAATAAATGTGCACCTCATAGACTTAGCATCTAGCTTCTTTCTATTTTCCTTATCAATGTGCACAAAAGCTTCAGAACCAAAAACTCTAAGAAATGAAAGATCTACCTTTTTACCTGTCCATGCCTCTTTTGGAATTCCACCATCTAGAGCTATAGAGGGTCCTCTGTTAATTAGGTAAACTGTAGTATCTACAGCTTTTACCCAAAATTGTAAGGGCAAACCAACATGCAATCTCATACTCCGTGCACGCTCCAATATTGTTCTATTCATCCTTTCAGCAACACCATTTTGCTAAGGTGTCCTTGGAACTGTCCTTTGCCTACGTATTCCATTCATATAACAATACCAGTTGAACTTATAGCTGCAAAACTCACCACCATTGTCAAATCTAAGGCACTTCAATCTCATACCTGTTTCATTCTCAACCAAAGCTTTCCAAATCTTAAAAGTGTCAAAAACATCATATTTCTTCCTTATGAAATAAACCCATACCTTTCTTGTAGCATCATCAATGAAAGAAACATAATACTATGATCCTCCAATAGAAGCAACCTGAGCTGGTCCCCACACGTCTGTGTGAACAAGATCTAACTTGTGCTACTTCTTTGTTGACCCAGTCTTGAGAAAACTCACTCTCTTTTGTTTCCTAAAAATACAGTGCTAATGGAAATCTAGATCTATGCTTTTCAAATCTGAAAGCTTACCTTTTGACTTAAGAATAATCATTCCCTTTTCACTCATGTGGCCAAGCCTCCGGTGCCACAACTTTGCATCTACATCTGAAGTAGATAATAAAAAAGGAGAATTATCAGTAATACAATTACATAAATAGAGAGTACCTACTCTCTTACCTCTAGCCAATACAAGTGTACCCTTGGAAACCTTCCAAGATTTAGCTGTGAGAGTTACTGTGCAACCCTCATCCCCCAACTTTCTTGCAGAAATTAGATTCCTCTTCAGGATGGGAACATGCATGACATCTCTCAACACCCATGTGTTGCCATTCTACATTTTCAGCTACACTTTTCTTTTGCCAACAATTTTACAAGGCTCATCATCCCCTAAATAAACTATTCCAAAATCTCCATGGACATAGTCACTGAAATATTCTCTATTTGGGGTTGCATGGAAAGAGGCACCAGAATCTAAAACCCAAGATTCTATATTATTATGCAAAGAGAATATAAGAGCATCTTGTGCAACAATACCTGAAACTTTTGCTTCTTCTTTACCTTCATGCTGATTGTCTTCTTTAGGTTTTGACTAGCAATCTTTCCTTGCATGCGCTATCTTTCCACAATTCCAGCAGGTTATCTTCCTGCCATTTTTGGATTTGGATCTACCTCTCACCTTTGACTTAGACCTTGATCTCCCTTGCTTGCTCTTCTCTTTTTGCCTTCCCCTGCTTTCAAAACTTAAAGCATTCCCTGATGTTTCCTCTATGCTTTTATTTGTGAATTTATTCATTCAAGATTACACTAACAACATCATCTACTTTTAAAATATTTGAAGCAGATGCAGTATTACTAACTGCCATTACCAAGCTATGCCAACTTTCAGGTAAAGAGCATAAGATTAATAGAGCTTTAATTTCATCATCAAAAACTATTTTGACTAAATTTAATTGATTTACAATTCCATGGAAATCATTTAGATGATTAGATATAGATCCACCTTCCTACATTTGCAAATTAAATAACTGCTTCATAAGATATACCTTATTTGAAGCTGAGGTTTTTTCATATAAATTTGCTAAAGTAGTCATTAACTCTACCATTGACTTTGCATGTGATAAATTAGATATCACAGTAGATGCCAGACTCAATCTTATAGATCCAAGAGCCTTTCTATCATGAACTTCCCATTCTTGATCTTCCATGTCTGTGGGCTTCTTTGAAACCCCACCTAACGGTAAGTATAGATCTTTCTGATACAGATAATCTTCTATCTGCATTCTCCATAATTGGTAATTCTTGCCATTAAACTTCTCCAATCTTAGTTTACTTTCTTCTGCCATTACTTCTCCCACTCAAACAGAAACCCCTGTGAGTGACTTGTAATCAACAAACACTAACCAGATCTGAAACACCTGTTAGTCAACCTGAGCTCTGATACCACTTGTTGGGGATCAACCAACAAACTTGATTACTTTTATGTAAGCAACTAAACACGGAATTAAACCAGAATAATAAGTAACTAGAATCAGAAATAGAAAAGAATAAGAGATACAAGAACCCACCCTAAAAACTTGTATTAAACTCTTCCAGAAGGAAATACAATGAAGAAAATCACACTTTTTTCTCACACCTCTCAGATGTACAAATCTCTTTCTCTCAAGAGTTTTCTCTCTCAATTACAATCAATTCCAACAACCTAGATTGATACACATATACAATAAATGTCTTTTACTTTTCTCATACATACAAGCTATAAAGATCTATCCCTATTATATAGAATTAGGAAACATGAGCATGCATTCTCCACCATTAGATATACCTCTTAATCAAGGGTTCAAATCAGTCCTACCAAAAATAGAAATGCAAACTCAATACCAACAGTTAATCTAATCATGCAAACAATCTGTTCATCCACAAAAATAGACTTTTTGGACACACAGGTAACCGACGTCAGTCCCTGCCTGTCTGCACATGACCGACGTCAGCTGATCCGTAACCGACGCTGGCGGCTCCCAGTCGACCCCTGATCGACGTCAGTCACTCCTGATTGATGCCAGCAACTGTGTAACTCTAGCAACCTACAATTTACTCATTTGGTGAAGCTTTTAGCTCCACAACTCAACACTATTTACACACAAGTACATGTCCCCTTGAGATAAATAGAGATTAGAGATGAGCCCTTAGTCTCAAATTAGACAATTATATGATAAATAATGGAGTCTTATATTGAAATAACTATGATGAGATATACTTAAGGTGTGTGTCAAAATAAGAATCTATGGACATTCTAAATAATCTACATTAGAAGATAGGTAGTGGACATACCTCAAGCAATGTAACATCTCATATAATTATGAGGATGGGATACTACTGATTTACAATTTTCAAAGATACCCATAACCATTTCATGACCTACCATGAATGCTAGGTATTTATAAAAATGGAAATGCATGCCTTCATTCCTCTAAAAAAATTCATTGAAGGATTCCATTTTTTTCAATGGGGTCTTAACTTTGATGGGGTGATCAACTTGAGTTCTTTAGTAGGGCATAAATTTTTACTCATAGCCAACGACTATTACACTATATGGATAGAAACCATGGAAACCAATAATTACAAAACACTATATATTATCAATTTTTTTAAGAGAACATACTGATTACGTTTGGCACTCCAATGTCTTTAGTCTATGATAATGGTCTAGCTTTCCAATCAAATGAACTTATTGAGTGGGCCTATAATAAACAAGTTACCATCAATTTCTCTTCAAATTAATATCCACAAGGGAATGATGTGGATTAATATAAAAATAATAATATGATGGATGTTATAAATAATTCAACCCAAGATAAACTAAGATAATGGCATTTTCTATTGAAGTATACACTATGGGTAGACATAACAAGACACAAGCAGGCCCTCAAGGCTTTAGATTTTTTGCTAGTATATGGACACAACTAGTCTTCCCCATTTATTTTAAATTACTAACATACTAATTTATGTATAATTACATGGGAGAGGATGAAATAATTTATATAGTCTAGATGGAATATGCATGAAATGAATCCCTACATAGCTTTAACAAACACCAAGACATTATCAAATGATGGTTTGACAAAAGATCTAAAACCAATGCTTTCATAATTTCAAACCTAGTGCCTTCATGGGATAAAACACATCAAAAAAATGACAAAATGATAAGTTCAATCCTTTATGGATTGGACCATATCAAATATCTAAAATTATAGGTAACAATGACTTTAACTTGAAAGACCTCCAAGGTAATGACATTATTTTTCTATTCAATGGATAATTTTTGAAACATTATTTCACGACTGCTCCAATTGGAGATAATTTTAAGTGACTATAATTAAATATGTAGATGTAAGAGTAGATTAGGTTTAAAATTTTTTATAAAAAGTTTCCTTCTTCATAGGTTAATCATTCATGTTTTTCTAGATTAGTGTTTCCTGGTTTATGTATTTACTTTGGGTATATTAGTTTTCATGATTTATATATTAGCTTTATTAAAATTATAGAGTATATTGATTGAATTCCTATGTTATAATTAAAAAATACTTGAAAAAATGAGGGTATAGTATAAAAAGAATCACAATTGACACTCACTAGGATTTGTTCTAGAAGTGCTTGAGGTTATAGGATTAATTTTGTGATATGATTGAATTAACATCTATCTATATTGAGTGAGTTCACTAGACCTTTAGGTTTACTCTAATATACTCATGTAAATTTTAGAAAGACTTTTCATTTATAAAACTCAACTGCACTATTACATGCTAAAAAATATTGGATGAGAGATAATAAACATTGAGATGGATACACACTAATAGTGAAATATTGATTAAAATAAGTTTTATTATACATATGCCCTACCAATAGTGATTACCAATACTTCTTCTATCTACGTTTCAAAAAAAAAATAATACAAAATTATATAAGATGGGTGATACAAGTATTCTATACCAAGGCTATGGACATCTAGCTGGTAATAGAGAAAGGCTTAGAGTGTAATAATAGGTATCTCTATTAGGTCTATGAATGATTAGATAGAAACAAAACAATGCCCATCCTTCCATTACTATTTGGTTGCAAAATATGAAATTAAAATGAAATGTATAGTGTTCATTTAGGTCTTTGTTAAAATTTACGTAACCAGGGGAAAATTAATTTCACAAAATCACACACATATATCCCAAGAATGAAAAAGGTTAGTATGTTGCATGGAAAAGGAGGAGTCTTTTTCCAAGCACTGGTTTACTTATTATTATTTTGTTAGAACTAATGTTTATTTATGATGCATTACCAACATTTTGTGTTCTCAAATACTCATGAGTATTTCCCCATTGATTCACCATTTTTTGTTCCCTATGACACACACCTAATTTTTTGAATTTAAATAAGGACCCACTATGGTTTAAATATCTTTATTCAAGTTCCTATAAACCTTAAAGATCCTAAATATTGATTTTGATATGTATAGGTCTAAGGTTTTCCTCAAAGTCTAAAGTTACATAATTCCAAATTTATGAAAATCAAATCTTGGTCATTAATTATGATTAATTTAAAACCTTGTGTTTTTTTAATTTATCTTTAAAATTATCTTTATGAATTTTATTAACTAATGTAGATAATGTGTCATGGCCTAGTGTTTATATGATTTTTGTTTGTTCACATGATTATTTGCAAAGACTTTTTACAAATTATCCATGTCTAGGCTCTAACTTCATTATGTTCCCCAAAATTCTTGTAACTCTAAGATTAGGAGAAGTGATAGGATCATGTTAACTAAATCACTTCACCCTTCTTAAAAATCTTAAGTAGTCCACATTTTAAGACTTTGATATCTTGATATATGGTACTATCATATGGTTCAAAACTTACCACAGTTACCAAATGTTATGTACCTTATCAATAGGTAAATTACTATAGGATGTCCATGTGGAAATACCACATTTAGTCAAGATAAGTTTCACTCCACAATTTTTTCTAAATCTTCTATTTTACCAAAGCCCCAAGATCTTACTAAGTGGCATAATCTCATGAATGCAAAGCTTAGAAGACCAAAAAAAATCTTAAGTGTTCCATGATATTTGATCTTTGAGATATTGATAGTTGGAATAATGTCATTCACTTGGAGCATTTGAGGAGAAATACCAACTTAATGGCCCCATGAACATTTAGCTCCAATTCTATGAATCATAAAGATCACACCATGCATCAACATCTTAGCCACCTAGATCCATCCCATAGGATTACATAGTTCAAAGATAAAATAATTGAGTCTCCATGTATCTGAGCCCTGAGAACACTCCACATGGCTCAATCCCATCAACTTGTAGTATTAGGGAATATAAATCAAGATCATAAGTCTCAAGATCATGGGTAAATAAGATAAAGGCAAGTGTCATGATCTAGGATATGCGTGGCTAGAGTAAACATAAATGAGTGTAAAATATAAGGAAGGTTCATTAATTGATAAATCAACACCTAACTTGAAGAGGTTACTAGACACATAAAGTCAATGAAAAATTGTCATATGGAATGTAAAAACCTTGCCAAAGATGACTAGTAAATTTAAATACAAATGGAAACAAAATCAAAAGTCGTTATTCATAATGATGTTCCATAAATTATGCATTGAAGGTGTAATATTTGGAAATATAAGTAAAATACAAGAAAAAAAAAGTCACTTTACTATTAATCTACAAGTTGAACATTACAATCCTGAGCTCTTAAGCAACCCAAAATCCCTAGTTTTTCTAGCAAATCTGCAAATAGAAATCATATAGTTTTCCAAAAACATACATAGGCCTATATTTTTGAAATCAATTCTTAAATAAAATATCATGGCTATGACCCTTCTTCATACTCCATTTCTCAAACCATTGAGTACACAAACACTAAATTCTATAAAAGTACCCTAGACTTCAAGTTCCCTAGTATTCAACTATCTAGAATTTAGTGGAGTCCATAGAACCATACTCCTTATAGAATCAACTATCCCAAGAGTATTAGTACATTGATAATCTCTTTCTAATTATAAAAATAAGACTCCACAATGCAGTTACAAAACCATACGTAATGCCTTGCATAGACTTGTTTTGTGACTTGTTATTTAATGTCATTTAAACTGGGGATTGTTACATATTAGGAGAGAAAAAATTTAATTACATATGTTTTGGTGTGGGAATTTGAGAGATATATTAAGATTATATGGCCTAAATTTTCCTATAATTAGGTGTCAACTAATATAAGGATAGAACATAACATTGTATATGGAAAATTGAAACAACGGTTAGTGAAAGGTTAGAGATTGAATCCTAAGGGGGAATTTCTTATAATGTTATAATCATGTTTAGGCCTGGTATTAGGATAACCATGGCCCTTTTGAACATATTGTATGGCTTCACAAACATTATTTATGTATACGTGGAATGAGTTCCCTTATTGGACATTCTCTTAAATTCAGAGAAAATCATGTCCCTAGGGGAAGTTACCAGTGTCAGATGAAAGGAACAAATGTTTAGGCATGGACAAAGGTTGAATGAAATTAACATTTACATGATGTCATACCTATTGGATATACTCATTTTGACAATCCACAAAGCTCATGGAGAACTATGGGAGTCATCCACCATTTTCTTGGGTAACAAAATTTCTAAAGAATATTCTTTCATGTTTTTCTATAGATTTAGAAATGAGTTTACCAGAATCTATGAAGAATTTTATCCTCAAGTCTATCAAGTTATTCATGATACTTAGATGCCCAAGATATCTAATAATTTAAAGATAATCATCTCCAAAATGGGATATTATTGGTATTATCTAGACTTTACCATCATCATAACTAAGGGAATAAGAGCATCTCATTTGTTTTTGACATAATAAAAAATTGTACACCAATTGTTTAACAATATAAATGAGGAAATTGGACTCAAGAACAAGGTTTATTACCATAAGACCCACCTAAGCATTGGGTATCTTTACTTTTTAGTGATGAAACATCTCAACCAAGAGGGTAAGGTCATATCCCATTATAATTTTAAGGTGTCCCAATTAAGATAGCCAGACCCCAAGGGGAAAGTTACAAATTATATTAAACTCCTCAAATAAAAAAAGGGGTGACCATTATGTATGGTCACCAAGAATATGAATGTGATACTATCTTTTTGAATGCATCATATGATTCTAAAGTTTAGACCCACAAAAGAGACAACCATATGTCGATATTCATTACTTGGGCCATCCACTACGAAACCAGAATTTAAAAAAGAGTAGGCAAATGAGATGGTAAATAAGGAATAGAGATTATGGATTCATAAATGGACTTTAGAATAACCATAGGATCCATCAGAATAGGACCAACCTCCCTCTTACATAGAATAAGATACCAATCTATTAGAGGTAGAAACCAATGATCAAAGGGAGGAAAACTTCTATATTAGGAAGGAGATTCTTAGACGTCTCCCTAGCCTCCATATATTTTATACTGCCATGGGAATGAAAATTATAGTTGAGAGGACTACACTTCCTCTATATGGACTAGCAATCACATTCTCTTGGGCACATTTCCTTATACTTATCAAAGTTACATAGGTAAATCTCCTTGAGTTTCTACAAATTTAATTGTTATCTTGATCATATCCTCCTCCTTCCCCTCCATCATATCAATTAGGTTAGTCTCCATCCATAATCACATGTGAGGGGACATCTCTTCAATAATTACCTATTGTCCCACTCTCCTCTCCATCCACCCTTTCCTCCACTAATATTGTTCCACTACCCATCCCTTCATCATCACTTGCAATAGTAGTTACTACTCCTATGGCTCATTCATTTGTTTAATCTTCCCTTTCATCTCCCATTCCACACACAATTACTCATCAAGATAAATCTATATTTCTATCCTCCTAGAAAATTTAGTAATTAGAGGAAAGACCACCATTAGGTCTTTCTAATTTAGGAGGATCCTTTCCTGAGGAGGCAAAGGAAGAAGATCATGGACATGTAATATCACTAGTTAACTATCCTACAAATGAAGAGGGAAAAAATGAAGAAATATTGAAGGGATCAGAGAAAAGGTTAAGTGAGGAAAGATCCCAAGATGAAATAGAGTAAGAGGCAAAGCTAGAAAAAAGACAAATCCATATTTCCAATAATCTTGCATGATTAAGAAGCTCCAATTGGAACACTATACCAATAGGTTCTAACTGAGGAATAAAGACAAAATATTAATAACTTAGTTTCTTCTCTTGCTTCTTCCATTATTATTATTATAGATATTTAAGCTATAAATTTTCCATCTGTTATTCCTAGGCCACCATTTTTTAGTTCTATTGATTCTTCTATTCTTTCCATATTAGCCCAAATAATAAATCTTAAGAAGAGAGTCTATTTTGAAATTTTGGTTTTACTTTATATTTTTGGGATTCAATGGCCACAAGTACCCCCAAAATATTTAGTTAAATTAGATCTAACTTTCCCAAAATATATACCCATAAAATTGACCACATTGATATTTTTCAAAACCTCGGGCATGATAAAGTATATGACTAAGATCACCCCTTAGAGGGAAGAATCATTATGGCAAAGGATTATTCAGCCACCCATCCAAATAAGTTATTGAACGAAATATACAATAATAAATCCACCTTACACCTATAAAAACCCTAACAACCTTGAATAATGGGAACTTATTTTACCCCAATGTGTTAAATAAAGAGCTATAAGGCTGAGGAGATGAAGAAAAAATTTGGTCATCATAGAGATACCTATAGTCTCCACCTATTTTAATAAACATAATGGCACAATTCAAAGGGTGATAAATATTAAATCACTAAACATAAATATAAAGGATGAGATAGAGTTAAAACAAAGGGAAAACCTATTTACCTTGGCCAAAAATCCTAAAAAGAATCCAAATAAACCTAAAGAATATACATAGGATTTTTGTTATTTTGTGGATTATGATATAGAGGCCATGAAGGATATGTATAAAAGTAAAAAGGAATCACAATAGAATCTACTACAATGATAAATCATTCATGTCCCCTTGAAAATTATGGATTGTGTCCATAGTGTAGCCACAAGGCTATATAACATTTTGAATATTATTTGAGTCTCTAGGGTTGTGTCTCAATCTAAGAGGGTGAAGGTGATAAAACTCTAGAACCATTTAAAATAATTTGAAAAGAGACCCAACTTCATATTTTAGTGTGTAATAAATAGTGCATTCAATCATGTGAAACTAATGTCTGCCCAAGATATTGCATGGGATTTAAGTTATGTAATTTCAAAAAGGGATGGTTTATTTAATTGGCACACATAGATAAAATGTTTGATAAAGAATTTTTTAAGCCAATAGACTGAGGCCTTGGAGATCCTAAAGGATATTAAGGTAGGAGAAGTGATAACCTCTACTCAAATACTAGTAAACATGCCTAATTTTGAAGCACTTCTTAAAGTAGTTACAAATAAATTTAAGAAGTAAGTTGAAAGGACCATTTTTAATACTAATGATGAAATTATGTAGCTAATTAATTTTTTCAAGGATAGAGTGACTAAGGTTGAAGCTCTTGGAGTAGAATTTTAAGAGATCAAAAGAAGAACATACAATGTTGATGATTGAAGACATCAAATTATTTAAGCCTTCCCTTTTCAACTTTGATATTATCAATCAAAAAAATTAAATTTCACACACATTATTTAAGAAACTTAAACCCACAAAAGGAGCATTAGGGTGACTAGTAAGCACACAATCAACTATATCTGCTTCCACATCATCAAAGGCCCACAATTTTATAGATATGAAAAGATGCATACCCTAATAGGGTAGTTTTAATTCCTCAAGGGGATACAATAGATAATTCTATCTCTAAAATTGTCACACAACCATTTTACTCTTCTAGTAGTGCCAAATCAACACCACCTTAAGTATGTATATGTATTTGCATGTTTAAATTATGTTGGGGCTGATGGTTCCAATTTTATTGGTATATATATATATAGGTCGAGGAATACTATTTATGTATAAAAATTTATACTTGCATGTTGTGTATTATTTTGACACATAATTATATTAATAGATATGTAATTTAGACTTTTCTTGTAGGATGAGGCATCCCCTCCCCAAACCTATATATTTATATCTTTTGAATTGTAAAGGGGGGAGAATTTTGTCTATTAACATTAAATGGAAATTATTAGTATTGTTTTGCAAATGATATTGATGTGTAAATCTCTCCTTCTCCATTTTTATGAATCTCATAATAAGTTCCATCAAACTTGCATCTTAGTCTTTTGGTTTTCCATGAGTATTCTTCTAATATAGTTATTCATATTGTGTTATTGCTAATATAAATGATTTTGTAGTATAATAATAATATCCATTTATAGATGTGTGATTATAATCTCAAAAACACAACCTTTCATTATATATGTTAAATTTCACTATGTTGTTGTTCCCTTAATTATGTTTGATTATTTATGTACTTTTTATAATCATACTTACCATGAACCTACTCCTCTTGATGATTTCATATCTACTCACCGTACATTATAATGGTCACTATGAGTCCTATTTTACTCTAATCAATCATTTAGAGGGTTTCCCCTACTTTGAGCACTTTTTTAGGCCTTTTTACACTATATTGGACCTTCTAACACCTCTTAGGGCCTTACGAGACCTTCTCAGGCTCATTATGAAGCCTTTTGAGACTTTTTCGACTAAGTTGTGGCCTAAGCCATGAATTGTGTCATAAATAATGTCTTGGATTTGGTTTAGGATGAACATTATGGCCCTCTAAGCTACAACCTAACAAAAATTGATTGTTTCACTCCCAGTCATTGCCAAATGGTTAGAAACAACTAGTCTTTTGGGAATATGACTATTGGAGGCCCTATATGAGGTCCAAACATGCCTCCATTTCACACTCTCTTATTTTTTATTGAATCTTGATCCCCTATAATTCTATTATATATTCTTCACTCTGATATAGACATCTTGAGAACTATTCATCTCTCTTGAGTTGTTCTTAATTATTAGGAGTTAATCACCACTCTTGAGCTCCTCTACCACATACTACATGGTTTATCTTTCCTCTTGGAGAGATATACACACTCTTACTTGATATTTGGACTAGATTCAACATTAAATGGAAATTATTAGTATTGTTTTGCAAATGGTATTGATGTGTAAATCTCTCCTTCTCCATTTTTATGAATCTCATAATAAGTTCCATCAAACTTGTATCTTAATCTTTTGGTTTTCCATGAGTATTCTTCTAATATAGTTATTCATATTGTGTTATTGCTAATATAAATGATTTTGTAGTATAATAATAATATCCATTTATAGATGTGTGATTATAATCTCAAAAACACAACATCCTTTCATTATATATGTTAAATTTCACTATATTGTTGTTCCCTTAATTATGTTTGATTATTTATGTACTTTTTATAGTCATACTTACCATGAACCTACTCCTCTTTATGATTTCATATCTACTCACCGTACATTATAATGGTCACTATGAGTCCTATTTTACCCTAATCAATCATTTAGAGGGTTTCCCCTACTTTGAGCACCTTTTTAGGCCTTTTTACACTGTATTGGACCTTCTAACACCTCTTAGGGCCTTACGAGACCTTCTCAGGCTCATTATGAAGCCTTTTGAGACTTTTTCGACTAAGTTGTGGCCTAAGCCATGAATTGTGTCATAAATAATGTCTTGGATTTGGTTTAGGATGACCATTATGGCCCTCTAAGTTACAACCTAACCAAAATTGATTCTTTCACTCCTAGTCATTGCCAAATGGTTAGAAACAACTAGTCTTTTGGGAATATGACTATTGGAGGCCCTATATGAGGTCTAAACATGCCTCCATTTCACACTCTCTTATTTTTTATTGAATCTTGATCCCCTATAATTCTATTATATCTTCTTCGCTCTGATCTAGACATCTTGAGAACTATTCATCTCTCTTGAGTTGTTCTTAATTATTAGGAGTTAATCACCACTCTTGAGCTCCCCTACCACATACTACATGGTTTATCCTTCCTCTTGGAGAGATATACACACTCTTACTTGATATTTGGACTAGATTCAACATTGATACTCTTAGTTTTTCCTTCCTTCATTATTTTTTGCTCTTAGATCCTTTAGTTGGCATTGCACTTGGATTGGCCTTTACATCTCTTGATTACTACTAATTCACCTCTCCTATAGTTTTGATAATGGATTGGATAGATATATACACTGTATCTTAGTATTCCTCCACATTAGATAAAACTTGGACTCACAATTGATATATTTCTTGTATTTGTTTGAGTTTGATTTGAGGACATATTACTCTACTATGTGGACTATTTTTCTAGTTTAGTGTAGTCTATTGCTAAGGTTAAATATTACAGGCTAGGGTTAGGTTCATTCTGAATAAGAATTAACATAGGATTCTAAAATGTTATGCATTCTCTCTCTCTTGCAAACGTATTTCTTACTAGAAACATCATTCATTTCCTAGAGCAACATGTTTTTGAATCATTTTCCTTTTCTAGTATTGCTTACTTATTCAGATAGATTATTTTCCTATTATTTACATATTAGTTTCTTTCCTTTAGATGCTCACTTTACTATGGTTATACCCATTAGAGGTACTTACATACTTTGTGTACTTGATTGTGTTATCCCTAACCTGGTTTACAAGTCTGTCTATAACTTGGTGCAAGCTAACAAACCAAATAGCCTCTATAGTTCTCAAATGGCCCATAGTGTTCCTGAGCCTATTATCCTTCTAGGTGTGTGCTTAGTACCCTTGTTACCCCATGCTAAACCATAATGGCTCCATTTGGATTCTTGGATATACATTCTATCACACATGGTGGGACCCCACATAAGGTCTCATTCTATTTATATCCTCTTTAGAACTCTCATAGCCCATTTCACATTTATAGCTACAAGGATTTGATTTTAGATGTGTTTCATGGATCCTTCTTATTGTTTTACCCTAATTTGGCTTTGCATTCCAGTACACATTGGTTCTTTGATGATTTACCTCTTTTTTTCCTCCCTGCTTGTTCTTATTTTGTGGTACCTATGACTGGTCTCTCCTTTATTGGATGATAGTCTTGACATATTCATGGAAACCATCCTGAGCTAACTAGTGAGTAATTCATGATTGTATTAGAGCAGCATATGGCCTCTAAGGCCCAAGAGATAAACTGGCCCCAATCTAGTGGTTGCAATATTGTTGGATTTCCTATGGAATAACAGGGGTAATTATATAATTCAAAGCCTCATTCCACTATTCAACATTTCAAGCTTGTCCTATTTAAGGGTGCTTCCCCTCAACATCATTCTATTAGGGATTCATAAAAAAGGGGTGATGTTGAACCCATTTATAATTTGATTCTAAGTATTTTAATGCAATCATTAATGAATGTATTAGATATATCAATGTGGAAACCAGACCTACCACCTCCCATAGGAATAGTCCTCATGATACAACTAGAGATAGAGTCAACACACATTCACATGAGAGTACCACTGCTAGTTCTTATTTGAGTTACCCACTCCCTTAATGATTGAAAATTATACAATAGGATCTCCTCATCATCTCTAAATAGGAGGGTAGGCATCCTAAGTAGGTTTATTACTCACATTAGGCAAGGTCATCCCATCATCCTGATCTTTCCTTTAGGATCTTGGATAAGTACTCTAATTTTGATTTCCACCTACATAATAAAGATCCATGGGATGCCTTTTATGAATATGAGAACCCTCATATATATCCTTGTCTTAGTACACATGAATTATAGCATGGGGATTTAGGTCACCATGACCATCCCCATATGTAAGCCACATATTCTGATACCTTTCCCATGTCTATCACCATGATGTGATTGGGAGGATATACATCATGAGTTTCCCCTATGTTAAGTGTAACCTCAACATCATCTCCCACATGACCATGGTCATGATGACCCCTACTAGAATAGGCAACATCATGACCCCTATAGGCCTCCTTAGGGATCCAGTTTCCATCTTGCTATCAATCATGCCTATGAGGATCATTGTAGGAATATTCTAGCCCCTTGAGTAGTGATATTCCACTTCCTACTCCAATACCTAAAATTCCCAAGTTCAAGGGGACTCAAGTTTATGTCCCACAGATCATATCACAACATTTATGATTATGTGTATGGATTGGGAACAAGATGAAGGCATGATATTTAATCTCTTCACTCAATCCCTACAAGCTAAAGCTTTAGTTTGGTTCCAAAATCTACCACTATATTCTCTCTCTAGCTTCCAATTACTTCTAGATGACTTCCTCAAATACTTAAATATCTCCAAACCATTTTACCTTGAAATATAATAATTTACCTCAATGGCACAATCCAAGGGTGATTCAAAATTTAACTTCATATGTAGGTGGCTTTCAGTCATCCATACATGAAGGATAGAGTTCTTGGATGATTAGCTTTATGACATGTTTACATGAGCGTTAGGGTAGGAGGTTCACCTTGATGTCCTCAAGTGTGAACTCACCTCTCTTGATGAAGCTATTAATGAGTGTCTAGAGATTGAAGTCTTTAAAGTGAATTCAACCATTCAGATCGTGCCAACTCAAAAGTCATCCTCCTCATGTGATTTTAACTGTAATGTGATTAGAGAGGATGTCACTAATTCTCTTGTCAAGAAGAAGGAAAATAATGATGGCTATTAGGTTAATGTTTTAAACAAGAGGCCAATTATAAAGAAGGTCCCTAAAAATAATGTCAGAGGGAAGTGAGTGTGATATCCCTATGACCCAACCAAATTATGCAACCTCCACTAGATTAAGGGTAATTCTAACAAGGAATGTGTCACCCAAAAATCTTGTTTGAAGACATCATATGTTCCCCATAGCTCCCTATTTATTGAACCCAAATACAAGATGGATGTGTTCATAGAGATTTTTTCTAACCACGACAAGGAAAATAAGAATAAGAAGAAGAAGAAATCCAAGGCTAAGGCCCATAACTCTTCCTCTCATTATTATACCTCTTCTGACTCCTTGTCCTTAGCTAACCTAAAATGGAAAGCTAAGTGTGATAGAAATAAGCTCATTGTTGGGATTGACATAGCCCCTATAAATTATGAGTGTTTTATAAATATGTGCTTAGGTCATGTGACTATTCCCATTGGATATGATAGTAGTGAAGGGCCATCAAGCCATCCTATGGGGGTAAAGAATACCAAAGATAAATTTGAATTTAGACATAATATCCCTCCCTAGGATAGACATCACCCATACTCTATTGTAGAGGAGTTACAATGCCTCTTGGACATAATCTCCATATAGGAAATTCTCTTCATTTGACTTGAGTAAATAGGACTTATCTTCGATGATCTTGGTCTCTCTTGTGAGGTGCCATTACGGGATGACATTGAGATCTTATTCAACTTAGACATCCATGAACTCCCTAATCCACCTATCTTATCTTTTGAACCTTCATATTTACCAGACCCTTTTATTTTGGCAAAGAGGGCTAATTTACCACTCTACATCGAGAACTTTGTAGATGACTGCCACATCAAGAGATGCATCATCTATGAAGGTGTTGTACTGAACATCATGCCTTTTTAGGTGTTTAATGATCTAGGTATTAGCCATAAGAAGCTTAATAAACCTCACCATAACTATGTTATATTTAATATTGATACAATTGTGTTAGTGGGTAATGTTAAGCTTTAGGTCATTTAAACCCAAGACTATCAAGATTAATTTTTTTGTGTTAGACCTAGATCTCTCATAAAACTTGATTCTTGGTCATCCTTAGACTAATTCCATGTAAACCATCACATCGATAACATTTATTATGATCCAATTTATGTATGAAGGAAAGGTTCACACCTTAGAGGTAGACCTAGATCCCTAGGAATTTATTTATGATAAGATAAATCCATTTGATAGAGCTTTGGTTGTCTCTTCATGGGTCCCTTGGGTTCACCCAAGAATCCTACCTCTGAATCTTTTTTCTCAAGGATGAATGTTTTAACCCCACTAAGTATTGGTTGGCATTACTCCTCTCACACCTATTATAGGACCCCTAATACCTCCTCCTTCTAGGTTACTATGATATATTAAATATTATGAGACCTATTTCAAGACATATCCCTAGATGTTGAGACTCTTCCCCTTTTGTCATGATTTTCCCATCATGACATTAACACTCTTAGTGCCTCTCCTAGTGAGTTATCTTGAGTTACTGAGGTGGATCTTGAGTGTTATTCCATCATGTTGTAGCACTTGACCTAATTAATGAGATGAGATATTATAATAAGCTTGTGACCATGCACAATTTTTACCACTATCATCTCATTTATTTTGGTTCAAAGGTCTCATTCACCAATAATGACCCCACCTTTGGAACTCTAGTGTTTTGGGTCATGATTGATGAACCTAAGGATATGGATGTTCATCTCCTTATTCAAACCTTTTACCTATTTTTTATCCTCTTCATAGGATAAGTAGTGTCCTTCCTCAGGAGAAGGACTATGGTTAGGGTGAAGTGGTGGCCTAGGCTTGAACATGTGGTGCTTTGGTGAGCCAAAAATATTACCAGAACACCCTCCATATGCCCAAGTTTTATGGATTTCCCCTCTCATGGAATATATCATTAGACCTTATGGGTCTCTATGTCCATTTGGATTGTGCACTCCTCCTTAGATTTACCTTGGCATAGAAGGAGAGTCTTTTGTTTATTTTAGTTGGTTTTGCTACTGTTTGCTTGTAGTTAACCCTCTACTAACTCCCTCTCTCCTTATTTATAGCTCCTTTAGGTGGAGTGTATTAATGGTTCTAGTTATTTCAAACTTGGTTTATGCTTCATTAGATACTCTTCATATTTTATGGGCCTTATACCACACCTCCTTGTGTCTCACTCTTGTTGACATTAAAATAGTCTCTCTTGATTGGCCATCGCACATTGATGGTGGATCTATTATTTAAGATGCCTCTCTTACCTCTAGCACTCTGACTCATCTTCACATCTATAGTCATGCAAACTAAATTAGAATGTTAGTGTGAAAAAAACAAAGTGAAATATAGGTATGCACCTATTACTTCACCTTTCCCCTTTGTTGGCTAATTTCTTGTCCTATTTTGGCCCCTTCTAAGTAAGTTTTTAGGCCCTCAAAATCTAGGCCATAGGTTTGCAACATAACCTATGGCTTGGTAGTGGATCAAGCCACATGTTTTATAGCATGGTAGACCCCAAGGCTATGGCCTAGGCTAGAGGCCTTCTTTTTGCCTTATCTTAGACTCCATTTTATCCTATTTTTACTTGTTAAACCATAAAACCTTCATCTCAAGGGTTTTGGACCATTATAGATGTAATGGAGGAGTCCATTATTCTCCTTGAGGCCTCCTTAGGCATGTTTTGGGATTATTCTAGTTTCTTAGACCCTTATGTCCTCTGGCCTATTAGGGTCATGTACTTGTTTCTATATACACCTTGGGATAGAAGATAATCTTTCTATTTATTTTAGTCAGTAGTTTCATTGCTCATTCACATATGATCCCTACTATCTCCCTATTCCTCTTTCACTATGGCTTCGATAGGTGTATATTTTAGTACTTATGGTTAATTTGGGACTTGATTTGACCTTATTAAGATGGTATTTATCTTGCATGTACCACGTACCACCCTTCATCACCTCATCCTATGGTCCTTATTGGTCTTCACCACTTGATTGAGACTTGATTGTATTCTTTGTCTCCCTTGTGAAACTTGCTTGTCTTACTCTATGTTGATAAAGTCCTTCCACAACATCCTCTTGTATCCTAACCCCCATCATGGTCTAAACCTAGGTGGTGATTCATACCAATAGTAATAGTCAATTCCACCTAGGACCTATCACTGCTACTTGGATTAGAAATGATCCATGGGGACATAAGCTTGTTATAGTTGGTTACTTCCTTACAAATGAGATGAACCATATAATCAATTGCCATATAATCATCACTAATTTTAATGATACTCATGTGCTATAAACATGATATGTGTATTTATTCTATGACTTGATCCAGGCATCAATTTAGGCGACAATTTGGGTGACAGTTCCACCCCAATTGATGACGAAACTTCTGGGAGCCATAACTTTTGCAGAGATTAAATTTTTTTGACTCTCACTATCAAGAATGAAATATAAAGGCGTACCTTTTACCCATAGTTTGGAGTGGAGCAATCTTTCCTTGTCATCTGGTCTTTCTCCACGGTTCTGTGATGAAGCGACAATGGTGTCTGGCTCAGCATCTACAATTTCTTCTTCATCCTCTTCGACTTTGGGTTGTGTATGAGGCAGAGTAGTGGACGTTGAGTATTGCAACTCCATAAGGAATGACTTGCAGGCCCACACAAAAAAATTTGGCCTCTGCGATATGGTCCATACACCATCACCAGAAGAGTTGGAGAAAATGCTTTTGAGTTGAACCTCCCAGCCTACCTTGGTCTGCACCCAATATTCAATGTGGAGCTCCTCAAGCCATATCATCCACCTCTCTTGGACACTTCAGTTGTAGTAGAACAACTCGACATTGATGAACTTGATCCATAGAGTTTTTCTCCAGTGGAAGAGGATCAGATTGTGGATACCTGGATGAAGACAACCAGAGGACGTTCTATTCCGCTTTATCAAGTGGTCAAAAGGGGTCAGAGTGGCTCACAGAGAATCAAATCAAGAAACAACTACCACACCTGATGGGGAGTATTGACGCAATGGGAACCATTGATTTTCAAGGAGGGAGGAATGATCCAGGCATCAATTTAGGTGACAATTCGGGTGACAGTTCCACCCCAATTGATGACGGAACTTCCGGGAGCCATAACTTTTGCACCGTAGCTCCAATTGACTCGCCGCTTGAACCTTTGGAAAGATAATAACGAGGGGAATGTCGTGAAATGGAATTTAGATCCACTAAATGAATTTTGACCCCAGAAAACCCAACGGAAGTGCCTCAAATTTCAATTTTAATAGTGCTGTCTAAAAATAGTAAGTTTCTAAAAATAGTAATTCCTCGAATTATGTATTGTTTTAAATATTGGAAGTCATACCAATTCATCTCCCTCGAGATTGGTGACCTTCCACATCCTTCCCATGCTTTCAAATTTTGTATAAAATAAGAGGTAACCCGAAATGTGAAGACAGACATCTCTTCCCAGAGATAAGCATATATTTGTATTGCGATTTTGAGTAATACTACATCTCTTCTCAGAGAATTCATTGTTATTGTGTTATTTATATGTTATTTTGATATTTATCAACCAAAAATTCTGATTTTTGGATCATGACTTGCTTTTAGTTTTGTCTCGTTTCATTGGTGTTTAGAACATCCTTAGCTTTGAGTTGATCCCCCTATTTGAGAAGGTGTGTAATTTGATCTCCTCCTTTGAGGACATCCAAATCACCCATACCCCTTATACAGACAAAACTAGATCCAACACTCTTGTGAATGTCATTCTTGATTATACAATTTGATTTATAATCACTTATGTACCTTCTATGTAGGAGCGAGAGCTAGATTTAGATTTGGATTTGGATTTTGCATCACTTTCACTTCTACCTATGGATCTCACTATCAACTTCTTCCTTCATCATCCCTATATAATAAGTGTAAGTAATTTTATCTTTTATTTTTTTGGTTCTTGGTTTTCTTTACTTTTTTGTGGATTTTTAGTATTGCATAACACTCTTTTTTCATTTAAGTACTAACTACTTACACCTTAGGGGCATATTCAATCATACTTATCATGACCCTACTCTTGATAATTACATATCTACTCATCATGAATTATACTAGTGATTATGAGTCCTAATTAATCCCAATCAGTCATTCTAAGTTTTTCCCCTACTTTTGATCACCTCTCTAGGCCTTTCTACACCTTGATGAACCTTCTACCACCTCACGGGCCTTCCAGGGCCTTCTTAGGCTCATTTTGGAGCCTTTTTTGAGCCTTTTTGGCTAAGTTTTGGACTAGGACATGAATTTTATCATAACCCATATCTTGGATTTGGTCTAATCCACCCATTATGGCCACCTAAATTTTAGCCTAGGCTACATCCCAACCATAATTATCTGTTTCACTCCCAATCATTGTTAAATGGATAAAAACATCTAGTCTTTTGGGAATTCAAATATTGGAGGACCTATATGAGGTTCAAACATGCCTAATTATCACACTCTCTTCTTTTTTTATTTCCTCATGATCCCTTGGACTCATTTTGGATCTTCTTGTATTATCTTGGCTCTCATCTGGACATCTTGACAACTCTTCATTTCTCTTGAGTTGTTCTTGATTCCTAGGAGTTATTAACCTCTCTTGATCTCCTCTACCACATTATACATGTTTTATCCTCCATCTTGGAGATAAATCCACACTCTTACTTATTATATGGAATGTACTCACCATTTTTACTCTCAATGTTTCCTATCTTCATTATTTCTTACTCTTGGCTCCTTCGGTTGGCATTGCACCTAATTTGTGCATAGATTAGATGCTAGATCTCTTGATTAATACTAATTCACCTCTCATAGATTATTTATAGTGGATTTTATATAAATCTACACTATAAAAAAATATTCCTACACATTAGATCAAACTTGGACTCATAATTGGTAGATTTATTACATTGTGTTTGAGAATGATCTGAGGTCACCTTGTTCTGCAATGAGAAACTATTTTTATAGTTTAGTGTAGTGTATTTATACAGTTAGATATTACATACTAGGCTTAGTTTAATTATAAATAAGCATTAACATAGGCTTATAAAATTTTATTAATTATATCTCTCTCTTGAAAACTCTTTCTTACTGAAATCATCTTTCATTTTCTAGAGCTGCATATTTTTGAATCATTTTATTTTCCTAGTAGTTATTACTTATTTAGATAGATTATTTTCCTATTCTTTACAAATTAGTTTCTTTCCTTCAATTGCTTACTTTACTATGGTTAGACCTGTTATATATACCTAAGAATAAAACATGAATGAGAATATTTCACAACTCATGCCCTGAAGTGAATATCTTTTCATTGATCATAAAATTTTAATAGACTACCTCGTAATTTTCCCTGGTGTGCATAAAAACCATATAAATAGGTTCTCTATCAACCCTAATATGATTGGATACTCTATTCTAAGACAATCACATGTGTCAAAATTATGTGTCCATATATTTTTTCAATGTTTTTGACCAATCATGGCTTAGGAGCATACCATAAACCTCAATAATGTAGACTATAAGGATATCAATGTATTGTCAAACACATGGATCAAAACTAATCCCTATGTGGACATTTAATAATTATCCAACCACCAGGACATAAGACTTGTCTAATTGTAACACTACTCTTTAGGACTTATCTGAGGTAAATCATAACATTTTGTAGATACATTTAGGAATCACATTGGTTGAACACCTTGAATATACTAAAAACTATGCATATTTTTCCAAAATATTATGAATGTCACAAGGAAAGGTAGTACCTTAGGTTTATTTTTATAATCCACCATATTGGGGTGTGTATCCTTAGACATTTTAGTAGATGCTTTACTAGTTAAGGCTTCAAAAAAAAAAAAAAAACTATAATTTGAGCCAACTCATAGAGTGTAATGTTTTCCTTGATTTTCTTCAGATATTCTACTACCTTATGTCCACTTTTTTATATCTATTAGTAGGTTTATTCTAATCAAATTTACTTTTGGGAGAGGTGGCTTATTATTGGTTTTTGGATCTAGAAGAATGACTATATTTTAATTTAGAGGTGTAGAGGTGGTAGCAACCTATTGATTATTATTTCTCATATTGTAATTATTCCTTTGAAACTACTGAAAAACATGACTCTCATTTATGTTGTCTTCCATTTCATGTTGTTTGAGCATGATCTGAGGGCACTTTTCTCTGCAAGGTGAAACTATTTTACTAGTTTAGTGTATTATATTACCAGGGTCAGATATTACATGCTAGGGTTACTTTCATTCTAAATAAGAATTAACATAAGATTATGAAATGTTATGCATTATCTCTCTCTCTTAAAAACATATTTCTTACTAAAATCGTCTTTCACTTCCTTGAGTTATATTTAATGAATCATTTTAATTTCCTAGTAGTGTTCACTTATTTAGATAGATTATTTTCCTATTAGTTACATATTATTTTATTTCCTTTAGTTACTCATTTTACTATGGTTATACCTATTATATATACCTACATCCTTTGTGTACTTGATCATTCTATCCCTAACCTAGTTTACGAGTCCATCCATAGCTTGGTGTAAGTTGTCAAACCATATATTCCCTATAGATATCAAGTAGCCCATAACATCCTTGAGCCTATTATCTTTCTAGGTGTTTTATTAGTACCCTTAGTACCCCTACTAAACCCTAGTGGCTCCATTTGGATTCTTTGATCTAAACTGACATTAGCATGAAAAAAATATTGGTCTTTGATTTCTTGTCCATCCTTTAGTGTTAGAAAGGTTTCATCTTATTTGATCCACAAACCTTATCTTTTGCCCTACATTTATTTCTTTTTAAAAATTTATTTTGATCAGGACCACCTTAGGTTAGATCCATCATCAATACTACCATCTCAATTATATCTAGATTTATATCACACTCAAACCATCTGAGGTAAACAATTGCTTCACTCACCACTATTCCACTGATGGATTGTTTACAAAATCCAATACTCCATAATGTATGCCTTCTAATTAATATTTATTCATCAATCCTAAAAAGTTAAGAGGCTACCTCATAAGGCTCCCTAGTGTGCATAAAAACCATATCAACATGTTCTTTATCAACCCTAATATGATTGGATACTCTATTCCAAGGTAACGACATGTGTGAAAATTATGTTTCCATATATTCATTCAATGTTTTTGACTAATCATGGCTCAAGAGCATACCATAAGCCTAAAGAATGTAAACTATAAGGATGCCAATGTATTTTTAAACACGTGGCTCAAAACTAAGCCCTATGTGGACATTCAATAGTAATCCAACCATTAAGACATAAGATTTGTATAATTGTAAGACTACTCTTTAAGACTTGTCTAGGGTAAAACCTAACATTTTTTAGATAATTTTAGGAATAAAATTGGATGAAGATCCTAAATATACTAAAAATTTATGCATATTTTTCCAAAATATTATGAAGGTCAGTAAGAAGGGTGGTATCTCATGTTTGTTTTGATAAACCATCATATTGGGGTATGTATCCTTGGAATTTTTAGTAGATACTTTACTAGTCAAGGCTTAAAAAATAATTCTCTTTGTTTTGTAATTTGAGCCAAGTCATGGAGGGTAATGTTTTCCTCTATTTTATTCATATATTCTACTACATTTTATCCACTTTTTCTTAATGTATTAGTAAGTTTTTTTTAATCATTTAATTTTGAGGGAGGTGGATTATTATTGGATTTTGAATTTGAAGGAATGACTATATTATGATTTATAGGTGTAGAGGTGGTATTATCATGTTGATTCTTATTTATCATATTGTAATTATTCCTTTAAAACTAATGAAAATCATGATTCTCATTCATTTTGTCTTCTGTTTGGTGTTGGCTATGGAAAAAAATGAAATTGAGGATTCAATTTACATCTTGATGGCCTTGTCATAAGCCTCAAGGAACGTATTGATATGTTTTTCCCTACACAGGAACAATGTACTCATTGAATCTAAGGTGTTCTTGTATATTTCCAGAGCTAATACAATAATAGGTTTATATAGAATATGTATACAAGTATACATATTTTAGAATATGTCATTGAAAGCAATTATTAGTTCATTGGGTTACCTTTTCATACTATCAACATTTTGATATACTAAACTAGGTTTGGTAGCCTTCCCAACATGTATTATGACATTTATCTTGATGTTATTAAATTATCTAGAAGGTTATGGAACCAATCATAGGCAACATCATGCAAGGTAAGGGAATAATCTACAAGAAACATATTTATCAACCAAATTAAATAATCCTAGAGAAATATTAAAGGATTTTATATTTTCCTCTATAGTTAATCCCCCGAAATGAGAGAATTAATAATAATATTTTTAAGGATTCTTAGGTAAGTCATGGATGACACTAGATATAATGATGACACAACCAACTAACCATTCCATATTTAAATGTTGAGGCTGGTTTCCTTGGGTTGGTGTATTTGGTTGAGTTACATCTCTCCTAGGTATACCTGTTTTTGATTTAGGTATTTTATGAACCTATAAAGGTGATGGTATTAGTAGAACTAAATCAGAATTGGAACTTGTTAACTTTACTCATGGATCTAGTGTAACTTAAGTGAATCCTAATGAGTGGAGGATCAAGTTCTCATTCTATCACTAGATAAAACTTGTTGATTCATATTTTATGTACATAAAATATTGTTACATGAAAGTACATAATGTTTTACGATCGATCATAATTCACTCCAAGGAACAAGTTATGGGTCTCAGTTTTATAAGTCACCACATGGTGGAATAGCAGTGAGAGGAGTGGTTATTTAACTTAGATGTTTTAGATGTGACATATGTATAACACTCAATATAAAATTCAACTTATGGTTTCAATTAATCTAAACTAATTTAATAAAAAAAAAAAGAGATAAGGGTAAGGATGAAAAGAAGATGTTCTATGATCCAATATAGATTAAACCTTTCCAAGATAAAATATTATAATAGGTTGCGCATGTGTCATAAAAAAATGTTTACTATCAATTAGTTTTAAACACTAAATATTTTCAAACATAGTGAAGAGTTTGAGGAAATAATTACAATATGACCCACTGATTACAATCAATGATATTGTTAACACTAGATTGCCATGCATATCCAATGTCACTAGAAACTATTAGAATGATCTATAACTAGAGATATTAAAAAATTAATATAAATTTCAATCCAATCATTAAAAATAAAACATATACATATCCTCCTATAGAATTTTTAACTTAATGGAAATTATTCAAAGAAACACAAACATTTGGAAGAGATAACACATTCACACAAAATCAAAGAACAATTATAGAAATTTTATTCACTATATTAATTTCCAAATTATCCTCCCTTTACAATGGATACAATTCAAACATATATAGCTTTGGATGGGTTTTTCCTCATCTTCAAATCTCATTCTAAACTCACAAAGTCTAATATAATATTATCCCTTAATTAAACATGCGAGTCTTGAATGAATATAATGTTTATAAATAAATAATCTTTAATTTAAATTTACATTTTATAAGTGCAAATAGATCAAGGAATCATAAATCATGCACCAAAATTAGATCTCAAAAAATAATTTCACCAAGACTAATTAGAATTGTGGGTGATGACTGGACTCAAACTATATTAGACTCCTATTGGAACTAATTGAATATGTCTGAGTAAAATAGTGGATTTTTATCATAACACCAACTATGGAAGGACTTAAATTTGTCTTATAAATTTAAGAGGTGATTGTAGTTTCCATCGAAGCTAGTCTCAACTAGAAATGCAAAGGACTTGTAGTGCAAGTAAATATAGTAAACATAACAGATAGTGAAGTAGTCAGCATTCCCTATTTAGAATAATATGTCATAGTTATCATTGTTTGGGCTTGTAATGATGAAACCCCTACTTAGGTAGCCAAATATTCTTACTCCATCATCTTAAATTATATACATGTACATTCCATGAAATCATATTCAATTAACTAAAAATTGATGATGGGAGTTTTGAATAAAACATGTATATTACACATCAATATCATATGCAATTTTAATTAAATGTTTTAATATGCATCCGATGATTGTGCTTGGTCTACCCTCTCTTTGTCAAATGTGATAAATTTTACAACATAATCATCTCCCATATAATGTATTTTCCATCTTTGTTTTAAAGTTATCTAAAAAGGATTCAGGCAAAGTGTTTAAGAACATTATATTTATCACTTGTCGTTGGGAAGTATATATGAAGGGTATATGTATTTATCCAATTAGTTCATTGGATTTGTGATCCTAGTTATAAACTAATTAACCCATTATTATATTTAACTGTCATTAATTCAAATCACCTTTTTTGTTATTAACATAACTTAGAGCCAAAGTCATATATTTAATTAGTAGTAAATTTAGCTAAGGGTATGACTTTTCCCTCATAGACTTGGTAATAAAGTATGATTTGAGGTCAAAATTTCTTAATGATTCACCAAAACTCACTATATTGGTCCAATAATTATGTGATTCTGCTTAATGTTTAGGAATGAAATTCTCAAGATTATAGAAGAACCAAAAAAACTTTGTAATTTTTCTAGAATGTTATCTATAACTAAAATTCTACCATTTACCTCCTATCTCTTATTGGTTCATTTTAGCTCTAAAAACATTTTACTCAAGACTCCCCTATAACATATACCATCAAAATGGGGACTTCCTTAAAATCATCCTCCTTTTTGGTAAGTGTTTTTCTCTTATTAGCTAGTGAGAAGAGTTCCTCCTTTCTTATGAATTTAGTATGTTTTGCACCCATAGTCAATGTTATTATTCTCACTCTCTTTATTTTATTAGACACTTGATCTAACTCTATATTTAATCCTGACTCATTATTGATAACCAAGTCCTATTTAGTTAATTATTCAGTCGAGATTTGTTTAATCGATGGAGTTGATACCAA